>VXAL01006408.1:209385-279646 GCA_013399475.1 Chauna torquata
GGCGTCGTCCCGCGGGACGAGGGGCGGCGGGGGCAGCAGGCCCCTCGCCCCGCCTGCCGTGCCTCCTTGGCTGCCTTCCGCCAGCTCGGCGGCGGCGCCTGAGCTGCGCGTGCGGGAATCCTGACGGCGGCTGGGAAGAGCCGGCGGTGCCCAGGCCCGTCCGCCAGCTGACGCCGCGGGGCCCCGTCCCTGGCGCCGTGCCCGCGCGGCCCTGAAACCCCTCTTAACGTTCCTGTGCGGGCGGTTCGGCGTGCTCATCCCTCCGTGAAGGCGCCAGCGGTTCCCGGCGAGCGCTGTATTCCCGGCCGAGCCGAGCACCTCGGTTCACATTCAGGCTGCGTCTAAGAACCAGGAGAGGGGTGTTTCCCACAGAGGCGAGCACGGCACCGCGCCATTTCCAAAGCTTCCGGCCAACTTCGAGCCGACTCGAGTTCCTTCCCTGCTACCAAAGCGGGCCCAGCTTCTCACCGAGCTCTGCCGCGGCTGCCTGCACACGAGGCGCTTCGCAGAAACTGTTTCTTATGATCAATTCGTGCTGCTTCTGTGAAGAGCTGTAGCCAAAGGAGCACGGTTACCACCCATGCCTGTGTGCTGGTGGAGGCGGCTGAGCTAGAGCTGGCTGCCCCCTCATCTCTGCTCCTCTGGACCCTGATGGGCTCCAGTGTGAGCACCCAGCTGGGTGGAGCACTGGTGTGGAATACCCCAGCAATGAGAGAGTTTCTTGGAATTTACGTTAACTGTGTCTTGACTGAAAGGTTTTCAACAGAGGTCTTGCCTGTCGGATCCCTGGATTTCCTGGTTTTTGCTTTCAGGACCAGCCTTCTAGCCCCACAAAATGTGATAATCTTGTCTTGTAAACATCCCTATTCCAGCACACCTTGACTTGAAAGATCTAAGAACACACAGAGGAATTGAGGTGAAGTGGGAAAGAAATTGGCTACAAGGGGGAGGAAGGAAAATGGAGTTCTGCTCCAGCTGTGCCGTAGGAGGGACAGAGGGGTGATACGCTCTGTGCCTGCACACGTGCACGGGTCACCCCCCGGGTGCTGTGGGAATGTAGAAAGGTAGTTTCATTCCTGGCATCAGGTAAGGTGCTCCAAAAAGTGTTTATGTTAAGTGATAATGCTGAGCCTGAACATACACCAAAAAACTGTCACCCTAACATCACCCGCAGACCTTACGCTGGCCCAGTGTGTGGTATGGTGTTGAGAAAATAGTGACGTGGAACAGCAGTTAACTTGTTTTGTTGGCTTAATGTAAGGTAAGTCTTTAATAAGGGTGATCCGCATGCGGGATTAGCATTGCGTGCCCATCGTAAAAGAAACTGCAAAAGCTGGCCAGCGGTTTTGGAGCAGGAGGCTGGGACGGGATTCAGACGCAGGCTGGTGTTCCCCCTCCTTTGGGACCCGTGGGCTGTCTGCCTCGGGACGGGGTACACGGGTGGGCAGGAGAGCTGTAGCAGGAGTTGTAGTCCGGCGGCCACCTGCACAGCGCTGTAGCTAAAGGGCTTGGTCCGGGCAGGCGTGTGAGGCTGGAGATCATTCCTCCGTTGCAAGGCGGCTATTTTTGTGACTTCCTTGTGTGAGGAGAGGATTATTCATGTGCTCACAAGAGTGCCAAAGCCAATTGCTGACCCTGGGGACGTGGGCTTCGCTCGCTTCGTGGCTGTCAATGCCATGTTTGTGTCCATCAGCTCGTCCATTTGATTTCCAGAAAGTACCAGCTGGAGCAGAAAGAAAATAAATATTTCTTCTTACTCCCCTGTTTTTTAGTCAATGCTATATTCCTAGGAGTCTAGCTTTTTTTTTTTTTTTTAATGTTAGCAACTGTGATTAGAGAACTATCATACTGCAACTCATATGTACATAATTGTTGCTTCAGCATCCAGAAGCTTTGAGTGTGCATTGTGCTAAGGGCTCCACAGGAAAACAAACAAACAAACCACAGCTTTGTGTTTTGGGGGCTCTTACTCTGTTCCCCAAGCTGATTAAAAGTCCTTAAAAATTATGAGCGGGAAAGTGTCAAATGCATACATGTGTAAGCATGCATGTTTGCTATCTGCATGTGTTGTGTGGCCGTATCCTGTGGGGCAATAAGGCTAAAAACTAAGCATCTGTATATGTTGTTGGGATCTCTTCTCACAATAGAGAAGAAATAACGTTTTAAAAAGTATTGTTTTAAAAGGGGTAAGCTAGTTTAGTTTTGCTTTTCTTCTTCTCCCCTTTCTGGTTCTTCCCGTTAAAAGCAGAGGGATGAGCATCCAGAATAAAGAGAAACTAGGTTAAAAGCTGGTGACAAAAATGTAGTATTTAAACAAGTCTTCTGCTGAACAAAATGAAACAAAACAAAACCTCCACCCTATTCTGAAAGCCACTTAGAAATAAGCCTTGCTGCAGACCCCGTTCCCAAGTCAAGCTTTTCCTGACTGTGAAGCCTGCTCCATTCCTGTCGGCAGAAGGGGAGCTTTTGTCAGGGACAAGTGGGTCATCACAGTGAGCATCTTCTCCTCCAGAAACTTCCTTATTTCGGAATGACATCTAAAGCTTTTAGTGCTAGATCATCCTATAGAAAGTTTTCAAAACATTATATTTTTCCTGGGTTATAGCTGTGATGTTGACACTTGCACTCCTGCTTCTGGGCTGTAGTGCTTGCTCACTTCTCATCTGTACTTCAGTTTTTCTCCGTTTGAGGCTACTGGTACTTAAGGGCAGGTTGAGGAAAATAACCCGCCCTTGTAAAGTGCTAATAAAATTGCTTAATGCTCTCTCTATAAAAGTAATTATTTCAGGAACCTGTTGATACTGCTTGAGATAACCCATGTAATTCTCTCACAACAGAGAATTATCTCAGAGAAATCTCAACTGAGGCATTTCAAACTCTTGTCCAGTAGCTGATACACTTGGTTATGTTTCTGTGATGCCCAGAGAAAGGTGTGAGTAATTGCTACAAAAAACTTTTTGACCGATGTGTTCTTGTTCCACTAAGGTAACACTGCTTCTACTTTGTGCTCAAAGCGTTGACTGACTCACACAGGGTGCTACAGCCTGCTCTCCTGATGTTCAGTGCCCTTCACCAGGTGCTTCTGAGAACAAGAAACTCTTCATTGGGACAACTGAGAGTTGCCCACTTGAAGGTAAAGGTGCTGCATCTGTATTAATATATCTCCAGCTGTTGCACAGCGACATGGGTCAGACAAAAGGGGGGAGGTTAAGAAGTGTGGTAAGGCACCTTAGGGATGGCCAGCCTGGATCCCAGTCAACTGGTAGAAGCAAAGAATGCTGGTGAGTAAACACTGTCCAGCGCCTCTGCAGACTTGCCTTGGGTTATAAATATTTGTGGCCAAAACAAATCATGAAGAACGGACTCAAGAGCTGTTGCTCTACATCTTAACCTGCTCTGGCTTGTGAAGCTCTTTCAAGAAGGTGTCTGTTCATGGTTGGTTCAAGCACCGATAGATTTTCTTCTATATGAATTACTCAAAATCCGCAAAGATGGCCATCCAGATTTATGCTGTTTGGTACCTCTTGAGAGGCTCTTTGAGACACTGCTATCAGAGGGGCAGTGCAGGTATCCCTCAGACAGGCTAGTGGTATTTTGGGCTGCATTAGGCAAAGCATTGCCAGCAGGTCAAGAGAGGTGATCTGTTTGGCACTGGTGAGGCCACACCTGGAGCACTGTCCAGTTCTGGGCTCCCCAGTACAAGGGGCACAAGGAGCTGCTGCAGAGAGTCGAGCAAAGGGCCATGAAGGTGATGAAGGACCTGGAGCACCTCTGCTATGAGGAGAGGCTGAGAGAGCTGGGACTGTTCAGCCTGGAGAAGAGGAGGCTCAGGGGGAACTTATGAATGTCCATAAGTACCTGCGGGGAGGTGCAATGAGGATGGAGCCAGGCTCTTGTCAGTGGTGCCCAGGGATAGGACAAGAGGCACTGGGCACAAACTGGAGCACAGGAGGTTCCTGTCGAACACCAGGCAGCACTTCTGTGCTGTGCGAGTGCTGGAGCCCTGGCACAGGCTGCCCAGAGAGGTGCTGGAGCCTCCTCCTTGGAGATCTCCAAAAGCTTCTGGACATGGTCCTGGGCACCCTGCTCTGAGTGGCCCTGCTTGAGCAGGGGTCGGACCAGATGGACCCAGAGGTGCCTCCACCTCAACCATCCTGGGATTCTGGGATAACTGAGCAGAGTGGTAAGGCATGGTTTGCTTATGTCCTCCAGTCCCTGCAGTGTGTGGCACCCTGTTCTGCCCCTCGCAGAGTGTAGTGGAGACAAGAGAGTCACTCCAGTGCCCTTGCCAGGCAAATGGTGCTGTCCGGGAGCTCTCAGGGCTGGTGAGTGGGTTTCTGAAGCAAACCTGGTTTGCTTTTTGTTGCTGCCACCAGGTGGCAACAATGGATTGCAGCCCCATGCTTCTTGCAGGATAGCGGCAAATAGCACCCATGCCTGCCAAATCCCGGTTGCTCCATTGCTGCTGGATAAAATACTTCATTTTCTGCGTGGGTCATTGCCTGCCTCTAGTGGGAAGCAGTGGTCACAACCAGAACGCCGTGCACATCTGGCTTGCAAAGGAGAGCTGGGTGGCAGTTGGGGCCAGGGAGGTGGTGGCTGGGGTTTGGTGACCAGTCTGGGACCGGGAGGTTTCCTGCTGCATGGCCCAGGTCAAGCCTGGTTCAGCTTCTCGTGTCTACCCTGGGTACCCTAACAGCACTTCAGGCACCACGAGGATAAAACAACGGAGAGCAAAGCGTGTGTCACGGAGGGTGACGATGACGAGGCACGCAGGTGGAAACAGCTGCTAAGTGACTGGGCTACATGGTGGCTGGTGGCTGGGTGACATGAGGTCTGCTGCCTCAGCTCTTTCTGTGCTGCTTCATGCTGTCTTCTCTATGTATGCAAAGCTTTGCTGCTTGGTACCCCACTCTTCAAAGCTGCTGCTTTCCCCACTCACTACTTGGCGAATTTTCTTGAATTGGCCCCTTCTTCTGCCCCGGGACGGTGCCAAGGTCTGTCTACTGCTGCTTCGGCACTTGGTGTCTGGGCCTTTCTCAGAGATGCAGACAGGTCCCCGATGAGACACCTAGTGTCTCTTAGAGCATCCTGGCTTGTATCAGAACTGGTGTGGCCAGTAGGCCTAGGGGAGTGACTGTCCCCCTGCACTCGGCTCTGGTGAGGCCGCACCTCGAGTGCTGTGTTCAGCTTTGGGCCCCTCACTACAAGAAGGACGTGGAGGTGCTGGAGCGTGTCCAGAGAAGGGCAGCGAAACTGGTGAGGGGTCTGGAGAACAAGTCTTGTGAGGGGCGGCTGAGGGAGCTGGGGTTCTTCAGCCTGGAGAAAAGGAGGCTGAGGGCAGACCTTACCGCTGTGTACAGCTACCTTAAAGGAGGCTACAGCGAGGTGGGGATGGGTGTCTTCTCCCAAGCACCAACTGAGAAGACAAGAGGAAATGGCCTCAAGTTATGCCAGGGGAGGTTTCTGTTGGATATTAGGAAAAAATTCTTCACTGAAGGGGTTGTGAGGTATTGGAACAGGCTGCCCAGGGAAGTGGTTGAGTCACCATCCTTGGAGGTCTTCAAAAAACGTTTGGATTCAGAGCTCAGTGACATGGTTTGATGGTGGACTTGGCAGTGCTAGGTTAAAGGTTGGGCTGGATGATCTTGGAGGTCTCTTCCAGCCTAAATGATTCTGTGATTAAATGTGCAACTTACTGGGTTTTGTGCTTCTCCAGCTCTCTGTCCTCCTGTTCAAAAAGGCAGCGTCACGAGGGAGCTCAGAGGCGTGGGCATGGCAGGCTGAGCACGCCGGACGTTATCCGCAGCAGCAGCTCAGCACCCTGAGTGCCCCGCGAAGTGGCGGTGCTTCCCTAGCGTATCCACAGCGGCTAGCCGTGGAGGGAGCGCCAGGGGCTAAGTGCTCTCCCCACAGGTAGGGTGACTTAGCAGGTCTCTGAATGCTGCAGTGTTTGCTCAAAGAGGAGCTATTTCTAGCTCCATTAGCATGCTGAGAGGCTGTGAAATGTTTTCTGAATTGTACTTCTGGAGATCAGCAATGCGGAAAAGCACTATTACTTTGTTATGCAGTTAAGCAGTAAAACTAGAGAAGGAAAGGAAAAACTTGTTGAATTTGTCACCCTCCCAATGTATATGCTTTTGTCCAGCTCTCAAACCATGGGAAAGAGTGCACCTGTACAGAGGGAAGCAAGAGATGGACATTGCCAGCAGTTTTCCTCCTTGCAGTGGTTTATGGCTGGTATCTGGACTTGGCCACTGAGCTTCTGTATACCAGGTGCTACTCAAGCCCATGCCAGAACAGTCTCTGCCTAAATTTGCAAGCTATGTTGACAGCGCTAAATGGAGATGTTCTCCCCTCTTGCCCTTCTTTTTGGTGAAGATTTTGAACTGAAACAGTGAGCATCTGGCCTGAATTTAGCAAAGAAAAGCAGTAGCAGAGAGTGATCCAACTCTAAAGTGCTCCTCCTTTAGGTGTGAGGCATAGGGCTGATTAGTTCTGCTCTACCTGGGTGTATCACAGCCACTGATAGGCATAAAGCGACTGCTTTGCTTCAGCAGTAATGGACTTCTCCAGGCCTTAAACCTTGCTCTTGTAGGAGACGCAAGGAGGAATTTCAAGAGGAATCTGTCCCCTTACAAGATAGATCAGACTGAGCTAGTACCGTAGAAATCCACTTGCTTTGATGATAGCCCTCCTTGAGATCACTGGTTGTATGGACACTGCAACAGACTGTTAAAGCTAAAGTACTCTCGTTCCTGCCTGCAGACTGTATCACTACAAATCTTGCAATATTGACTGCATGGGGCTTTCTTTCCCTGCTGATATTGTGGCTCTTAAGGCTCTCTTGAGTGTTCAGCAAAGAAAAGAGCCTTTATCTCCCAACTCTGCTGGCAAAGCGGAATAAGCAAGAGTGACACTTGCACCTGTAAAGCTCAGAATGCAGCTGACACTCCAGTTGGCTCAGCATCCCTTTCTTCCCAGTGACTAATCCTTGAATTAAGCTAGGCTTCTTCCAAGCTGAGAGCATGGAGTACTTGTTCTTCCAAACCATGTTCCTGTGCAGCGATAGAAAACAGCTGATGAAGCTGAAGCCTAGGCTCTCGCAGACGCCTGTGCTCTGTTGAGGCAGGAAAGGATACGGCTAGTGTCTTTTCAGGGAGGCTTTCTCTTTCCAACTAGTCTCTTCTGACTACCCTGGAAGTCGTATGCTGATGGGTGGGTGATCCCCAGGTGGACTCCTGTTTAACTGGGCTTCTGAACAAATGATGGGAGCGAGTGATAAAGGATAAGCTGTATGGCAGCCAGCACCTGTCTGAGGATGGAGCTGGCACTAGCTGAATGCTTGAAGAGACAATCTTGTCTGGAACCGCGACACAGCTATGGAGATGTGTGTATCTCCTGTTTGAAACAGAGAACAATGAGCTCTGCTGGAACTGATAGCGTGACTTTATGCTTCTGGTACCTACATGCTCTTAAATTGGAGCCGCTAGATGTGGATGAGTCCATTTGGAGTTGCTCACTGAGGAAAATAAGAAGAAAGAGATGGCACTAGCTAGAATCAATGGAGGAAAGAAACTGGTTTTAGTTGCCTGCCTATTGCCTCTGCAGATGGGGCAGACAGCTGCTTTCTCACCTATGTCCAAACCAGGAGCAACGCTCAGCTATAATTCTGTTAAAACCACAGTGTAGTCATCCTTGCGCTTATAAAGATCTCTGCAAGCAAAATGACAGCCTAACTCTTCTGAGGTGCTTGTGACCCCTTCTGAGTTCAAGCTTTCCTCTGCGAAACTTCCACTATGTCTTTCTGAAGCTTTTATGTGAGCTGACCTGCTTGCGAGGACAGCTCTGAAGCAGGGGAGCCATTGGGAGACTCCTTGGAAAGGAAACGCATACCCTCGTTCGTGTTGAGATCCACAGCTGCTCCACTGTAGAGCTGATCCCTGGGTCTGTGCTCAGCATGCAAGGTCTTGTGGAGAATAACACCTTTCTCTCCCAAGTGACTTGATAGCTGTCACAGGCCTCTTGCTGATGGTGTTTTTTTTTTTCCTTATCAGTACATGCTTTTCATTAAACTAAAATAAAACACTAAATAAAACTGATTACTAAGATGTATGTAGTCTTAGAAATGAACTCCTGTGCTGCATATCCAAGACTCCTTGTGGAAGGGAAACCTAGCAATCCGTATTTTGTTAAGGAGACTCCTGTTTGCTCATATTTGTCCAGAAACATTCTTAAACAGGAAGATGGACATCATTAACTGATTGAGAGCACAGTTTCTCAAATTAGGATTTTGAAAAGCTTTTTCTGTCTTCTTGTAAAACAGGAAGTTGCAAAGCTGCCCACTCCTTTATGCATCTTTCTGGTGTGGGGCTTAATGCCAGCATCAAAATTCTGTTTATTAATAAAAACTTCCTTGGCCTCTGCTCTCTGGACCAAGAGTACCATTACCATCTCTATGACATGAGTTTCTTCAAGGTTAAGTGATAATTTATGTAAATTACTGCATCAGTCTCACACACTGCAGTGGCTTGATCTCATGGCTTCTTCTAGAACTGAAGTTCTCCTTAAATCACAAAGACGTATTTCTCCTAACAAAATGTTGGACGTATGTTAGTGCCAGCCAGAAATGCTGTGCTGTGTTGGCTTCTATCCAGGGAGACTGGTCCATGGTTACCAGGAAATGAGAAATCCAACCTTTTGTGTAAGTCTGCTTTGGGAGTATGCAAGAGATACAGGGCATAGACCCTATGCAGGTCCGTGTGAAGCTGATTTTTCTCTTATAACTCAAGGTCAGCATCATCCACTTCTTTGAAATCAAGAAGCTCTGTCTGCTAAATGACTCACGCTGAACATCTACCCTATTTTGTGACTTCTGCTGGAGGGGCATCTCTGTCCCTTAAACCACAAATGTGCAGCAGGAAGCATGCAAGACTGCACAGTGGCTGTTTGTCTGTCCGTCTGTCTGTGCCTTGTGGAGGCCTCTGAGAGGAGATGTGCTTAACCGCTCCAGGTGTTGTGGCTGTAGTGGAAAGCCGTGGCAGCTGGTGGTACTCACTTCCTGGGAGGGTAACCGCTGCTTGCTGCCCTCCAGTGCTACTAAATGTGTGATCCGACTGTGTATGTGTTTTTTCTAATTGTCCTCACCACATGGGATAATGTTAAGCAACACCGACTCCCTCCCGGAGAACACTAACCATTCACTTGTGATTACTGAAGTGTCTTGTTGGCTCTGAAACTTCCTCTGCGCGCTTCAGCTGAAACCAGTCACTTGAATGAGACACCTCTCTTCCCCAGGACTGTAGTTTTATGTATTTCTGCTTCATTCTTTGAAAACACTTCCCCTCATTCTAGTTTCACTGATCAACCTCCTGCTTGCTGCTGGGTGACCTCAGATGTGAGCTGGCTAGTGTACTGCTGGTGTTTTCGACCTGTATGAGCTGTGGGATACTGCACTCGTATTGCCAGCTAACATGCGCCTTTCCCAGGTGAAGGTTCTGGAATTTTAAAGGGAACTTTCAGTGCAAGTTTTCATTTATAGTGTATTGATGTAGGTAAGGAAATCTTTAAGCCCTTTCTCTGCTGTAAAGCAAAAGCATTAAAGCTGTGAACATCTGTTGAAATTCTGAAGTGATGTAAAGCACGCATGTGGCAAAATATAAGCAACCAGCATTGCTTATGTTGAAGTTGTTCTTGAGGCTTTTTGTGAAAAGTCACTCTCCTAGCCCAATAAGGAGTAGATTTTTCCCCCTACCAGTCTGGCTCCTTATAATCAAATTACAAACCAAACTAGCTCAATAAAAAAGACTTCTCTGAAGTTTTGACATCATCCCCAGAAAAGGCCATTGATCCCAAAAGCTTCTTATTCATTTCAACAGATGACTCAGTTCAGTAACTGAATAAAACACGTTCTTTTTTTTTTCTTTGTTTTGTTTTGTCTCAGGTGCTTTTCTGCATTCTAAAAGCCTGTTCAAGCCGTGCTTGCTCATTTAATTTAGCACATAAAGACATCATTCTTCTTTCTATTTATCTCTAATTGGATTTGAATCACTCTTCAAGGGGGCGTACACTAGCAACACGAAGCACAAATAACCTACTAAGTAGAAAACGACATGTTTAACACCGTGGACACATTCAGATTTCTCATTTGTATCAGCTGTAGAATTGCTTAAGTACACATAATTTTCTTCCTTTATAGCTGAGAAGGAAAGTGTAGCATTGAGCTGTGTTCATTTGCAAATAAACAGGTCTTAATTCCTGCAAGTCACTGAGACTCACCCTCCCCTAGAAACAAATATAAAACCAGATTAAAATCAGTGACCTCAAACAAGATTTCCTGTTTGCTGATTCCCAAATATGATTAAAATTGGTTTGAATCACTTTGACTGAAGTGGGTCCACCCTGAACATCTTTGGCAATGGCTTTTAACATCTGGCTAGATGTTTGTTGTCGTGCCAAGGTGCAGTGCTAAAGGCTGGTCTGCTGGAGGAGGCGAGAAGCAGAGCCCTGAGAGCTTCCTGGCTCCTGCTGAACCACTGGTCCAGGACCCCGAGCAGCTCTTGCCAGTGAGCCTGGAAAAGGGATCAGGATTTGCTGCAGAGCCCAGGAGTTGACCAGTAAAGGTAGTGGTGGGGTGTCTTCAAAAATACAGTAAAGTTTCCCTTCTTGCTTTTCAGAGTCGGGTAAACACAAAAGTTTCCAAGTCCAAGTAAGGGAAATTACAGAACTCAAAGTCAACAAATGTAAGTTAACCTTGCTTTGGAGACGTACGTGATCAAGCTCGTGTTTCTGCCAGAAGGAAGGAATCGCCTTTGTCCTGACTGTTGTACATACCTGATTTGGATATCTCAGTGTAACAGAAAGTTTCCATCTCTTTTCTTTGTTTTTGTTCTTTTAATTAAACTCTCCTATCACAATTCATGAAAGCTGTAATCTTAAAAGTGCTAGGAAGCCCAGTCATGGTGAGCAATCACTGCTCTTGCGGAAGGATCTGATGATTACCTTCTGTCAGCATTTTTCTGCCTTGTACAGTGGACTAGGAAGCTCCAGATCACCACAGCTGCATTTTTATATGCAGAAGCAATACTAGGGCTATAGTTTCATGGATGCTTTGATTGATGGCAAAGCTGAGATGGTTTCCTTCTGCTTGTAGCTACCTTGGTTATACTAACACAACTGTGTCTGCAGGGGTGCTTTGGATGGAAAATTTATCTCATCCACATGAAATACAGCCAGCCAGTTTCCTGAACGAGTTCACAGTGCCAGCACACGCAGAATCGAGCAGTGCAACTAGGGAGGACAATTTGGGAAGGGGAATGAGCAGCTGGAGGTGAATTTTGCTTTAGTTGGCCCTGAAAACCCAGCCTTTCTGTCCCTCTGAGTAAGAGGGGTAACTGTAGTTAGCCAAAGCAGTCTGGAAGAAAACTGTTGGCAACACGGAGTCCCACAAACTCTCAGGGTGCATCTGGTGTGTAGAAATGCTTTGCTGGCAGTCAGCACAGAACTGTGTCCTAATGGCTGAAATGCGGCACGGCGTGACCAGCTGAAGCAGTCATGTGCTCCAAATTTGATCTGTGCAGATCAGAGACATCAACCTGCCCTCCTTGTGTGCGTACTTGAAAAAGCAGATTATTTAAAAGCATAGTTGCTGCCCTGTCCAGCACTAGAAGCTAAGACTGAAGAGCATAAGCCTGTCTGAAAGTCAGTAAGGGCCTAATTAAGAGCAGGGCTACATCCTGGATATGCAAAAATACTTCGGAGCATGTTTAGGGCATGCAGATGTGTGCAGGGCAAAGACTCCTGACGTGTGATTATCAGATCCAGCGATCCATTTGCCTGTGTAGGACATGTCTGTGCCCCAGCACGTGTCTCTCAGCAGCAGATAAATGCGTCAGGGCTCATAAATGCTGCTGAGCCAGTGCAGCAGTGCCTGCACCCACTTCAAGCTCTTTGAGATTTCAGGGTCATTGCAGACAGAGGCACCTGCCTGTCTTCACCTGTCTGTGTATGCATGTGTATCCTCGCATGGAAGTGTGAACTGATTCCCAAACTTTGTGGGTGATTGATCGCAAGAATGAGACAAAGGCTCATCCTCTGCCTCTGGGGCTTAGAGTTTGAAAGGGAAGAATCCTCATTGCTCTCTTGGGGATAGTGACCTCATTAGGTGTTTTCTGCTTTTTCTATTTTAGTGGTATGGTATGTAAATATTTTGTTTGTGTTAAAAAAATGAAGCCATATCTGTTGAACAACAGCTACAAGCCGCTCTTTTACAGCGGACAGCTGCCGGCTTGATACCTGAGTAGCAATGGTTGGTTGTGCTCTTCCTGGGACACATTTCCAGAATAAGATTCAGGAACACAGGTGGAGGTGTTCTGTGACTCAACTCATAGCACTGCTTGTTAACGTTAAATTCATGCTAGTTTCCTGTTCAGTGTGGTTGACCTCGGTTCTAGAGTGCAACGTATCTTTGTTTTGCCTGTGTCAAAGCACACATATAACACGGGAGTTGTGCCTACAAACACACAACAGTCAGGTAAGAGAAGAAAACGTTGGGTGCTAGTGGTAATCTATGTCAGAACCCTAAGTGACGGACTGATTACTAAACTTGATGTGTTTCAGCCACTAGACCTGTATGCTTGAGAAGATGAACCATCCAAAGGCTGTAGAAGATAACATTCAATGGGGCACAGTCTCTTTTTTTCTGGCATATGGCACTTGGCACTGCAAAATGCTGCTCCAGGAGAGGTGCTCCAGGGTGATCCCATGACGCAAGGAATATAAATAACTGCTTGGGTTTCAGGAGGCTTTGAATCGAGCCCTCTAGAATTGAGAGGAAGGTTCAAAAAACCTCACTGTTTTGCTTGGGTCCCATTATGCTGCTACTTCCACGTATTGTTTTCCTGTTGCAGCTGGCAAAATATTTCTGTATAAAAAGAACTGCTTCTTCTAACCTCCCTGTTCCTTCTGTTGATTCCCTGTATGGCTTTGCAACCTGAAGCCTGACACCGTAGGTGCTTTCGCAGTGATAAGTGATCACTTTGCAAACACAGAATTGAAGTATTGCTGCCAAAATCAGGCAGGAAGAGGCAGTGGGGGGAAGGTGGTGTGTTAAAACTGGCTGAGATAGTGCAGAAGGTGCAGGGATGGTTTGGTAGGAGGCTTTTGTCTGTTACGGTGCCAGTGTTTTGCCAGAGCACCTCTCTGAAGGGAAACTTCTTGTAGCTGGGTACAGATACCCAGACTTTCTGGGTATCTCTTCTGCATCCCTCTGCTTCTCTTGACCCTTGTTCTGCAGGGGTTTTAGTATGTCGGACCTGCGTTTCTGCTGGAATTGTTGTAGGCTTCTGTGAAATGGCTGGGATCAGCACCGAGAGGTGAAACACAGCAATGCATCTGACAGAAACCAGGCTTTGTGAACACAAGACTGGAAATGGCCTCCTAGGCCACTCAGGGTTTGTCTTGTGCTATCACAGGAAACCATGTCATGCAGACCCTTTCATAAGCTTCATGTGCTTAAAATTAGCTGGCTATTTTGCCTCCACTGTAACTTTTAAAAGGCCCTGCCAGAGACTTGCTTCTGTAATGGCTGAAGTATTTAATACTGAGCGTAAGCTGTCCATAAATACGTTTAGATTGTTGCTGCCTTCTCACTGATGTGGTTTCTCCAGGGTTCCCTTCCACTTGATGTTTTTATAAGATGTAGTCATATCTCTTTTGTGCTCTTGTTTTACGAAATGGGTGCTCCAAGCTCTTTTGATCACCTCATCTGAGATAGGCAGGAGCTGTGGTTTGGAGCCTGTTTGAGCCAAAACACAGTCATGCCGGTAATATGTACACTGGGAACAGTGTTTTGGGGTGATATAAGTGTTTCTGAACCATTTCCTGATACTCCTTCGCCACAAGGGATTTTCCAGTATAGATCTAGCCTCTGAATGTTGTAGCCTGAACATACTATGGAAAAAGGAGCTTGGATTACGCTGGCAGCTCCTCGGATTGTTGCATTCTGTTCTTTTGTCGTCAGCTAAGCACTGTGTGCTGTGGTTTCATGCATTATTACTTACAGAAGTATCTTTTAGTGTGAAGCTATATTTTAGTGTGTGAATAATAGAATAGCACGCACCAGGTGGTTTTGTGATTTTTTTTTTTTTTTTTTTTGACGCAAAGTTTGGTTTATCATACACAGCCTTCATGTTTCTAGTTTTTGTATCTTTGACTCCCGCTGCATGGTGGAAGTTGTGGGGGTGCTGGATGCTGTGACAGTGGAGCAGGGAACACGTGGGATGGGTTTGGCACTGAGGAGAGCTGGGAGGCTCCCTGGCACTCGCACGTTTGCCAGAATTCTGGCAAACATTGTCAGTAGTTAAGCAATACCGATTTTTAAGCACTCATCTTTGTTTCAGAGCTCTGCTGAATAGGAGCAGTTTAAATAGGACTTCTGTTTCAAGCTGTCAGCTGCTGCAGGAAGCTTAGAAATAATTTTAATGATTTTTCAGCCATTAGAATTGCAATGGCAAAAGTATGATTTTCCAGGAGACCATGGGCTGCATTCTGCAAAGAAGGCGTGTGTCAGGGGATGGGCAGCAGCACCGTATCACCGGAGTCTTGATTTCAGCTTTCGTGGGACCCATCTCTATCTGTACTGTCTATATTTAAATTTGAGGAAGGCTAGAGGATAAAAACAAATTTCTGAGAGAACTTTCGGGCAACTACTTCTGGTGCTGGAGATGCACAGCCACTATTGCCATCTTAACATCATGATGTCAAGCCAAGGCAGGGTTCTGAGCTGACTGCCACAGCATACACCTGTGTTGAATGAACCCTGCTGGACAAGGTGCTTGATGCATCATATAGTAAGGCTTTACGTAGTTTTTGTTCCTTCATTTTGAGACCAGCAGTGATGCAGGTTGTGCTTGTTTCTGGTAATCTACGCCTGGGAGAGGTATTCTTGCCTTGGTCTTTTCTCAAAGGCAACAAGCAAGAGGTGGCAATGGTTATCTCTTACTTCTGACCTCCTCTTGGAAAGGATGTGTTTTGAATATGCCAGGTACTTAGTCACTAACCTACAGATTCTTATTTCTTGGGGAGCATTTGTGTTTGGGCTGGTGGAATTTATTTTTTGCAGGAAACTTCTATTTCTAAAACTTCATTTGTTCCAAATCATAACAACAACAAAAAAGCCAATGTTTGTACATGTTCTGTTGAGTTGAAATGGTATCACATGCACAGAGGAACAAAGCTGAGAATCGTGGCATTAATACAATGATAATGCAACAAGAAGTTGATGTTGAAATTAACTTCTGAGTATGTTGGAACTAATTAAAATGTTTTCCTTAAACTTTGCATGTTAGATTTCTTTACGCACTGAAGTGAATGGGCATGTTCCTGCAAAGCATTTCAGCCTGGACAAACTATTTTCTATCAGCAAAGGCGCTGCAGTTGTGTTTATCTGGAGTCTCCGGGCTGTGGACAGTGTACGCACCGCTCGTTCAGCCCTGCGCTGTAGCTCTCCATTCGATGCCTCTGGCGCTTGGGACCGGACGGTGGCTGGCCAACACCGACTCTGGCGGCTTCTCTTCGCGTTTCAGCTGAGCATTCAACGCGTGCTGCTACATCAGGCCCAGAAAGCACGCTCCTGCCCTCGCTCCCTGGGCAGGAGGAGCCCTTGGCGAGGTCCCTGCGCTGGCCCTGCAGCAGCAGCGAGCCTCCTTAAGAGAGAAGAGAGGGGAGGAGAGAGCGCGGCGCTCCGGCTGCAGAACCCCACCTCCCGGTTATTTCATCTTCCTTACAAGGCTAAAGCCAGATGCTTTCCTCTGCTTCTGGGTCCCTTAAAAGCAGCAGAGCAAGCCCCCGGGCTCCCGGCGGAGAGCGGAGGGTGCGAGGCTGCGGACGCGGAGGCGGCGCCGCCGGCGGTGGCGCGGAGCCTCCGCTGAGCTTCAGCCGGGGCTCCCTGGCCAGAGCCTCCAGGGGAGCACGGAACCAAACCCCGGCAGCGGTCGCTGAGGGGGAGAAGGTGCAACAGGAGAGGTAAACGTATTTTTCGTTGGGAAGAAGAAAAGTAACTGGCTTTATTTAGTCTGAAATTCGTTAGTGTAAGTAGATGTCTAAAACTGGGGACTTGAATATGTTTGCTAACCTCTGGCTAGAGGCTTTGGTCTGACTGATTTCAAAAGCAGCACTGGGTTAAAAAGTCAGATCAACAGATGAATTCAGGTGACTGAAGAAATTCTGGATTTTCTCTTTCGGCATTCACACCTGGAAACTTTTTTTTTTTTTAGAATCTGCTTTTCTATTTTGCTCTCTCTGCTGTTGCTGAAGTATTTTGAGTAGTAGTATGTATGTTGCTTTAAAAACAGAAAAAGAAAAAAACGCTGCAGAACCAAAACCCAAACTGAGAACATGGTAAAGACCTGGTCTTCTGTCGCAGCTAAGAACTAGTAAGACCTTTAAAATGCTCCTGTCCCCCTGTTCCTGCAATTCATTAGTGCCATTTCTTCAGAAAGATCCGTGACCTACTGAGCTGGAATGTCTGTCTACATCTGGTTGAGGTTACTGTAGCTGGTATTTGGGATGCAGTTTTTTTCTTGCAGTTTAATTGAAATAAGCTGAGGTTGTCTACACTTTCTATGAATTGTTTCCACATCCTGGCCATCCAATCTCTCTGAGGTATTACTCTGGGACTCCTGAATCTTAATGGGAAAAGAGAAAACGCTTTGGTAGTTCAAAGCCCCAGTCCTTCTGCGGGCCACGCTGCCAGTGGAAGTCAGAGTAGCTGAAGGACAGAAGGCTTGGCCACTCGTCTGTAAGATGCACTGAGACAGATCTTTTGCAAATATGATACTACCGACTTTAGCATAACTGTATGGTATAATACTTGGGCTTCTGATTTACATCTTTGTGACTCTAGAGGACTTAGAGATGCTCTTATTCACCAGGTAAAATGAAAGACTGGCCTTCTGAGAATAGCTGCTGGAAGCTGTGAAGGATCAAGAGACCCGTGGACTGCTACACAGCTCCTGCAGGCTCTACGGCATCGTGTCCACCTTCCAGCGAGTGCATGCTGAGGTGTGGGTTCAGCAGCCAAGGATGGAAGTGCTACGCCGTTCCTCAGTCTTTGCCGCGGAGGTGATGGAGGTTTTTGACAGGTCTCCCACTGACAAGGAGCTAGTGTCCCAAGCTAAGGCTCTCTGCAGAGACTACATAAATTCGAGGCTAATTCGAGCGGGTGTCAGCTGGAGCAAGCCTGACTACAATGCGCCGGTGCCTGGTGGTAAGCTGGCCGAGGTGTCCACCATACTGCTGCGACTAGGTAAGTCCCTGCGGGTGGGGGTGCAAGCTGAATCCTGGATGGAGCAATTCAGACCAGCTAAGAAGGGACCTGTGGTTTCTGGAACTGATGAGCACCAGGAGGCTTTCCGTGTGATGATATAGAGGCTTTTGTTCTTTGCTGTGAGCGTTGTGATTTGTTCTTCGTGATTTCCCTCAACAGCTCCTTGCGTGTCTGTAGTCCCTTGGAGCATTGCTCAGCACTATGGTTCTGTGGAGCTACTTTTTCTGAGGACTTGTAACAGCAAAAGCATAATGCTGCTCCAGGCCAGTTCTCTTCAATATCTTTATCAATGATCTGGATGAAGGGATTGAGTGCACCCTCAGCAACTTTGCAGACAACACCAGTTTGGGTGGGAGTGTTGATCTGCTCGAGGGTAAGAAGGCTCTGCAGGGGGATCTGGATAGGCTGGCTGGATGGGCTGAGGCCAATGGTGTGAGGTTCAACAAGGCTCAGTGCCGGGTCCTGCACTTGGGGCACAACAACCCCATGCAACGCTACAGGCTGGGGTAAGAGTGGCTGGAAAGCTGCCTGGTGGAAAGGGACCTGGGGTACTGGTCGATAGCCGACTGAATATGAGCCAGCAGAGTGCCCAGGTGGCCAAGAAGGCCAACGCCATCCTGGCCTGCATCAACAATAGTGTGGCCAGCAGGCCTAGGGAAGTGACTGTCCCTTTGTATGTGGCACTGGTGAGGCCACACCTCGAGTGCTGCGTTCAGCTTTGGGCCCCTCACTACAAGAAGGACGTGGAGGTGCTGGAGCGTGTCCAGAGAAGGGCAGCGAAGCTGGTGAGGGGTCTGGAGAACAAGTCTTGTGAGGGGCGGCTGAGGGAGCTGGGGTTCTTCAGCCTGGAGAAAAGGAGGCTGAGGGCAGACCTTACCGCTGTGTACAGCTACCTTAAAGGAGGCTACAGCGAGGTGGGGATCGGTGTCTTCTCCCAAGCACCAACTGAGAAGACAAGAGGAAATGGCCTCAAGTTATGCCAGGGGAGGTTTCTGTTGGATATTAGGAAAAAATTCTTCACTGAAGGGGTTGTGAGGTATTGGAACAGGCTGCCCAGGGAAGTGGTTGAGTCACCATCCTTGGAGGTCTTCAAAAAACGTTTGGATTCAGAGCTCAGTGACATGGTTTAATGGTGGACTTGGCAGTGCTAGGTTAAAGTTTGGGGCTGGATGATCTTGGAGGTCTCTTCCAGCCTAAATGATTCTATGATTCTGTGACTGCAGCTGCGTAAGAGTTTTGGTTCTTTCAGTTTTTTTCTCAGCTTGGCATTTTAAACAAGTCTTGCGGTGTTTTCTCCAGACACTGGTGACTTGTCTGCCCTGACGCAACCCAACCTGGCATCTGGTAGAGTGCTGCTAGCTCTAGACTTGGGCTTCATCAGCGGCTCACGGAAGTGGTTGCTGACCCAGCTGCAGGGATGTTTAATTTGGGGGTAATTGCTTAGACTGTGTGTACCGGAGATTTTATAAAAGCTGCTTTTCAATGACAGTGAGTTGACAGTGTGTTTTGTTTGCCTTTGCTTACCTTAATCATTCAGCAAGACACGAGTTTTCTTGCTTTTTGTCAGCAGGGCAACTGTTAGGTCTTCCACGCTTGGGGTAGATGTACAGATGTGGCAAATCATTAATATGGGGACCTTTGCATAAAACTGGCATTGCCCAGGCATTTCTGTGCAGGGTAAAAAGGATGCCCATCTGTGCACAACCAGAAGGGGCCTGGTGGTGACTTGCTCAACCATGATACCTATCGAATACCAGGCGGGCTGCCACGGCAGGATGCTGGGGGGCTGTGCAATGGGCACGGTTTGGATTTCGGAGCAAGGAGGAGCTGGCTGACGTTGTCTGGCACATGCTGCCGCTCTGTGCCCAAACCAGCCAGCCCTGCTCACTGCCGCGCGACTGCCGCTGCTGCAGGGAGAGCGATTTGAAGGTTGCGCCTGAAGGCTGGCTGCTGCACCAGGACCTTGCAGCTGGAGCACCCTCTGCATGCTGACTGTCGCCTGGCCTCTCACTTTAGTTTTAGCCTCCCCCGTGCTCAAGTCAAGCCACTTGTCCCTTGGGATCCCAGCGCCCCAGTTCTTGGAGGTTGCTTCCAACATCCCTCTTTGCCTGCAGGCTGGAATATTAGTTCACATCTGGCTTGGAAACTACCATTAGCGTTTGCATCTGATTTCATTACACCGAAGTTCAAATAAGTCTGGTGAAGCGACCTTTCACTGGGTCTAACCAACTTAGAATTGGACTGGTTTCCCCACTTTCTCCTCTTTCTTTCTACTTCTGTTTGATGTTATCCCAAATTTCTTTTTAAGGCATAAATGTTTTTCTTTTGTCTGGCTTTTTTTATTACTATTGTTTTACACCTTTTCTCTCCGATGTTGACTTTTTTTCTTTATTTTTTTTCTTTGTTCTTCTGTCAGTCTGGCTGCCTCTTTGCCCCTTCAGTTCTTTGCCTGGGTTGGGGGCCAAGACGCGCTTGCCTTCAGCCAGATCTTCTGTGGGTGGCCAGGAGCGTGTTAAAGGGCTAGCAGGTGGCAGACTGGATCTGGAGGCGTCTCCTGGGTGACTCTGCTGTTACTTATTCATGTGCAGATGGAAAGATTTGGCTGATAGTCCCAGGAACTTGGCGCCTTCTTTGAGCAAATCTCTTTGGAGAGAGCCATGGTACCCATGCGACAAGAAGGGGGAACTGTCCTCCTTATTAGGATAAGAAGTTGTTTCCATCCTATTTGTTCCGAAGTGCTGCCTGCCACATGGTTGTCCCTTCCTTTTCCCCTCTGTGGCTATAACCAGTGCAGGGCGATGCGGTATCCAGCCACCTGCCAGGAACCGTAGGCTGCGGCTGCTTACTAAACAGTGCGACAAGACAGACTAGTTTTTGCTCTGTGGTAGTGCTGAGAAGCCTGTGGAGATAAGAAGTCAGAGGATTTCCTAGTCTTCTTGCACATGCAAGGCAGCAGAGTCCAATGAACTGGCTGCTGCGCTAGCAGAGGTGCTTGCCAAAGGCAATGCAACTGCGAAGTCTCGGGCGGCGGCGTCTCAGTGAGGCTTAGCAGCAGACTAGTGCAATTAATTGGTCAGCGGTGGTAAAACCTAATGGACCAGCCTACCATGTGTGGCATAGGTCTGGTTTATCTGAAGTCTCCTGTGGGCAAGGCCCAGACAAGTGCTTTTTCTCCTCTGAACTGAGCTCCTGCATGTGGAAACTGCCACTGCTGCCCTACTTGTTCTTCCAAGATTACTGCAGGAAGGGGGAGAAGCACAGAAATTGCTCCAAATGTTGCAAATTGTACAGTCAGGCATCTGAACAGACACTGAAGGATACCAGCAGCAATCCTGGGACTGCTTTGCTGTTATTTTTCCTTCCCCCACTACTGTCTGCTTTGTGTATTGCTGCAGGACAGGGCTGCGTGCTTCCAACCCAAAGGGGCCCTGATCTCATCTCAGCCTCCAGGCACTGCTGGTTAAAAGCTGGAACAGTGGCAGGCTACCAAGTGCTGGTCCCAGCCCGCCCGCTTCCGCCCACCCCTCCGGCTAAGGGGAAGGCTGTCCCCTTCTCCTTGCAGCCGCAGGGAAGCCTGCGTGCTCCCTGTGGGGCGAGAACAGCTGTTGAGGAGCGTAGGAATGTTTCATCTTATCGAGGCTGGCCACGCGCGTGCAGGGTTTCTTGCGATCAGATTGTGTGCAACAATCCCATGGGCACAAGGGGCCAGAACAGTTCATTTGTGGACTTGTGTAAAGCTGGGCTTTGCTCATGCCATGCTGAGTGCCAGTGACCAGCTGAATTAAGGTTGAGCATCTGATGCCCCTGTAACAAGCTCCCGATGGGGCTGACGTCTTCCTCTTCAGTTCCCATCTAATGGAATTTTTAGGGGCATCAGTTGCCCTCTGGCTGGCACCAGCCACCTGGGTCTTGCAGTGGAGTGGCAAGGGGCTGTGACAGCTCTCCTCTTCCCCTGGGTGCTCCAGAGCACGCCTATGCAGGAAGACGAGGAGCATCCTTCTCCATGTAGATGACCAAATTGGAACCTCCATGCACAAAGGGCCTCTGTCCCATGCAATGTTTGCATTGTGTAATGCTCCCACAGCATCTCTGCAACCCTCATTAAATATCCATGAGAGGTAAACCAACTGGGAATCAGGCTTTAATAATTCCACTGCTCAAAAGTGGCTTGTTTTGCTGCAGAGGGAAAGCTTTGCTGCTGATGCTCAAACTCCATAGCACAAGCGTGTTGGGAGGAGATTCTTTCCTTGCTATTTTCATCTTGGTCTTCATGCTACCCTAACACCTCCAACCATTTCCCAGCTGGGGAAAAAACAACCTGGAAGTGAAAGCACATTCGTATGTGTGTGTCAGGAACTCGACACAGGAGCCAGGCAGGCAAATTTCGAGGAGAGAAGGAACTCCAGATCATCATTCTGTGCCTGTGTTAGCATAAAATAGCTGAGCTGCTAGTTTCTTTGCTTAATTAATGTTGTGCGGCTCTGGGTGGATTCTTGGCTTTCATCAACCTCCAGCATTCTTGAGTCACTCTCATCTTATGGCATTTTTGTACAGGTTGAGAAAGGGTGTATCTCTCAAGAGCTTACACAGGTGTACATGCCTCCTTTTCACTTCTGAAAAAAATTGGAGTGGCTTTGTTTCTCTCAGGCCTGTCTCCTGTGGTGGGGGAAAGGCAGGCAATTGCTGGGTTCTGCCTTCAACAACCAGCCTGGGAACATCATTTATATCAGGGACTGCTGCAGCCACGCCACTGGTACCGGGCCGCTTCTGTGTCCCCACTCCCTCTAGAAGTCCCAGGCACAGGAGATATTAGAGAAGAAGGGAGCAGATGCCAGGGCTGCCTCTAAATGACCCTATGCGCTCTGCTGCCTATTTAAAATACGGTGGAGCTGGGCTCAGTCTCTGGCCAGAGGGACAGGAGAGATGGCCCCAGCTATAATTCTGGCATGGTGAGAGCCGGACTTGGTGTCCCGTGCGTTGACTCCTGACTGCTTGTTTCCAGGGGATGAGCTGGAATACATTCGCCCCAACGTCTACCGGAATATCGCCCGCCAGCTGAACATCTCACTGCACTCAGAGACAGTGGTGACGGACGCCTTCCTGGCAGTGGCTGCGCAGATTTTCACTGCAGGTACCGTGCCCGGACAGATATGCAGACAGGGCTGGGGCGGAGAGGAACAGGATGGGGCCGCCTCTCTTGGAGAAGGCATTTTTCTGGGATGGCCTGCAAGGTGGGGCCTGGTTTCTGAAAGAGCTGTGGGCAGTTTGGCAGCCTGCCCTGCTGTAATGATTTAATGAGAGCTCCTCCATGCTCTGTTGTTCTGGCAGGGAAATGCCCTGTTTTGTATATCCTCCTGGCAGGTTCTCGCTCATTCTAGAAGCCATCTCCTGCCCTTCCTCGTTAAGAGGTGGAGTTACCTCATTGCACAGGGAGGTCACTCATTCCAAGCTCCTTCGCTCACCACTGGCAACCGGAGAAGATTCATTACATGGGAGTCTCCCCTGTTCCAGCTCACACTGCTGATGCTGGGAGCCAGAACCAACTCATCACAATGGGAGTTCCCCCTCTTCCTGCCTTCCTCTTCCTGGCTTCCATTCCCCCAGAAATAGCCAGAGCCGCAATGGAGCCTGCTGCTTCCAGCTGCTGCTTCCAGCTGCTGCTTCTCCTTCCTCGTAGTCAGAGACAGGGCCTCGGTCCTCAAGGCTAGCTGTTCCCCACAAGCAGGTGTTTTGAGCTTTCCCACTGTTTAGATGTGAATGTTCTGCTCCTGTTTGACGGGTCCCGGAGGTTATTGACAAAATCAAACCTGAACTCTGTGCTGCGTTCCTGCAAGGGAGCCTCAGCTTCCCCTGAAAACAGTCCCTGCCTGTGACTGGGATCGCAGTCTGGGGGATTTGAGGGAAGAAAAATGTTTTACATCAGGAGATTTATGTAAGGAAAGCCCTGACACAGCTGTGGGTTTTCTGTAATGCCTTGTGTTTTCTGTGAAAAGGACAATAGGTGTTAGAGACTGGAAACGAAAAACTGGAAACAAATGAAGCTGCTTGCTAGGAGCAGAGCAGTGTGACAGCACCGGATCCCGTGACATTGACATGGGAAGTGTCACAGGAGGCAGCGATCCTTGTTATTTCAGGGGTAGTTGATACGGGATAGAAGTCCAAGCAGAAGTACAGCAGAAACTTTTGAGCTTCCACACTCGAAAGCTTTTTATCTTCACAGACGGCTACACGTCTTTAGGGGCATAAACTGCACGGGAACCACTGACATGCTGGAGAAGCCTTGTGCTGACATCCTGGACTTCAGACCTGAAGCGTGTTGTGATGCCGAGGAGATCCTCTCTGGAACAGCAACAGATGACAACAGAGATCTCTGAGAGGGACTGCTAAAGCCATGCTCCCGGCAGGTTTCGCAAGGCAGATTTACTCCCTGGATCAGGGAAATAGAAGCGGTATCATAAGAAATGGGTGGATTTGGATTTTGTAGCTTGTGCAGCCCTCAGCATCCTTTCAGAGCCTGCCTGGAATGCAGATTGCCTTTGCAGTGGCCTGGCTTGGTAGGCAGTGTGGGCTCAGAAAGCAAGAGCTGGGCAAACACGGCAGGAGTGTCTGAGTGTGGCCGTGTTCAACATGAAGGTGCCCTGTCTTGTCAAAGTAAAGGTGCCCTGTCTTGTCCTTTCAGTGCTGAGCTTTACTTGCATCCAGGCTTACAGAAAAATGGAGGTCAAGTTTGCAGGCTTGGGTATTTGCAGTGCAGGTAAGTAGTTTATCTTCTTAAACGTGTATAGCTGACTACATCAGAACCAGCCCAAATGACACAGGGACTTAAGCCAGAAGGCTGGATGGCTACAGGTGGAGCAGCCAGTGCATGCTGCTGTGCTGCATAAGCTTGATGCTGGGGGCAAAGCCCTGCTGGCTTCTGGGAGCCCTGCCCTCACCAACATGTATTGACAGATTCATTGAGAGCTACATTTTTTTGTTCTTCAAGTTCCCAGCTTGGGAGTCAAGTGAGAAGTTTGGATAGTTTCAATTTTTTTTGGAAAGTAAAGCTAGAAATTGGCTCTAACCATGGGGTTTTCAGGGGGGTAAGAATGGGATCCACACTCATCCCTTTGAGGCTGGCAGTACTGGAGACCTTGGGAACATTGTAGAAGCCCAGGCTCAAGCTCTGCTGCTAGTGCTGCCCCTCATCTGGGGACACCGTGCTGCATAAATTGCTGGCAGACGGCCGGCTGCACAGGGGGTGGGTTCAAACCTTCCCAGTGCTCTGTATAATGTTTTCTCCTCTTTCCCATCTCTGCCTCATACCAACTAGCAGGACAACCTGTGAGTATGAAGCTGGGATTCTGCATTCAATTGATTTTATCAATTCATTATTGTAATTTCTCTTGCTAGAAGGCTGCTGAGTGGCAGATGGGGAAGAGTTTGCTGATTTTAACATTCCTGAGTCCCAGCTGCAGTCTCAAGACTCAGCATTTAATGCTAAATCCAGCAGCTCAGAGTTGGCTGTGGCAGCCAGACATTCATTCCTAATTTTTTTTCATAGTTCAGAGGAAAGAGGCTCTTATTGAGCAAAGGAAACCAGAGAGCTCAAATGCAGTCTGAATTTTCAAGCCAATTACCAATGGCTAAAGCATCTGACCCTGTTTTTCAGTGTCCAGTTTACTAAGAAAACAGCTACAGTCTGACATTGCAGTGCCTAGACAGTCTGGGGAGCCCCATTAGTCCCTCGCAATGCCTATCCAACAAGGGAGTGGGAGATTTTGACCCTGTCTTGCTGGAGAGGTTTTCCACTTAATTTTTACATGCCCTTCCTCTGCACCCTGTTCTTTTTTTGAATCTTCACACTCTAACTCTGGCTGTGCTCACTTGCTATCCACACTTTCTACGCTGGGGTGTCCACACTGTCTAAGCTCTGCGTGGACATCTCAAGAAGACAAGACTGAGGACGTTTGGCACCCTGGTTGATCCCGCTGCATGGGTGCATCGTGCCATAGTCGACTACAGCATTGTCTGATCTCAGGTTTGTCTTTCCTGTGGTGTAGCACGGACAGTTCAAATCCCAATTACAGCAAGATTAACAACCGAGAATATGGGCAGAAAGTGAGCAGGTCACTGAGCGTGGTAAGGTTCAGGATACACTTTGCTTCCCTGTTTCCATACAAGCTGTTAGTTACCCAGGGTGAGGAGAGCCTGTCCGTGCAGAGCCTGGCACAGCAGCACCCCGACCTGCTTTGGATGTTGAGGGATCTGCGGCAGCATCACTTCGGGACTTAATCCCCTCTCTGAGCCTCACTCATCTTCGGTGACAATGCCACTGGTTCTGCTGTGTGGTCCAAAGCTGGTCTGGAGCCAGCAGGAGACTTTCCACTGACTTTAACAGGCTTTCGACGGGGGCCTGACTGAGCTGACATTTACAATAGCTGTTTAAATAAATCCCTGAAGAAAGCGGTCACTTGGTGGAAGAAAAGAAGAAAAGGGAGATGCATTTTCCTTTCCTAAAGGAAGCAGAATTTCCCAGCTGGTAAGAGCTGCTAGGCACGAGGGCTCTAAAAGAGGTCCTGGTTTTGTATGGGTGCTGGTTTTTCATCAAGAGTGTTTGGGCTGAAGTGAATCCTGTACAACAAGGAACAAGGATGCATGGTTAATGGGTTGTCACCAGAAAATGCTTTCCCCTGCAGCAGCAAATGTTGCCAGAAATGCATCTCACTGCTGCCCCATCACTTGGGCTTTATGAGGTGAGCTTCCTGCCTTGTGCTCATCCCTCTTGGCATCTCTCCCTCCACCAGAGGAAAGTATATTGTGTCTGGCTGTGTTCTCCCAGCTGCTGAAGTGTAGCGCTTGATGATATTTCTCTTAGGCCTGATTTGCAAGTTAGACTTTGATGCTGAGTGGAGCAGAGGGAAGTTTATTTGAGTAACCTTGGATAGCATGGTGCTCGGAGGCTGCACAGTTGTGTCTCGTGGCTCCTTGCGCTCCCCCTGGGACAGGCAACCTGATACGCAGCGGGAACAGTTTCAAGAGCAGTTCTTTCCTGCTAATTCATTTTCCCCTGGGCTCGCCAGTGTTTACATGCCTCCAACTCCATGGCTGGTCTTGTGTCTGCGACTTGTATTTCTTATTTTTAAAATGACTTCTAAGCGGCTTTTCACTTGTTCTGTGTCCTTTTGTTCCATCTCTGTGGATAGAAGTTTTAGGGCATTCTCTGTTTTAATCACTCCTTTCTGGGCCAGTTTTCCATTCCCTCGTGCCGTTACCTCCTGCGCACGCTAGTCCGCACAGTGGGGATCTGCGAGTTGAATGTCTCTCTGCTGCACTTGGGGATAAGTGCCCGTCTCCCCCGCTGTGGATGACAGCCAGACCTGAGGAATTTGGAGCAAGGCAATGCTCTTTGCTCAGGCACTGGCCAGATGCAACTCCGGCTGGTGCTGAGGGATGCATCAAGCCACCCAGCTGCTGGGCTGCACGTCACCAAGGGGCAGACACTGCCCTCTCGGTAGGCTGTGCTCCTCTGCCACTGCCAAGGGGCTGGTGTCCTGGAGGAGTGCAGATCAGGGGCTGCTGTGGGCTGTCCCCCAGCCCTGCCCCTGCCTGGGGCAGCAGGCTGCTGGAGCCCTCCTGGGGCAGAGGGACCGGCATTTGGTCTAGTGCAGCGACTGGAGACATCTGCTTTCCCCACGCTTCAGGGCTCCCCGATGACATCTTGGGTGAACGAGAGCGTGAGCTGTGTCCTGCTGTCCGGGGTGAGGAGCCCAGCAGTTCAAGCCAGCTGCCTCCATCTTCTGCCTCCAGCAGCAGCAATAGGAGGTTCTGCGGAGAGAAGTCTGGGGGGAGGGAATTTCCTTCTCTCCCAGCCCTGTGGCTCAACCTTGCCAGTACTAGGAAAAGCAGGCTTAGAGATTGCTTTGACCCTTATAAGCGTGCTCTGTAAAGAGGAGGATAACAGGAAGTGACCGCTGAGCCCTTCACATCCATCACCACGATAAGCATCGGCCAACAGCTTGTGCCCCTTCTGCAGCCCATGTGAAAGGGAGAGCGGCTCTGCCCGTGTGCTGGGGAGGGGTTGCCTCGTGCAAGCTCTTGTTGAGAAATACCGAAAAGCCAAGGATTCAGCACCCCACACCACTGTGTAGCAACCTTGGCAGAGATGGCAAGAGCTGAAGGCTCTTCTGAAGCTTCCTTCTGTCCTCTCTGGAAGGAGGTAGCTGGACCTACGTGTCCGTAGAGCAAACTGCTTTGCTGTGTGTTAGGGAACTCAGGGATCTAATGAGCCTGTCATAGGTTGTGGATAGACTTTTCTTCTGTTAGAAAGAGAAAGTTGAGTTTAAAACAAAGTTAATCGAGACTGCAGCTGTCTTTCTCTTCCAGGGTGGCCACAGCTCTAGTCTTAGTTACTGCCGTGTAAATGTCTCGAAGCTAGTGGACTCGGCTTTAGATATTTAAGAGCTAGCAGTGTCAGTAAGAGCTTGGGAATAAGCCACTGAACTCTTCCCTGCAATTTTGGGTAACTTCAGTTCACATAACTCACAATGCCAGGAGCCACATTTCTGCAGGGACGGGGGCTGACAATAGCAGGCTGACACAAAACTGGTTGTAAGCCAGCTGAGGCGCTGGTCCAGGAGATCGTGGTCAGTGAGGGGTAACCTCCTAAAGCCTCTTCATTGGGTGGAGAGGTGCTGGCCTGCCGCAGGACAGCCTCTTCCTTGCTGGGAGAAACCTTCAGCCTAGTGTTTTCTTATGTGGTTTCATTGCCTCTTCCTGGCTTGTTTTGCTGGCTGTCATGGTGACACCCAATGTGAGAAAGAGAGATAAACAGTGTGAATACCACACAGGCAGTGAACTTCCTGAGTGACAGGTCTGGGGAGGAGACCCGCAGGACCGACTCAGAAAATAAAATCAGAATGAAAACAACAGCCAATTTAGCTATATTAATAACTTCCTCTGATCCTGGAGATAGTGCTTGTGAAGGACTGAGGATCACAGGAGACTACTGCAGGGTTATTGTTGTTACAGTGCCTTGCAAAAGGAGCTGCTGTAGATTTTGATCTCACATCAGTCATGAGTGGAAAAATGGCTTTTTTGGAACAGCGAATGGATTTTCTTCAGTCTAACAAGCTATTCCTGTGGCTGATATTTAAATAGTTTCTCTATAAAGTTTTGCACTTTTTTATTAAAAAAAAAAGTAATTCCTAAAAGTGTAAGTGTGAGTGTCACTTTCGAGGCATTAAGTGGAAGGATCACAGAAATGTGCTCACACGTATCGTGAAGGGACGTGGGGAGCTCTGCTGCGGTGCGAGCAGGCACCAGACTCTCAAGCTCCATCCTGGAGAGATGCTCGGGATGCCTGGAGGTCTGGGAGTGCGATAAAGGAAAGGGCAAGGGTCTCCATGTCATTTAAGTTCTATTCAAGGCTTTACTTTCTTAACTGGTAGATAGCTGAGCACATCCAGTTTCTTGATCATGTTTTTAACCCCTTCTGTTCCTTACATCTAGTAGCTGAATTGTTTTTTCTTCCTCCCACATTTTCTTTCTTGTTGCAACCCAGCAAGAACGATTTTGTGGTTTTATAAACTAATAAAACTTTACCTGGCCTCTGTCTGCATTTGGAACAGACCTTGGAAAGGCTCTGTAGAGATCTAACACTGTAAAATACTTCACAGTATGCTTGTCAAATACTAGTATTCCAGATCATAGATTAAGGGGGGATGTAAACTTCCCAGCAGAGCCAAAGGAAATCCACGTGCCGTTGTGCTGTGGTAGTTCTTCTGTGTGCGTACAGAAGGGTTGCATTCCCAGCTCACTGGTCATGACAAAAACCCGACCAGGGGCTGCTGTGTTTGAGCACGGAGGATTTACACCCATTGGTGTTGTCAGAGTGCAGGGAAGACCCAGGGAGGCTGGCTGGTACCCAGAACTGAGCTCAAGCACTTACTGCCAGCACTAACAGGAAGATGGCTGCTGCTGGGACAACATCCACAGAGCACTCACTGCTGGCAGGTCAGCCTTGCAGGAAGCTCTGCTTTGTGGAAGGTTAGATAACTGACCGACACTCCCATCCCCGCACTGCCCTTAGTGAGATAGGATATGCAGCATTAAATATTGTAGGCAGGGTACCCAAACTCTTGAAGTCACCTGGTTGTCAGGTGGAGACTGAGAGAGGCTCCTAACATCTAGGAGGACCCCAAACCTCTTGGCCCTGTAGCTTTGCCTCCCTCTTTTGTTCTTGTGTCGTGGTAGAACTGGTGGTGCGGCTGCTCATCTTTTATGTGCTTGGTCTGTCACATTGGAACAGGCTCCTTTGATCTAGGAAAAAAGCCAGGAACGCTTTTGTGTTAAGGATGTTTAGGAGTTGTGCTGGTGAAAAGAAAAAAAAACAAAACAAAACAGATTGCTCAAACTCTTTGAATCCAATTGCCTCCTGTGCAGCATGCGCATGGCTGAGAGTTAATGGCAACATCAGCCTTGGTGATGCACATCTTCCCTGCTTTGGTGATGCCTCTGGGCTGCTTTCTCCAAAGCTGCATACCCAGTGCTGAGAAGTGGTCAAAGCATGTCCAGGTCAGATCGCTTCATTCTGCATCTCCAGGTGGAGAGTTTTCCCTAGCCCCGTCTCCTGGTTTTTCTTTTCACTCATGGGAGAGCATGCAGGACTGTGGCTGCAGCTGGACTCGGAGCTGTGTGCACGCAGAGTGGGCACATGTAACGAAGGAGAGCTGTTCCTTCGGTTCTTAAAGACCGAGTGGTGTGCGTGTGTGTAAATCTGAACGACTTCTCTTCTTTTCACAGGCATAACGTGGGGCAAGGTGGTGTCTCTCTATGCTGTGGCGGCAGGGCTGGCGGTGGACTGTGTGCGGCACGCGCAGCCAGCCATGGTTCACACCATCGTCGACTGCCTGGGAGAGTTTGTCCGCAAGACCTTGGTGACATGGCTGAAAAGGAGAGGAGGCTGGGTAAGAGATGCTCTCTGATCAAGCTTGCTTCCGCACGTGCACACCAGGAAGTACTCCAGTTAATGAAAGCGAGAGTGCCCCCCCTACTGCAGGTTTGTGCAGAAAAACATTGAGTGAGATCCTTCCACAGCCCCATGGCTGCCGTTGTCCTACAGCTGTGCTAGGCTCCATGTAGCTCTGTTACTGCCTCGTGGTCCTGTCCTCAACAACGTCAGCTGTTCTGGCCCTTACCTTCCTGCGCAGCTCTGCCCGACTAATTCAGTCCTGACCCACTGGTGCCTCTTGTATTCCTGTCCCAAACTTCTCTGGAGCTGCCAGCCAGTTGTAGTAGGAGCCTATAGATAGGAACCATCCTCTTGGGCAGCTGTTTTCTAGAAACTGAATAAATGAGGCTTGCTGGCTTATTTCCCATTCCACCTGCCTCACAGTTCCCCAAGTCAAAGATTAGTATATTAAAGTAAGTTGCCACCTTGAGGAATTTTAGAGGGTTATTAAAACCTGGTAGTTCATGCCATTCCCTGACCTGTGCCTGGTGATGCTCTGAGTAACTTCTGATGTAGCTCAAATTGTAGCGCACTTAGGCTTTGAAGGACACTAATAACACCTATCGACAGGGCTGGCGGTGGGAGGGCTCATGGCTTTCTCTGGCCTGCTCTGAGACTGTGGTTAAGGCACTGTGCTGCTGAGCGTTGGAGTGAAGTACAAGCACCAGCTGGCTATAAGCATCTGATTTCTTTGGTTCTCTCTGTAGCCTGTGGGAAATACAATGCCCCTGTGGAGCACAGGTCAGCGTAAGAGCTTTATTTAGGTGCTGTAGAATAGCCAGACACCTTGCTAGTGGCCTCCCCAGAAGCCTGAAACGACTGGTCAGCTATGGTCAGGGTTGGAAGCTGGGTGATGTACATCTGTCTCTGTGCCTGTCTGGCAGGGATATAGACACTCCTTGGAAAGATACAGCCTAAGTCACTTTGGTACTGCCTGGCAGATGCTGTCTGGAGCTAAATGTTCCCATATGGCACCACAGAGCTCAGGAGACATCTTGTTCCCAAGGTATGCACTCCTTCTGGACTGAGCTGCTGCAGTACAGTCCTTCCTTCCTGAGAGGTGATATTTATTCCTGAGCCCCCAGGAAAGGAACAGGCTCCCCACCCCTCTCAGGCATGGAGAGGGGTCTTTTTCTAAACTGAGCATTGCTCCTCTGTGCTGAGAACTTCCCGAGCGTACCTGTAGTCATCTCAGTGACCTAGTTTCTCCAGGGGTGAAGGCACCTGTCTGATGGATGGCAACTGGAAAAGTAGCAATGTTCTGATTTTGGATCCCTTGCATTTCCTAAGTGTCATTGCCACCTTCCTGCCCTCGTCCCTGCCCTCTCTAAAGCTATGTCACCTTGGGGCCAGCTGGGTCAGGGAACTGCTTGGTTGGGCTGAAAAGTAACCATTGATTTGAATGCCCTGATTCATTTTATTCTATGTGTGGACAAATAATTGTGCCAAGATCCTGGAGAGGATATCCTGGGAAAGCAACTCAAGCAGCACTGTTGCTGTGTGTGAAACCCCTGCCTCATCATCATTGGTGAGGCTTACTTTAACTAGGTACCTGTGGAGCTGGTTGAAATGTTTTCTCTGAAACAATGTTCCTTTAGGAAAAAAAAAAATTCATTAAAATTGGAATGTTTCATAGGAATGTGTCTCCTCCTAGTCTCCAGCTAACTCGTTTCTTTGTTTTGGTAAACCATGCGTGTTCTTATAAGTTAACATCTTGTTTTAATTTTTGTATTGCGTTATTAGTCTTCAAAACAAAGTTTTTTGATAGTTCCAAATGGATGTTTTTGGAAAGTTTGTTGCATAGGAAACAAGCCACAAAACCCATCCCCTGACCAGAACTGGTTGTCAGCAGCTGAGGAGATAAGCCCTGTCCACTGCTAGCTGCTTGTGCCAGTCATTCCTCTTTGGATGGCCATTACATTTTTGTTGATGTTGCTGAACCTACGCTGCTTGCTCTCAAGCTCTGGCCCTAGGAAAGGGAAGCCGGTGTCACTGCTCCTGATCAGACAAAATGACTGTAAAAGCTGCTGGGCTGTGCTGATTGCAGCCTGTCTCAAGTACCCTTATCAAAAACATTGGGCTGTACAAAGGAGATATCTTCCCTCTAGAAACACGTGGTTCCTTCAGCCTGGGGGAAGGCTCCAGATCCTTTTGCCATCTTGTGCTGTGTTTCCCTGAATGTTCTTCCTCTTGATCTAGGCACTGCAGCATGAAATTTCCCAGTCTGGTTCACACACGGGCCAGACAAAATGGCTCTGTACTGGAGACCCTTTCATCTGCCACCTGACCTAGCTGGTTGTTAGTTTGTATTGGCCTGGAGTCCACGTTTCCCCTGTGCACGTGGCCCCTGTCTCTTACACGTCAGCTCAGGCTGGTGCTGCCAAGAGGAACCACCGTGCTGCATTTCAGGAAAGCCACTGTGGAGACCTTGGAAAGGTGTTTGAAAATCTCCGCTCAGCAGTAGGTTCCCATACGCCTCCATTACGGGATCCCCTAGCCCCATGCTTCTGCTTTATAGGGTGGAGAAAGCCCCCACTTGCTACAGCCCAATACAAAACAAACCCAAAACCTCGTAGGAGAAACAGGAAATGTTTAACCCCTGGAGGTATCATCTCTCCCTGGGGAGAGTTTGCAGCCTTGGTTGGTAGTGGCCTTACAGTAGAAAAGAAAGATTTCTTTGTAGCAAACAGCTGCTAAAAAGAGCTTGAGACTTGAACTTGTTCAATGAATAATTAACAGGTAAAGATCAAACTGTCACTGCAACAGCTTATCAGTGCCTCACAAGACTGAAAGACCTGTTTAATTAAGTAGCTTTGAAATTTTCAGCTCCAGTGCCTTATCTGGTATGCTTTATTTGGATAACAATAGCCAAGGCAATTGTTAAACAGCTGAGCAATTTTCTTTATCTAAGCAAGCACCATACAGTCTTGCAAGTGCTCCTGACTGCAGCTCCTCATGGCTAGCTGCAGTGAGGTCGTTGCCTTTGGCAGGGCATGGCACAGCTTCACGGAGGTCATGCTTCCTCATGTGAAGCTACCGCTCTGCAGCCATCACCCACTGAGCATGTCTGGGCCTTGCGTTGATTCACGTGAGGCACTAAATACGATACAGATAAATACCTATAACCAGTGGCACTACATTGCAGCATCTTCTGCTATGCGCTGTCCTGCCTGCTTGCTATGTTTGCTCGTGCTTTTGTAGCTGTAGGCAGCAGTGTTTCTACACCGTGGTGTTCACCCTCGGGAACACCCCGCGTGCTGATTCAGCTTCCTCCTGTCATCCTGTTTCTCCTTGCCTGAGACTGCCTGTACTCATTCCTTCTGCAGTCTCTGCTTGTTGAGTATTTGTGTGCTCAGTGTCTCTGAATGCTCCCCAGAGAGCAGCAGTGCAGTGATGCAGCGTGCCAGCATGTCAGGCTTGTATTTGCCAGCCTGTATTTGTGCTTGGGATTGCCTCGGCCCAGATGCAGGACCTTGCACTTGACCTTGTTGAACTGCATGGGGTTGGCACGGGCCCACCTCTCAAACCTGTCCAGGTCCCTCTGGGACCCGGCATCCCTGCCCTCCAGTGTGCCAACCGCACCACGCAGCTTGGTGTCATCAGCAAGCTTGCTGAGGGTGCACTCGATCCCACTTCCACGTCGTCGGCAAGGATGTTAAATAGTGCCAGTACCGACCCCTGGGGAACACCACTCATCACTGGTCTCCACTTAGACACCAATTATTATTATTATTGTTGCCAAGATTGGTCGGGTGTGGCTCACCGATGTCTTGAAAGCAGGCAGAAATACTGGAAAAGATTATTGGAGTGCTCAGCAGTTCTTGCGGAAGATGGTCCTCTATGGGAGGAACATCTCATGGGTGAGAGTCTGATGGCGTTCTCCTTGGTCAATGAAAGGCCAGCTTGGAAGACTGCTGAGCTAAGCTTGTAAAGAAAAGGCTTTTGGGGCTGATGAATATTTGCTTTCCTTGTCACCCAGTTTTCATTCACTTTTACCACCCAAAAGCCCACTTCTGAAAACCTTGTCAAGTTGATTTGCTAGCAGCGCACCCTGTGTTACATGACTACAGTCCATAACTCCTTGTGCTAGGCTGAAGTTAAACCACAAAATCAATTATTTTGCTGGCTGAATTTTCATTTGTTTACCCCCCCAGAAGATGTAATCTTCTGTCTACCTCTATCCTGTTCACTTTACCCTCCAGATATTTTCCACCTTCTCCCAATGCCAGTCGAGATCATGTCTTCATGAATTTGCTGGATTGTTGTTATTCTTTGTTTGTTGCAGGCCAGCTTCCATTCCTGTTAATACTTGAAACCAGCTGCCCAAGTGATCTTTATATCTGGCCCATGTGCTGGGGAGGCATCTCTGCCAGCAGACACATTTCCACAAACAAAGCTTGCATTGCTTTAGATTTAAATTGTGGGTTGGCTTACTTGAATGAGTTCCAAATAAAACATTAAGGCAAGAGAAAAAGTGCAAGTAACTTGAGCTGATATGAAACAGGACAACCTCCGGGAAGCATCTTGCGTTACAGAAAAGGATAGGAGTGCTGCTATTGCCAAGGCTTCCTAGCTCTTTTGAAAAGGGGAGGAAAGTTTCTTTTATTTCACTGTTGAAAATGGAAAATGCTTGACAATCTTCCTGTAGCATTTTTCCCCAGGCATGGCTGAGAAGGGGATTCTTTGCCTTGTTGATGCAGAATGAAGGAAGTGTATTTCACAGAGCTCTTAAGCCTAATTCAATAACCATGGAAGTTGTCAGAGCAAGCGGCTGTGGTTGTTCGCAGAATGGCAAAGCAGCGTGAAGCGGCGTGGTGATGCGGGAGTGTCTGCACGGTGGCTGACGTGGTTCTGGGCATCTCTGATGATCTCTGCTCCCTCCTCCTTAGGCAGACATCACAAAGTGCGTGGTGAATACGGACCCCAGCCTTCGCTCCCACTGGCTCGTGGCTGCTGTTTGCAGCTTTGGTCACTTCCTCAAGGCGGTCTTCTTCGTGCTGCTGCCTGAGAGATGAATCGGAGTTGCCTGCAGCAGCCCTGTGCCCCATCTCCTCCCCCGCTCCAGAAACAGTGGTAATGGCAGTCTCTGAAGAGGAGGAAGAGAAGAACTGGGACAAGTAAAAGGCTCGTTCTCCTCTCCCTTCAGTGGGCAGCAACCGATCGACTACAGTCTCGTTTTGGCAGCCGCAGGAGCCTCTCTCACCATTATCCCTTCAAGAGTCTTATTTCCCTGGGTGCCTCGTGCTTGCGCCCTTGGCAGCACCGGTCCCTGGGCACGCTGACTGCGGCTGTGTGCAGCATGGACTGGCAGACGTCTGCTCCTTATGACCGTGCTGCATGCTTAGCTAGTGCCAGGCAGAGGGGAGGTGGAAGGGGCTAGTATTTGAAATGGAATAGAAATGAGAGAGGGGGAGCATCCCTGCCTCGCTGCATGCAATTCCCCTTTCAGTCCTCAGACTCGCCTTGTGTCAGTTCTTGTTGTTGCATTTCTGCTTAAACTCCATCTCCTCCTTCCTACCTGACTCTGACTTGTTGGGCTCTCCCCACGGCAGGACACGGCTGAGGGGATTGTGCAGTGGTGGGTTTTGCATGGGATGAAAACAAATGTACTGTTGTCAGATGCTTCCCCCTCCGACGTACCTTGGAAATTGCATTTTGTGACTGCATGTGGGGCAGGACTAGAGGGCAGCTGCATGTGATGGAGTTTGTAAGGGTGCTTCCCTGACCTCTCTTACCGCGCTCACACGCAGCGTTTTGAACAGGGGAGCGAGGGCCAGTGCCTTCAAGCAACAACTCAGGTTTGAATTTTATAATGAAGACAAAGCTAAATGTGTAAGTAGGAAGAGCTGGGGAGCATGGCCAGAAATTCGGGAAACAGTAAGTGAGCTGCCTGATGTTATGAAGCAAGGGGGGAGCGGTGTCGAAAGCAACTGGTTTATGTTTCTCCGTTAATGTCTTCGGAAGTACAACCTGCAGTCTTCTTTGAGGCAAACAATAAAAGAAAATAGGTGGTGTTTCACTATTGCAAAGGGTATTGTATTTGTTTCCAGAGTTAAAAATTCCAAAAAAGGCCAAAACAGTGCAGAGACAAACACTCAGGCCATGCTAAAAATACTCCAGCTTTTCCCCTGGTAGAACATGTTAACGTGTTAAAACTACAACTCGCCTGCTTCATGCTAGGAATTTAACCCGTGTTGTTCCCATGTTGGAAATGGGCTGTTTTCACTGCGGAGCAGAGCCGTGCTGGCTGCTGCAGCGGCATGCCGTGGAGCCTCGTCTCCGTGAAGCCTCATGGGAGGCACCCTACTCCGTGCCTTGCTCCCAAGAGCGTGCCTATCAGAAAAACTGTTCTGGATGAACAACATGGGGCACTACAGGAGTTTTTGCCGTTGTTTTTTTTTTTTTCTGATTTCCCTCCCCCCAGCCCGTGTTTGGAGGGGCTTTACAGTTTCCTTGCAGAAATTATAAATGGGTTTGAGAATAAAGCACAGGATTTACTTGTCAGGACAGATCCCTGCGAGCAGCTAGTGGTGGTGTGCTGTGCTCTGACCGACGACCCGCCAGGGGAGGTGTGTGGGTGGTCATGCCGTTGTGCAGTCCTGCTTTTTACTGGTCTAGCCTTTTCTTTTTACTGGTCTAGCCTTCTGCACTCGTGCTGCTGCCGTGACAACAAAGGTACTGGGCTCAGCTTTGCCTGTCGCACTTCGCCCGCAGTGAAGAGCGCTTTACCAGCTCAATTTACTGGTACTTTTTCAGTAGTAAAGTAACGCTTGTGCAGGGAAACTCTGAAAAGACAACCTGGCCCTGCATCCCCAGCCCCACCAAAAGCACTCCCCTGCTGTACCGAGGCTGTCTACTGCCTTCGACCGTGCCTCGACAGACTTTGGCCACGCTATTGAAGTCGGGGAGGTTTCTGCTGACGGGTTCCTTGTGTGAATGCAGCCAACGTTGCCCTGAGGTTGGTGCATTTTTGTCTGTGTAAAGCTTGTGGCAGTTCCCCAAATAAAACCAAGCTGCCAGAGGACTTTTTTCTTCCTTGCTGACATAATCCTGTCGGCATTAGGGGTTTTGCTGGCACCTCTCCCACTTGGGATTTTCTCCCGTAGATTCCTGAAAGATCTGGCTGTACAAAGAGACCAGGTGGAGTGTACTTGGTGAACTGAACTAACCACCCTTTGAGCAACACAGGGAGGATCCCCTCTGAGCTACAATAAATGTATTAAAAGCAGTATACTAGGGGGATGCAGCTTGCCTTGTCTTAAAGAAGCTTATGAAAAAATAGACTTTTGATTTCTGGCAGTACTCCAGTTATGTGTCCACTTTGGACAGTTCAGCAGCTGGTAAAATGCAGCTTGCCATGTCATGCCTAGTGTTTTATGAAGTGGGTGTGAGCTAATGGAGCTAGCACAGTTGAACAATGCAACCGTAAAGACCTTTCTGAATTTAGATGCTGTTTTGAAATGTAATACTTTAAGCTATGACTACTTTTTGAGTAAATAGGTGATATCAGAGGGACTGTTAAGGAACATAAAGAGTTAAATGCACCAGTTAAGTCAGTTTAACAAAAAGATAAGAACGATAAGCCAAATAAAGCAGCATTGCTGGAAAAGAATGTGTGTGGGTGGGAAGGGGGTTGCACACACAGGCAGACAAAGATTGGTCTGGAAACTGCTGATAGCGAGGAGATGGTGGAGATCCCCACAGACAGGTTTCAGTCCTTCACCTGCATCCAACATCCAGTGTCACTCGTACAGCCTGGGTGCTGTGGAGGATGTGGGATTCCCAGTGATATCATCTGTGTGTGGTTTTTAAGAGTCAACCACACAAGAGTCAGCTGGGAAAGTGGCCTGGGGAGAAGCTGAAGCAGCTCTCCATGAGCTCGTGTTCTCCAAGGCAGACTTCTCCGGCTTGCTTCTTTCTTCTCACATGTGCTAATCCCTGCTGTGTACGTACCGGAGCTCGGTGCGCTGCTTGTCTTGCACTCACAGTGTTAAACCAGGATGATGCTTTCAGCCTGCTTGTCCCGTGGGCTCTCATGGAAAAACCATGCAGTGTGCTGCTGGAGGGAGAGCCTTAAGCTAGAGGCTCTTAAACCACAGCAGCCCTCCTATCTTGGCCTGAAATTTTGGAGCTGCAATAGTGTCTCTGCATCTGCTCCCATAGGACTTCTCACTCCTTGTGCAATAACCACATCGGCACCAGCCTTGCTACCAAAATAAACAGCAAACAGAATTGCGCATGCTGTTATGCACTTGCAAAGCAATAGTCTTGAGCCTGATTCGGTCAAGTATTTATGCCGTGTTCTGTTTTAGTTGTAATATTTAGGCATTTCAGAGTACTTCCAGCAGTCCTTTACAATCTCAGCAATTCTGTGGTTCTGTGACTTTTTGTTCTTCTGTTCGGGCCAGTCCTACCTGATGGGAGACATCGGGCTGGTTGTTTATCACCCCAATAAACATCTTCCTTTTCATATGATTGGTAAAGGTCCTGGGAGCATGTCTAATTTATTTAGCTGCTAAAGAAAAGGAAACCATTCTTCTGATGCTGGATGATGAAGAACGAGGGAATGCAGCTGCCCTTCAGCCTGCTAGCCAGCAGTCCCTCGGCTCACATAAAATCCAATGCAGCTTTTGCTGCCTCTTGCCTTGCTGTCACGCCAAAACAGGCTGGTGCATTGCGGGGAGCTGGGGCTATTGCAGCGGAGGCATGGGAGATACCTGTAGAATACTGGGAGGAGGAAGAAAGAGTTGGAGAGGGGAAATAGCATCTTACATATTTCAGTGGATGTGGAGTTCTTTGCAGATGAGTGGGCTATGCATTATTCCAGCAGGGAATGTCAAGGTCAGAGAGAGGAGCCTGTGGGAACCTGAGCTTCAGTGTTGCTTTATTCACAGAAGAACTTGTTCCAGTAAGAATTATCCCTGCCCCTCTGTGCTATCTTCGCTTTCAGGTTCTTGGTAATTGAGCTACATTTGTTCCATGGAAATACTTGCGTTATCAAAAAGGTAGGGAGCAGAAAAGCTGTCTTGGCTTGGGTGTTTGAGGAATGCTTATCGTGTCCTCGACCTGACATTGCTTCAACTACAGCCTCACTTATACCACTCCCTCGTCAAACATTGGCAGTCGGTTCACCTTCTTCAAAGCAACTAGAGAAACTGAAGTGGTCTCAAAGTCGCTCAGCAGATGTCACATGTTCCTGCACTGCCTTTACTCTTGTAAATGGAAAGAAAACAATCTGTGAAACCCTTAGTTTATCAGGCTTGCATCTGCATTATATACTGAAGTATGAAACAATAGCGTCAGGGAGCAACATTAAGGTTTCCTGGAAAATTGCAATACCAAACTTCCTCATGTTCAGTCTTGTTGTATAGACCCTGAGAAAAAACTCTGCCTCCCTTTTTGTTATTCTTCTTTTGACGTGCAAGGTCTGTGAGTGGGTTTTGTGCGCAATTAAACTGAAGATGAAGCAGGTCTCCAGTCTCTTAGATGTCTTCCTGGAAATATCAGGCACCTGGGATATTCCAGTGGCTTGCCAAGAGCTTTCTTGATGTGGCTCTCATTCACATGTGGCTCCTTGAATTTCTTCACTGTTGTTATTTTTTTAGTCTAGGTTTCATCATTTTTGATAGCCATAAATTTGCCACAGTTTAATTGTTTTCTTAGGGCAACATGAAAACAAAACATATCACTAAACTGAAGACAAGAAAACAGCAATTTAATGTACTGCTGGCATAGTCTATAAATTTCTTCTATCCAAGTAGTCTGACAGATGGAGTTTAAATACTCCCTCAGAAAAGCCTGTAACCTCTTCAACTCTAAACATTTTGACCCACTGGGATTATGAGCACGTAGCAGAGCTAAACAGAGGGATCCTCTGTTGAACTTTACACTGCCGCCCAGGACCTGGAAGTGCATTGCACGTTCAGGCAGAATCTGTGGGAAATAGAGTGCTCCTGGGTCAATCACATGACATGCAGTGGATGTCCAGGCAAGGTCATATAAAAAAAACTTCTCCTTCCACAAAAAAAAAAAAGAAAAGAAAAGAAAAAAGAAAAAAAGAAAAATTGTTGGGAAGGGAATTTCCAGCTTCCTTACGAACATATTTCAGACCTTAGGCTCAGAAGAAACTTCATCACATTTCTCTGCTCGTATGCTAGAAGAGACAGTGCTAGAGCTTTTGTTCTCTATCACTGCAGGAAGACTTGCTGCTGTATCTCTACTTATGTCAAATCCTGAATTGTGAAGCTAAGCACAGAAAAAAGTGCTGAAGAAACGAGTCCCCTGTTTTTTAAAATTTCCACTACTGGCACTATCTCATGACCTTCACTCATGCTTGTATTATTCCGCATCGAAGCTAGATAAGGTGAGTTTCCACCTCCAGAGCACCCCATCGCTCTGGCCTTGATCCCGAGTAACTTTCAGCCAACTGAAGGGCAGCTGGTTTGCCCAGTGGAGGACTATGTGAGGCACCAAGTGCTTTCATTGTCACCAGCCTGATGGGAGCTGAGAGGATGGGCCACTGGGCAGGACCAGGTCCTATACCAGCTCTCTGTCCTGCAGCATGAGGTACCCCTCGCCGTTCCTAGCTTGACGTTCATGAGTCGGGAGTGGCGTTCCCACAGCCAGTCCCTGCAATGCAGACCTGCTCTCCTGCAGTGCTGTGCAACAGAAGAAGGACCAGAATGTTGAACGCAAAGCCCCCTCACATCAGGGTGTCACCTCTTCGCACCTCATGCAAACGAGTTGAGTTACAGGCTGTGCTGTGGTCACCACAGAGGTGGTTTTGTTCCAGTTTCCGACCAGAATTAAGCCTGAATTTTCTGGTATTCTGAAGATTAAAGAAAATTTAAAAAAGCCTTTTATTTCAATATCATTGACACTTCAAAAGAAAATTTGAATCATCAGTAAGCTGCTAGAACATTACCTCAGTTTGTCAGCCAGGAGTTAGCCCGAGTGCCCTTCTGAAGCCTGGCAAGCTTCTAGAGGCAACATTTCCATCCTTCTCGGAGCTTTAGGTGCAGGTTTGCTGTCAGAGCCCCTGGGGGAAGGTGTGTGACCCCCACGACCATCCCAGTAACCCAGCAGGTTGTTTTCTGTCCCAGAGAAGGCAACTCTCTCCAAAGCAGTTGGTGCTATGGCAGAGCTGGGTGCTCTCCCCACAACACAGTACCCGAAGCACAGCCCCGCGGCGCAGCACATTTCCCCTTTATTAGGGCTGGCAGCGTGCATTTATACAGAGCGAGAAAGGAGAGAGCATGGCTGGCATTTGGAAGGGAGCAAACAACACCATGAGTGCTGTGTTGTGTTCAAAGCCTCCCCTATCCACTGAAAAGTTGCTGCTGTCAGGGTTTCGGCATACACCGTTGTTTCATGGCTGGTTCTTACCGGGCTGATGCATGCTGTGAGCCAGGGACTTGTGGCTAATGGTAAATTATTTGAAGCTGGGAAAAGATGCTTCAAATGTCAGTGCCCTTGGTTTTTGTGGCTTAACTGGAGAAGGAGAACAGCACTGCTAAAAATACTTACACATTCAATATAGCATTGAGGGAGAGCAATGGAGTCACAAAGTGAAGCCAAGGCTGTATATTATTACAAGCAATAAACCTACTGGAGTCTGTCACTAGCTAGATCTAAATTATGAGCCATCCTTCCCAAAGTCTGCAGCATGTCGGCAGGAAGACTGGTAAAATAGCACAGCAGCCTTGCTTAAATTTAAGCAGTTTAATTAAGAAAAAACAATTCATTTAGTAGCATGCCTTGTGCTATTTTAACGTTGCATTCACATAGTTGAGATTTTCTGTAGGGGCGATGGCTGGTGGGAGTGGGCAAGCTGTGTGGGGTGGCTGAGTGGGAGGTCTCTGAGTTAAGCACAATAATTTCTGCTACAGTGAGCTGCTGTGAAATGGGGATGTGTCTGGTGCCGTGAAGGCCGCATATGGGGTGGTAAAAGTCACAGAGATACCACTGCTGCAGTCGGTGCCAACATCCAAGCTGAACGGGACGGCCTGGCCTCCAAGGAGGCCTCCTCAGGGCTGGCCACAGCCTCAGGCAGATGGCCGGGGACATTTTCAAGGCAGTCTTCAAAGCCACACAGGCTCTCTGCGAGCCGTCAAGCTTGGCCAGAGAAAGGCTTTGTGGTAGGAGCACAGGGAAGGCTTGGGCCTGCAGCCTGATGGGATCGGCCCAGGGAGCTCCACCAGCCACCTGAGAGCACCAGCATCTTCCCCATCCCTCCGCACGGGCAGGCTGCGAGTCTGCTTGCATTGCGCAGAGACCCAGGATGGGGTGAATTTGCCCTCTTAGGCTGGAAAATGTTGAATCTGTGTGGGCGAATGCTCAAGCCTGGCTTCCAGTGAAGGTGGAGGAGAGCTGGGCTGAGGTTCACAGTGGTCAGTCCTGAGTTTAGCACACGTTGGAAATCTGCCCTTGTGCTGCCGTCGAAGCTGGTAGAAAGGTTGCCCATCGCTGCTCGACTTCAGCTCTCGTTTCAGAGCAAGGCTGCAGCTGTGTGGCCCCTCGGAGGATGGCAGCACCGCGTGGGCGAGGGGCACCCGCACAGCTGCTCCTGTGACCACTGCTGCAAGAAGGCAGCTTGGCACGGGCCCCTGCGCCTTGACCCTTCAAACCATCACTGCATGTCATCCCAAAGGGCTGTTTATATTCGCTGCCTCCCAGGGAAAACAAAGCTGCAAGGCTGAGCAGAAACAAAGTCTTGGGGACATCAGGAGCCTAAACTGACAATGTGTTAAGCAAGATTAATTTGCAGTTACTTAGATCAGCCCGTTTAGGAGTTCGTGAAATGTAAAGCACTGAAGGAAAGGAGAATTAAAAGGCCTGAGGAAAAGAGTGTGGTCGAAGAGCATCCGTTGATTCATAACGTAGTTTCCAAAAAACAGTTATCTTCTTACTAAGAGGCATTTGTTGACTGTATATATTTATGTCTACAGACATAAAAATTTCGATCAGCTCTTCTTTTCAAAGGAAGAAGAGCAGCTGAGAAAACATTTGCCCTTTTTCAAAGAGCTTTATTTACATTAGCATCAGAGTGATTCAGCATGGAGGCACCAGGCAGGGCTGGAGGGGACTCGGCATTGCCCTTGAAGATGGAGTTGAGGCTTACATCAAAAGTGGAATTTAATCCTCCTATTTTTCACTTAGAAGATTTAGTAAAGTGCCTCCATTTTACTTCAGCGACTTGTCCAAGCTCCGCAGGCTTTGAAGAAGTGAAATACTGAGTGGATTTTCTTGAGGAAACATTTTTAAAGGTAGCTGTGGTCAGCTGGAGGACAGGAGTCTTTCCATGCCTGAAGTCTTGTCCCCAGTCCCATCACCTGTACTTTCTGCCGCAACGACAGCTTTAACTAGTTCAAGGTTGCGAGCATCCCCTGTAGACCTTTGGTGCCAGTGCCGTGCTCCCAGGCAGCAACAGCAGCAGGAAGCAGAGTCTCAGATGAGAGAGTACGAGCACTTGCCAGCTCATCCCGCAGTGCTTCCTAAGGAGCTGGTTTAGCATCCCTCTGGCATCCCAGCCCACTGCAGAGCACCACGTCCCTTGGGAGCACAAGGGAGCTGCTTGTCCCACCACGTGCTTCCGCACAGGTCTCGCAGGAGCGTGGGACGTGCTGCCGGTACACCGCTGCCTTAAGCCTCTGGGTTACACTCTCTGATTACGTTGGAAAGCTGGCTTGTCCGCCCTCCTCAATGCGTGCAGAATGAACAAAGGGTGCTCTGATAGGGGATGGGTGCTTTGGGTATAACCACCCATGCCGTTAAGCCAACCAAAGCGGAACAAACCCTGGGTCTCAGCCGTGCTCTGCAAACCATAATCCCTCACAAAGGAATGCTGGAAGAACTGATGAAATGAAGAGGAAATAAAGGAGAGGTTCGTTCAATAAAAATTCCTCTGGTGTTTTTTTTTGAACTAAATGCATCCCTCAGGCTGATGCAGTTGGAGCGATTTGTCTGAATGCATGGTGTGAAGGGGAAAACTACTGAGAAGGGGGGTTGGCAGGGAGCTGCTGACTAGTCCTGCATGTCCCGCTGTCAGACTCCTAAGCTGCTTTCTTCCTTCAAGTTGCAACCAGTCCCTCACACGGTTTTGTGGCTCCCTCAGGCTTTCTGCAGCTTTCCCCAGAGGCCAGCTAAAAAAACGCACAAGTCAACGTTTTGTCACCATTTGTATGTATCGGAGTGAGAACGAATAGTTTTACTTGGGTGTGTGTTTAAAACACTTCTGAAAACAGCTTGCGGCTTTGACTCAAGAAAATGCATGAATGATTTCCAGAACAAACTTGAGATCAGAACACATTTACTATATTTACATCCCATGCCTCCTGCAATGCAGCTGTGCTGTTTTGTGAATGGGTTCAGAAGCAACAGGCTCTGCTGGGCAGGAGGAGCTGCTCCTCGCATGGTGAGGATGCGCGAAGGCGGCAGCATCCGTGTGCGCCAGGGGAGCCCTAGGTCCCCAGCAGGGGTGAGCGTGCAGGGCACAGACAAGTGGGGGTTACAGCCACGGCTTTCTGGCCCTGCTTTCCAGGAGCAGGAGCATCAAGGGTGCACGGAAGACTGAGAAAAACAGCTCGGAAGAGTGAAAATATTTGAAAGCATGCCTGTTCTCCAGGCACTCATGGGAGAACATAAACAGTGTGTTTAGAAATAAACCTGACACCTTCCTCTCCTCGTTTAGTAACCGCTCAACCTGCTGAAAATGTATTAGTTGACTTAAAAGCTGTCACAGGACCTAAATATTGTTTATCTCCTCCTTGGTGGCTGGCCTGCGGATTACTGATTTGCTGGGGTTTGTGGGAAGTTGGCTGGGATGTTTGCAAGGAGTTACTTTGCAAGGAGGTACATTGCTTTGGCCTCTTACTGCTGTGATGCTGCAAAAGAAAATAAAAAGCAATATAAAAAACCAGGCAAAGTAAGAGAGGTTTTAAGCAGCATGGTGCAGAGCAGGATGTTCTCAGGGATTAGCACCGTCTGACCTGGAGCTGGCTGAGGATTTTTGGCTCTGACCTTCTCTGGGAGGCACTGGCAGGGCTCAGACCACGTCAGAGTGTCGGGGGCTGCAGCGGTGAGCAGATGCTGGGACGGTGAATGCTCACTGAAGCAGCATGTCCCACAGGTGGGAAGGATCAGCCCCACAGTCTCAGCCCCTGCCTGACCTGGTGATGTCCCCCCTCACTCCTCAGCGCTTGCCTCCAGGCAGCAGCAGGGGTGCTGAGTAGACCCGCCCATGGCAAGATGGTTCATTTCCTTCTGAATTGTTTGTAATTAAGAGCTCTGGCTCCCCGGTGATGTCTGTCCTATAAATCATTAAAAGTAAAGCCATTAAATAAGCCGTTAAATAAAGGGGGCTTTGGGAAAGCACTGGAGTTCGCGGCCCTAGAGGGACTTAGCCTGAATCCTACATAAGTTAGAGCACGCAATGGAGGCCAGCGAGCCAGGCCAGCTAAGTGGAGTGAAGGCACCATTATTGGTAGGAAAAGAGGTGCCAAGGTATCTCGTGATCCTGGGGGCTCAACGAGGAGCAACTCTGCAGGGCAATGCAAGCAGAGTCCAGCTTTAGTATGAGTCACTTAAAAACAAGGGTGCAACCCCAGAGAAACTTTCCCCGCAGCACTTTTATGCATAAGCAAGACATGACTAACATAAACTAGTTTTTCAAATCCACTTCATTTGTAAAGGAACAAAACCCCATAATTAAAAGACATACCTTATTTCATTGTCTTTGCCCCTGACCTGGTTAAAACATTTCTCAACCTAGTGCTGATGATGCAAAGAGAATTGAGGACCATAAATTTGCAGCGAGCAGAGCCCTGAGCCTCAGGAGCTCGCTGAGCTTATTGTGCCGGCTCTGCCACCCCTTCTTTGCCAGACTGGTCTTCAGACGCGCAGACATGCAAGGCAGGGAAGAGTCTGCATGCACCAAGACTGGCTTTGCTGTGTCATCCCGAGCTGCCGATGCACAAGCAGAAGGAACAGGGGCGGTCAGCGCAGATAGGGCTGGCAGCAAGATCAGAGCTGCCGGCTTGCAGCAGCTGCCACCGGTGGGACAAGGGCCAGGAGCAACACGTGGAAAAGTCAACCAGCTGCCAAAGCACCCAAAGGCGCAGGGACACCTGCATGAGGGGAGTGAGCAGGAGGGAAGCGAGCAGGAGGGAAGCGCAAGATAAGCTCTTCACTAAACTACGGGAAGCTGCGATCTCTGGAATCCCTGAAATTCTGGATTTTTTAAGTCTGCCAGGGCTTTTCAATTATTGCTGTGGTTGCCTTTGAAGGTCAGACCCAAAGTCCAGTAAAAAGCTAAAAGTAAAAAAATCCATATCAAACAATAAAAAATAAAACACATGCCCATAAAAGTAACTACATTCCTATAGGTATGAGATCAGGCCTGGAGTTTAAAGTAAAAGAATCAGAGTTTGTTCTTGGACTTGTGCAGCTCCCATATGTCCTGCAGGAAAGCAGTCTGTGGGGAATTTTGTTGTTTGAATTTGTCCAGAGACACAATTTATTCAAAAGTACAAAAATAACCTCAAAAGATTGTTTGCTAAGGGAAAAGACTTGTTTGCAGACCAGAGGTGGAAGGGCCTAGAGATGGCTGGAGCTCAAACAACAGTGACCAAAAACCTGGCAGAGGAAAGCCCCGCTCTCGTACCCACAAAGCGGCTAAAGCTGCCCATGCATGGTCAGGCAAGCATGAGCACCTGTCCCGGGGAGAGCTGCTGCCGGACACCCCCACCTTCCTGTGCGTACCCTCAGAGTGGAGCCATTCTGGAAGACCAGGACCAACAAACTCACCTGGCTGCCTTATGAGAGTATTTGGACAAGATTTTCCCATTCTCTTCCCTAAGGACCAGCCACTGACTGTGGCTGGAGGTGGGTGCAGGGTGGAACAGCACTTTGGTCTGATTCATGGCAGCTCTTACAATCCCTGCTGGTCTGGTGAGTCCATGGAATAGCTTCTGAAGACTGTTATGGAGAAGATAAGTGAGGATGCTGTGCAATATTTCTAAGAGCTCCTATTAAGATGCCATTCAACCCACTTCTGTAGCTGGTCACCCTGGGGCAGCTGTGCTGGCTGAGCGCATCGTCACCTCCTCCACGTGGGCTTCCTTGGCAAAGGGGACGCTGGCTGTGGAGTGAGGAGGTACCGGCAGCTCCTGTCCACTCACCTCCTCTTGCTCCACCTCCACGAGATCCAGGAAGAAGCTGTATCACAGATACCAGGTGACATAGTTTTAGTGCAGGTCTGTACAACTGACCACCACCCTCCCTGGACAGTGTGAGACACAGCACATGTCTGCAAGTCAGTGAAGCCTGCAGAACTCGACAGCCCTGGGGACCTGAGCAGCCAGTGGGATGAGCACAGCCATCTGGCTGAGCAGGAAGGGGCAGCTTTCCCTGTAGCATCTGCTCTCCAGGTTCAGATCCAGACTTAGGCACTGGCAACATCTCAGAGTTCTTTCACTTAATTCAGATGAAGACCTCAGCCTCATTCAAGGCACCACTTCTGGACAGTGGAAGATTTTCCTAGTTTAGGAGCCAAAAAAGAGGACTCCACTGAGGTTTGGTTACTTTTCAGGCTTGCTGCAGTAGAAGAAACCACCCACCACAGGGGCTGCAGGGACCCAGTGGTGGCAGCAGCAGGAAGGCACGGTGCTGTATGTGTGCATGTCCCACCAGGAAAGCAGAGCAGGATACAGCAAGGGTGATGTGAATGTCACTAACCTTCTGCCGTCTGCTGTCACAAAGACTCCAGCCTCTATTTTGATTGCAATTTTTGTTGCATGCTGAGGGGTTTTTTTGGTTTATGAACTATTTCTGGAAATACAAATATTTCATTTTAGGAGAGGAGAACCCGTTGCGTCTCCCACGAGTGGTATTCTGATTCATAGTCCTTTCCCCTGGCCAGACAGCTGGGGAGCCACACGGTCTGGGCAAAGGCATGCGGCCAGACCGGAAAGCATGAGGCTTTGGAGGTGAGCTTGCCAGTGCCAGAAAGTGGATGAAGAACCCACTGCTGAGATACACGGATGAAACCTTTAGAACAGCTCAGTATTTTTCTGTATTGTGGCAAAATAGCACTAGCAAGTGATGACAGGCCGTTCCTCCAGCAGCACTGCTTCTCCAGCTGCACTGATGAGTCAGGAGGACGCCGGGTGGCTCCCTGGGCACTGGTGGCAGCCACCTTATTCCTATCAGGTTAGATGTGGATGAATCTGCATTTCTGGTCTGGATGGGTGCATGGAACCCGGTTACAAAAATTGCTGTGTTGCTGCAAAAAAATCTACAGTGTTTAGCCTGGTCTTGTCTCAGTGGAAATGCTATTTTATTTAAACGCATGATCATCCATGGTATGTGGATAATGAATGCAGGATTATAAGAAAAATCTCCATGTCTGGATACATCAGTGCTTTAGGCAACAGGAAAATAATATTTCAAGGTTGGAAGATGTAACTGTGTAAAAAGGCAGTCCCCTTTTATGCACAGCTTGCGCGTGTAGCCAGGCTTAGTTATTTATGCTGAGGCTCAAGATACTCCGTAGCTCTGGGTCTCTCTAACAGCTGGCTGAGGCGCTCCCTTGGGCTGTCCGGCCTTTGCTGGGGCTGCCCTCTGTCCCAGATATGCCCATTTCTCAATGTCATCTTTCTTTCTTCATCCACAAAGCTGGCCTTTGTCATATATTGCTTGCTGGAGGCAACAGCAGAACAGATTTCTTTCTCCCCCGTCAAAAGCAAAGGCTCAAATACTTGATCACTCACCACCAACCCTTATGGTTGTGTGCTTGGCCATCCATACCATGGGTGATAAATGTTGCATATGAACATAAATAACATTACCGCTACAGCGTTGCTGAGCCCACACAGCTCTCTGCTGTGGAGACAAGGAAGGGGGAGCACAGCACAGGCATGCCATTAAGGAGGAATCTGGGCCCTCCAGTCTCCCCTGGGGGCAAATCCGCAAGTTTCTCCTCCTGGTTGGCTATGTCTGTGCACAAAAGATGCTGCACAAGGGGACAGATGAGCCATGACAGGGCTGCAGGGCTGCTCCTCTCAGCCCACGGGCCCTGCGTGTCCCGCAGGGTCGTGCACGTGGTGCGCGGAGCCAAAGGGGACATGAGCGTGAATGTGGCTTCTGCAGTGTGAGGAGGGGCTGAGAGAGACCTTGTTCAGGTGGCAGCTTCACCATCAGCCTGAGAGGAGTGGGGTTCTTATGTCTATCCGGGTGCCTACTTCTGCTGAAGCTTATGGGCACTTGGTGTTTTTCAGCTATATCTCCCTGGCAAAAAATGTACTTGAAAGCAGCCACCATTATAAAGTCACAGGGGTGAATTGAGAGATGGAGGGTGATTGCTCAAGCTTTGTTTCTTTTGGAAACCAGGCTAAAAATACTGCATGCCTGGCTGACAACTCCATCATGACAAGCAGACAGCACCAGGAACGCAGGGCATCTCTTGCACAGTGGCATGGCCTTGCAGCTATTGCTCTCCAGTTTTCAGAGCAGTAAACTTTCAAGCTCACCCCACTCCTGACAGGCTGCCAGGCTAGCACTGAATGGCAGCTAACATCACTTATCTTGCTCCAGATTTCCCTTTGGTTTCTCCTACAGCAATTTCCTTAAACATTTTGTCTAATCACTGTCTTGGCAAAATGGAGGGAGGCTTTTTGCTGGTCTTAAGGCCAGCATGTCTTTTGGCTAACACACACACACATAGTGCACACCAGATTTAAGATGAAGAAACGCTGATATTTCAAAAACTGTTACCAACTCTGTTTGCTCCAATGATAGCCAACACTGTGCTCAGATATTTGGCTCCCAATTTTTGCCCTAGGGAAGTCCAGGTAATGCCAGTCATGGTGCCGGTGCCATTTTGGCAGCCTGAGGGCTGCTGTAGGACATGTGGCTGTGCTCACAGAGCTCCACATCCTCAACTCCCTCCAGTACCTCCATTGCTCGTCCCATTCTACTTTTCACCATACAACGCCCCAAGGCTGGCTTGTGTGTTTCAAATTATGATCACGTTGCTGATCCTGTCCATTTATGGCTTCTTCATGACAAAGGTATGAAATCATTGTGAAACACTCACTCAAATATGTGGGCATTCTTTTAGGCTAGCAAGCCTTGACTGCCTGCAGGCGTGCAGCATAGGACGTGTCTCAACTGTGCTGCAAACAATCAGCAGTTTAAAAAAAAAAAATATCAGGCCATCCAGCCAGATCTTGTCAAATCCTCTCACCTGGTAGATGAAAACTCTTTATCACTTACAAAAAAAGTCTCTAGTGCACAAATCTTATGGCCTTCACAGGCTCAAAAATCTGGGAGTTGGGTAATGTCTCCCAATAGCTGGTGTGAACACAGCATCAACTGTGAAGATTTTGGAGGTATTGATGCTCCTTCCTTCCACAGCCTGTGGTGCCACCAGGGAAGGAATGATGGGCGGAAGAGGTGACACTGAGTTTGGTGGAATGGTTTTCTGGATGTAAGTCAGATCTGTTGTGCAGGAGTGTTGGACACTGGTACCTCCCCAGACAAGTTGCTAGCCTGGTATAAAGCACGGCATGACCACAGTGTTATCCTGCCTACAAAATATATTGCACCTACAAGCATTGAAGACCATTGCATTCATCAGCCCAATAGCTTCAAGTTCAGAAGTTCACAGAGGCTTTCCCAAGACACAAAATCTCCTTAGCAGACCCCATGATGGACCTGCTCCGCTTTCCAAGCCAAGAAAAGAAATGCAGGAGCTCCTGGTTGCATGTACAATAAAAGGAACGTAATCAGAGCCAGCTTACGGATATGCAGAGCCTCCTTCCAAAAATGGGGTGAAAAGGGCTGGTCATCCACCTGGTTGATGACCTGGTTGATGACCTGGTAGATGGTGCAGAGGTTGCTCTGTCCAGGCTCTGGACAGAGGCTGGGTAAAACCCAGGGTGCACGCAGGCTGGAGCCCAGACGGCACTGCAAGCTGTTCTCTCATGTCGTTTTGCTTAGAGAGGAGCAACCAGGATGTGTCTGGCAGAGTTACGAGGCTCCTTTTTAATGACTCATTTTAGAAGAACAGCTTCAGTAAGCAACAAGTTGCTGTGATTTCAGAGGGTGTGAACTAAAAAAGAAAAAAATTTAAGAAACCATTTGAGCCCAACTGGTGGCGCAGGCCATGCGGCAGCGGGTTCACTCTTGTGCCAGAAGCCAGGAGAGGGACACAGCGCCTGCGTGCCGGGGACACCAATGCACACAGAGCAGAAGTGCCTGCCACAGAATCCGGGTGGCTGCCTGACACGCGTGGAAGCAGTGGTGAGGATTTCAGTGTGGCTGTGAGGATGTCCTCCTGGCACACACCAGCCCCTTGACTCACCCTGGTCGGGCTGGGCACGGGGCACAGGGAGCTTTCGCGCCTGGTGATATCACCCAGTACTAGCAGGAGGGTGCTACCAGTCTGGTCGGTCTGGAAAGGGAAACAATAACCTAAAAAGGCAGTGCTCTGGGCAAATCTGCAAGAGCTCCAGAGCAGGATCTTGCAGTCAGGCTGGTGGAAAACCCACAACAGCCTTGGCAAAGACTGCGCTACCCGTCCGTTGCCTGTCAGGTGTGGGAGATGGACTGCTAGCAGCTCCAGGGTGGTGTGATGTGCACCCACGGCATTTCCTCCCTATCTGTGCTTACCTTCCACCTCGACTGGGAACATCCCCAGCACCGCCGCAGTACTTTCTAGTGCAGCAAAAAACATCCAGACAGTGATCGCTGATGTCAAAAGGCTAAAAGGTTGCTACAGAAATCCCTGTATCTTCAAACCACATTCAAAGGAAGATCATTTTCTTTCCCCTTCCACGTTGAAAGCAAACAATTTTGAGCATCTAGAGAGCACTGCTAGCCTGGCCAGCGGGTTTTTGCCTTCTGCTTGCTGCCTACATACACTGCTTTTCTTCCTCAGCTTGCTCGGAGCGCTTCATGGGATGAAGATGAGCGTCTGCGCGGGCAGCTGAGCGGCAGCCTGGGCTGCTGCTGCCCTCTCCTGGCTCCGAGACTGCCGCGAAGCCAAGGGCTGTTTTTTCCAGAGATTCCTGCAAGTCTGGGTGCAGCTCGCCCCGAGTAGCCGTGCAGCAGCCCTGCGGGGAAGCACCGAGAGGCTCGGGGAGGGCGCTGGGGCCGCGGAGTGCCCATGGGCTGACATCCGTGGGTGCAGCCTGGCCCTGGTCCACGCCCCNTGCTGCTGTCTCCGCTGCTGTGCGCGCCCCTTCCTGGCTGCCTCATCCTGCCCCTTTTCAGTGCAGCTTCAAAACTTTTCCAATGTGGGGAGGAAAAAGTCATATTGTGGGGACTTTCCCTCAGTTCCCCAGCTGGCACAGGGTTTGGGGCGCTTATGGCAGGACTGTTCGGTGCATGGGATGAGGCCACGACAGTCCTTTGGGCTGCTCTGCCTGAGTTTGCAGCCTGGTTGCCTCCTGTGGGTTGTGCCAGCTGAAGACCCTTCTTTCACTAGATCCCCCCTCACGACTCCATAGAAAAGCTCATGCCACCCACCACTCCCATGCAGGGGGGACCCCACTGCAACGAGGAGGAGGCATCAATCTCCTTGTTGATGCTTCTCCAAAAAGTGTCTGCTTGGGGACCGCACAATGGCAGAGCCTCCCCTGTGGCATGGAGAGCATTTAATGCAGCAGCTGGCTAATGGTTTCGAAAGCCATTTAGTGGCTTATTACTGCATTATTGCCTTGTGAGTGGGTGGAAACTCAGCGCTGGAGGGCTCAGATGCTCAGAGGCAGTCCTGCAGCCCTTGCTTTCTTCTCAATGGGAGCACAGGAGGAGGTGGTATTTTTTCCAAACACATTGGTGGTTCAGTTGCGGCTCCTGCTCCGCAGCACAGAGCTGCCATGTGCCTGCAAACCTGGGCATAAACAACCACATTTTGGGGACCAAAGGTCTTTCTGGACGCCCTGTCACGTTGTGCTGCGGGTCCATGCAATGTCATAGTGGCCAAGAGCTGAAGATGGGTATCCACGAGGTGGTGCCAGACTGATGCGAACAGAGCTGCGCGCCCTGCGTGCCCTTGGGCAATGCTCCTGTGGGGGTGCACGGTCCTCACATTGACCTACTCACGATCCCAGATTATTGCTGGTTTTTTTTGCTGGAGCTCACTCGTGTTGAAGTTAGCTTCACACGCACAGCTGCTCATTTTTCTTCAGTTATTGAAAAGCCAAACAAAGCCATAAATTTAAAAACCAAGTGCTCGAAGAGATACGGAAGAGATGAGATGCTGTGAGGTGCCCCTGGCCAGGGCTGCCAGCAGGCAGCTGCAAGCACAAGCTGTGAAGCCAGGCACGAGGCCACTGAGATGGCCAAAGCAATGTTGCACCTCCATGCTCGTGCAGAGCTGATGCTGGCCGCATGGCACCTCGCACCAAGATGCCCAAGCACATCAACCCCACTGTGCCCAGGCTGCTCCAGGGCACCGTGAGGCCTTGCCCAGGGCACAGAAATGCTTCCCATAAATGCTCTTCCGGTTAGGGATGGAAAACTCCATCATGGGCTATTAAATATGAAGTTCCTGAGCCACAAATCCTGTTGCAGACATAAGTGCTAGTCTATTTATATGCCCCTGTATAAAAGCCATTGCAGACCTTTGGCTATCTCTACTGCTTTTTGAATATTTTCCAGTCCAGCTATATCCATCAGAGATGGGGAGACCAGAAATGCACTCAGGGCAGGAGTAAATTATGGATGTGCATAGGGCCATAGTGATGCTCTCCTCTTTATGGGCTCCTCTTTTCCCAATAATTGTTAACATGTGCATCACATCTGAGCAGCTTTTGAGCTATCTATCTGGTGAAACTGAGCTCTTACCGAGCAGGAGGAGGCAGGTGGTGCAAGACACTGGTCCTGGGGGGGCTGCAAATTCAAGGGGCAAGTTCTTGATGCGCTGAGTATTTAAAAACCACTGTGGTACCAAACCTGCTGGGGTTTGGGCCCTTCTGTCCCTCCCCGGCAGGCTGGCATGCATGTCCTCAGCACTGCACAAGAGCAGAGCGCAGGATGCCCACAGGGAAGCAAGGCAGTGGGGTGGGCAGCTGCCGGGCTGCCATGTGCTGTGTTGCTCTGTGAAGGCGTTGAAAGGCTTTGCCTTCCTTTCCCATCCCTGCAGTCCACAACCCTACCACAGGCACACCCCTGGGCTGGCTCGGCACCAAGAGCCCTGAGGAGAGCAGGGTGAGCGTTGCTGAGGATGCTGAGGGATGTTCTGGTGTGAACAGCAGGAGATAAAGTGATGGGGCAGCAGCTTGGAAAGCAGGAGCGTGCTTTTCTCTGTGTATTTCCACTGGGGACTTCACAGCCATCGGACTTGGTAGGAGTGAAAAGGTCAAGAAAGAGCTCCAGATGAGTTCAGGAAGGGCAGAGCCAAAGTGACCTCTGTGCTTGTCAGGGCCAGAGAAGGGCCCTGCTCTGTGCCTGGTGCTCTTCCCATCGCCAGGCCTTGCGATGATGCTGGGTGCACCCCCTCCCACAGCTGGTCCAGTGCTGGTAAAGAAGCAGGAGGTCACTGGGGTCTTTCCAGTGGTCGTATCTTGACCCGCGTTGGATGCCTGTGTTGGTCTCACCCACTTGCTGTGCCACCAGGTTTAGGTCCTGCCGCTCCGGGGCCATCTGCTTGCCAGCTGCCTGGCTGCCAGTGCTGCTGCTGCCCTGGTTTTCCCTTGCTTGGTCCTGAGCACCAGTGCTTGGTCTGTGGCAATCCCCATTGAAACAGGATTACTGGGCAGCCGTGTCTGGAGCTAAGATTTTTCAGCAAGAGGCAGGTTTTCCACAGCCGGGCAAAGAGGGGGTGGGTGGGTGCGCGCGTGTGTGTGTCCTCAGATAAAGGCATTGCACATGGAAAATAACCCCCCCCATCCAGATTGCTAGTCCTTGCTGCCATGTGCCTTCCCCCGGAGGACCGCAGCGGGTGGGACGTTCAGCCCGCTCACATGCCTGCTGGCTGCGCCTTGCCTTGGCACAGGAATCACCGCCACACCGTGTTTGCCAGGCACATTGCCTGCTATGCAAATCCACGAGATGCTGTTTCTCCCCAAAATGCAGGGGGAGTGCATTGAAGCTGCTGTGCCTCATGGGACAGACGAGGGCTCTTCCCTACGGCAAGGCAGGGAAAGCAGGTTTGCTGTTTTTTTTTCCCTCTCCCTTGGGATTCGCCCTCTGGTCCCATGTTGGGGGCGGGGGGGGTTTCCCTTCTCACTTGGTGTCATTTTGCAGTTCTAGGCAGAGGAAAAAGTTCTGCAGAAAATAACACTGAGAGAGGGCTGGGACACGGGCGTGGGCAGCGGGGATGTGCTGAGACTGAGGCTGTTTTACCATGCCGAGAGCCCCACGCCGTGCCGGTGTGGGCGGTGCAGTGGTGCTCCTGCAGCCCCGGGGGGGATGCAGCCCCTGCCAGCACTCGCTGCTTGCTTCACAAGCCTCTGGTTCACCTAAAGCAGAACATTTTCATACATACTTTATAAAGAAAGGAGACATATGGCATAGCTCAGCATAAGACAAACCATTTCCCAGTTCTCAATTAGAGCAGCCCTGCAGCATTTCCCTAAACACTGCAGTGCTCGGCCAGGCAGGAGCAGGGTTTGGAGGCAGCTTGGCCCCCACATCTTCCCACCTCAGCTGGCCAGAGCGCAGAGCAGCCCACTTTGACATGAGCTCTGCTGTAGAAGATTGGACTAAAGCCCTCCCAATGCCACTTCCCCCTGGAATTTCTCCCTGTGTCTGATGGCTGCAGGCTGCCCACACACTTGAGCATCATTTGGAGGCTTCCACAGTGCACTTGCTTGCCGAAGCACCAGGGCTGGGTGCCATGGAGCCCTCCAGGGAGCTCGGGCAGATGCCTTCAGGGACCAGGCAACCAATTTAACCCCATGGAGGGCTTCACACAGGTTGCATTGGTTTTGCTGGTGGTTTGGGGCACTGCTTTCCCCACCCTGGTTCCCTCACCCCTGGGGTGCAGGTTTGGTGCAAGGGAGTGCAAGCAGCACGCTGAGCAGCACCAGTATTCACGGCGGCGGGCGAAGGAGCACTTGGCAGCACAGCAGGGAGCATTCGCCCTGCCTGGGTTAGGAAACAGCCACACTTCCCCTCACAGCTTCATGCTTCAAGCACCACGGAGAAAGAGGAGCAGTTCATGGACCATAGTGATCTTTACCTGAGTCAAGTCCTTGTGGACCAGCCCCTGCCTGCTGGTTTTCTGGCTGAGGAAAGCCTGGCTCAAGCCCTTGCCCAGCACCCTTGTCCTTTAGCCCTCAGCAGACCCCACTGCCTGGTGGGGATTTCTCCACACCTAGAAACAGGGCCAGCAAGTGCTGCAGCACCACTGCCAGCAGCGCCTGGAGGGGCTTTGCTCCAGCTACCAACACTGGGAGGTCCATGCCAGCAAGCCTGCAGCACAGCCAAGCCTTAGCCCTGCTTGCTGACCAGGTCCTAACTTTGGCCAGCTCAGGGCCACCTAGACCAGTGCTGTTGGGATGGGAGACGTGGTTTTAGTGCACAGATGAGGTGGGGGAAGGCATCGCATTCTGCAGGGCCTGTGGGAATCATGGTCCCCAGGTGACAAATGAAAGGCCCAGGGTTTGATTTACATGGAGCAGCTTCCAGCTTACTGTTACAATCCCAAGGAAAACCACAGAGAAGAGCCACGCTCCAGCTCCTGGTGGCAGGTCTCGGGTTTCTAGAGGTGAGGGAGGGGACAGATGCTGCCACACCTACTAGCCGAGCAGCGCTCTGGAGCAGGCACCATTAAGTTGTGCTTCGCTGGGGAAGCACCCCAGCTTGAGCGCATCCTCTCGCCAGATGCGGCTTTGTGAAAGCACTGCGAGCCCCAGAGGTGGGGAGAGAGGGAGCGGGCAGGAGAGCCAGGCACAGGGGCTCCAGTGCTCACACTCCGCACCCCTCCAGGTCACCCCAGCCTCAGGGGCCACAGGTTCTGCCCCAGTAGCAAGTGGAGAAGCACCCCCCCCTCCCGAAGCCCCAGCCCTCCCAGCAGAGGCAGCCCCAACAGCATCTCACGGCACACACAAAGCGCAGCCCAGGCAGGCAGGAGGAACAGAAAGCAAGATCCTTTATTGTACACAGTACAGAATGTAATGCAGCTTTGCAGGAGATACATAGCCCTGCTCGAGTAAAGGTTATTTCAAATCAGTCCTCAGATTAACCCCTTCTGCACTGTAGACCTGCCACATTGAGCAAATGCTTACAACCACCCCCAAGGTGCAGTGCCCGCACTCAAACGCTTCCTGACTGCACGGGCCACTTTGTACATCACGGGGAGAGCAACCGAGCCTACCGGGAGTTAATCTTCATACTTCCCCCCAAAATAGAATGAATCAGTCCAAAAAAAAAAAAAAAAAAAAACCAATCCAAACAAAGCTAACTAAGGAAGAGAAAAAATTTCCTATACAGCATTTACAACAAAAACATGTAGCCACTGGGGGCGGGGGTACACAGGTATGTATATATGAGGTGGAGGAGCGTGGGGAGTTGCAGCGGGCAGGGGCCAAAGGGAGGGTGGGTCCCCCACCACCTGGCCCCCCCACATGCAGGGGGGAGCGAGGCTGAGCTCTTGCCCTCTTTCGGTCTCAGGCTCCCCTGGGAGCAAGGACTTGAGCGGTGAAATGGAGTGGACCAGATACTTCAGCGGACGGCCGGGTGAGCCGTGGGGGCACGTGCACAGCTGGGGGCAGCCCCAGGGGCTCCCCACACACTGCCGGCTGCCATGGGACACAACAGCCGGGCTGCAGAAAATAGCTTTGCCTTAAAATACAAAAAAATCTACAAAAATCAGTTTAGAAACTTTTTTCCTAAAACATCCAAAAAAAGAAAAAAAAAAAAGGAGGGAGATAGTGTCACAGTCTCCTCCCCTGAAATCAAACCCATTGCACGCAGCCTGAGCTGGGGAGGAGAAGTGACGGGGACACAGAAAGGAGCCGGGGGGGCTGAGAAACCATTGTATGGGAGAGTGACACATGAGGGGGGATGAGGTGGGGAGGGGAGGTTTAGTCCAGGAAGAAGGCAGAAGGCTCCTCCAGCTTGGGGTGGGATGCCGCTCACATCAGCCCTGGGGCACTGCCACGGTGTGCACCCCGCGCCTGAGCCCCCAGACACCCCCTCATCTGTGCAAATCAAAGCCCTTTCCAACACACAAGGCAGCTACGCGTATTGTGATCAATGCAAAGCAGATTGTCGTGACAATTCGCTACAGTCACACCGTCTAGACCAGTCCCACGGGCGCTGCTGAAGCCATCAGCCATCGCGTGCTCATGAGAAACGTGGCCTGGGTCAGAGACTTCGTGTTTAGCTCCCATCTCCCCGAAACATCTCTGGGATGTTTGGCGGGAGGTGCCAGCCACGGGCAGTCCTATGCACTAGCCCTTGGACAGTAAGGTTGCGAACTCAGCGCTGACACACACCAGGCGTTTTAGATTCCTCCAATTGCGCTTAAAGGTAAAGGCCAGTTCGTGTGTGCACACGTTGCATTTCTTTTTTTGTTTTTAAAAGAAATGGCAAAAAATATTCTTTACAAAACCATTGCCCTTATTTGCCCAAACCGGATGTGCTAGTGCTAGTCGCTCTGCCGGCCAGCAAAGTCAGTACGCGAAGCCCTCCGCGTAGGGAAGGCTGCCGCAGTGATCCATCTCCAGGAGGTACGCCGGGCTGTCCTCAAAGTGCGTCAGCGGCAGGGTGTCCTCCTCGCTCACGTGGCAGTCGGGCTCCGCTTTCAGGAACGGGCGCTGATTGTCAGGGTAGGCCATAGAAAAGAGGGCGTCGGGGTCACACACGAACTTGTAGACATACCGCTCGCCGGCCACCTGCAAGCAGACCGAGCATCAGAGGTGGGGAGTGAAAAGCTTGGCCAGACCGGTACCGGCGTCACCCCTCCTGCCGCGTGCCAGGACTCTGGGGTGACGCCAGGGGACGGTCAGCCCCCAGGCTGACACAGGGTGGCTTGCCTTCTGCATGATGCCCTTCTCGTAGTAGTAGCGCAGGGAGCGGCTCAGCTTGTCGTAGTTCATGGCCGGCCGGTTCTTCTGGATGCCCCAGCGCCGTGCCACCTGGGGACACAAAGGCTGCAGCCGTGACAGCTCCAGCCCGTGCCTGGGGCCCCCCCTGGCAGAGCCGAACTGCAGACCTTGCCCACCCCAGGGCAGGCACTGGCGCTGCGTCACCCCAACCCCCCCGAGCCCGGCTGCCCCCGCGGGCCCCGCAACCCCGCCTGCTCCAGCGGGCGATGAAGGCAAGCGGCGCTCGAGCGGCTCCGCATCCGAGCACGGGCTGCCACGAGGCAGCCAGCACTGAACCGGAGGCCTAATCAAAAGACGCTTGATTAGGGGAGCCTGCCAAAAAAGCCGCTTCAAAACCACAATTTCCATGCACAGCATAACAGATATTGCGGGTAATTACCCACAATGCGCAGCCTGGCGCTACAGCTGCTTTCAATTGCTTCCCAAGCAGCTTCTTCCTCTGCATCGTTCGCGAGTGTGGAAGGGCCTGGACCCCTGCCCCCCGCCCGCACCCCGTACCTCCTCAGGTTCGATCAGCTTGAACTCCATGCCACGGCCGGTCCAGGCGATGAAGTGAGCGTTGGCAGGGTCATCCAGGAGCGTGACCAGGAACTGCCAGAGCTGCAGCGACCCGCGCCGCTGGTAGGGAGGGCCCTCGCGGTACAGGGTGGGCTCCTGCTTCACCTTACCTGCCCGCAGCGAGAGGGCCGGCTGAGCGGCGCGGCAGGGGACGCGTGCAGCCCCACAGGCAGGAGCTGGCCAGGGGGCCGCAGCGGGGAGAGGAGCCGCAGGGGCACGGGGGTGATGCCGAGCAGCCGGCACCACTGGGTGCGGAGCCCGAATCAGCCTCCACCAGCCCCAGCCACCCCTCGGCCAGCTCTGGGCCGGCTGCTTACCCTCCAGTCTCTCCGGTACCACGCATGTGTCATCAAAATACAATCGTGTGTCCTTTTCATATGAAAATCCTAAGGCAAAGACCCACTGTTAGCACAGGGCCCTTCCACCATCCCCACAAGGCCTGGCTGGGCCCAATCCAGCACAGACACTGTGCCCCCGCGCCAGCAGCAGCCCCCTCCCCAGTTATTTCTCAGTTTCGTTGCGATGTCTGGCTATCTAAGTGCAGCACGGATCCGTCCTCCCCTCACCCCAAGGAGCCGGAATAACCAAAACCCTCTTAGCAACTATATCAGGCACGTTATCCTGGATTACGCGGGGCGGCACGTCGCTCCCGTGCCCTCGCAGCGCGCTCATGGTGCCGGGGCACAGGGCGGATCCTGTCTCTCGCAGGTATTTGTGGGGTGCCTTCTGGCTCTGCCAGCCCTGATAGCTGGCGGGCACAGAGTGGTGGGGTCCGCTGGCACTGCTGGGGACCTGTCTGTAAGGTACTAGAAGGCTGTGAACCTTTCTTGCCTCTGAATCGGCCCTGGATACACAGCCTGCGTTTGGCCAGCACCAGGGGATGCAACAGCATGCGGTCCCTGGGAGCTTGGCAAGCCCTCGCCCAGGAGAAAAGCAGGGCATGAGGAAAACCCTGGGCACAGAGATCCTGCCAGGGCCCCCGCAAGGGAAAGGAGGGAGGGCTGGGAAGGGACACGCCGGCATGACCCATCCTGAATTTCTCAGCCTGGAGGCACACTCACCGTCGTGGCTGCTGGGGAAGATGCCCCCTCTCATATACGAGGGCTGGCAGTTAGGCACTTCTGCAAGGGAGATGAAGGCAGCGGTAAGCCTTGCGGCACCCTCCCTCCTGCGCCGGGGCATCTTGTCCCTCCCCAGGCTGCCTTGTATCACCTCACCCGCTACACAGCCCCACACAGCCCCAGGCCCATCTATGGGGAGAAACCAGTGCAAATTTACAGAGGTGGGGGTCACTCGAATCACTGTGGGTGGCACAGTCAACATCAGCACAGGTTTTCACCAAATTATTTGGGCCACACGTGAAAGGAAGCAGCGAGAGCCCGTCAGCAGCGCAGGGCTTTTGGCCACCTCCCTGCCCTGCCATCTGCTTGGCTGCACTGAACTACCTCCCTCCAGCCTGAGGTCGCAGTATTTTTAGGCCCTAAGGCGCTTAGAGGATTTTCCGTGATGCTCGCGGGGTTCAGCGCCAGCTGCCAGGAACCACAGCGGGGTGGGCATGGGCCCCGGGGACACACCGCTGCTGCGGCACGGAGCATGCAGTGACACCATGAAACGTCTGGGGAACACCTGTGTCACCCCCTCCCCTTTAAAAAAAAAACCCACAGCACTGCCATTCCCTGCCCACAAGCTGTGGGTGGCACAGGTCCCTCTGTGCTGGGGTCCCCAGTGCCAAGCACCCATCCTGGGGCACAGCCCGCCCCGCTCACCACCCACCTGAGTCGATGCAGTAGTCCCTGGGCTCCTGCTTGATGCCCATGGCGGACTGGAAGCCGTGCCCAGGGGGGCCGGACAGGCCAGGACCGGCGTGCTCGTAGAGCGGGTCATGGTACTCCTGCTTGAATCCCTGAGCGGGGTGGGGGGCGGCAGGGCCGACAGGCTCCGACAGCTGCCGGTGGTAGACAGGGCGGCCATCCCCGGGGACCCCTGGCTGCGGCGGGAAGGGGTGGCAGGGCTCAGACATCTGCCTCTGAAACCTTGGGGGAAGAGGGATGAGGCATCAACAAGGGGCGGCAGGGGGCATCGCGGCTGACGGACGGCATGAGGGGGGCACCCGGGACCCCATGGGGCGAGCTGGGTACTGGATTTGTGCCGTCAGCCTGGGGATGCTCCCTAGGGCATCCTGCAGATGGCTTGGCCAGCGGGATGTGTCCCCACGTGGGATGGGGCATCACACGGTGGCACCAGGGCTTGCCCTGTGGGGACCCGGTGGGGCACTGGGTCCCCCCGGCCAAGTGATGGGGACCCTCAGCTGGGTGAGCAGGAGGGCGCAGGGGCCACCCCCGATACACACCGCACTCCTTGGATAACACAACAGACCTACAGAATGCTTGGATAAGTGTGGGAAAGGAAAACAAACAAACACACACTGTAAAATAAAAATAAAGCCAGCCCAAAGGCAGGTGGGGCGGCACTGCAGTGGGGCAGAGCCATGGGCCCAGGGATGCCGCACCCGGGCAGACGCTTCTGCAAAGCCAAATCCCCCCAGCAGCACGGCAGAGCCAGTTAGCCGCTAATCTGCCTGGGTGGCTGGGATTAAACCTTGAACTGGGCGGCGGGGAGCACTATTTTCGGTGAGAGGGGCCACTGCCCTCCGCTTAGGCTCCGTGCTGCCGCAGGGGTACGGGACCATCTCGAGGCGGTGCTGCTGCATCCCCTGCCCAGCCCAGCACCTTGAAAGGCGATCTCCGCGCGCCCACTCCTTTCAGGGCCGCCATGCGCCATTTGGCTTTGTAACCAGATCCCTCCCAGCTGACGGGCTGGGATTACTCCATTTCCGACGCGCGTCCCCCTGCCCTTCCTGAGTGAAACCCAAGCTCTGTGCTGGTATGGCGCTTCCAGATGGGTTGCGGCCAGCCCCCCGCATAGCTCGAAGGTCGCCCAGAGCCGAGCTCTGTGCCAGGGCCAGCCGCTGCTCCGCTTTGCTGGGGAGGGATGCGTAGCCTGACCTTCCCTGAAGGACCTTGCCTGCTGTGTGCCCCAGGGGGACACCCCGAGGGTGCTGCTGTGAGACAAAGCTACAGCTTGAAGAGGAAGGGGGAAGCAGGGCATCTCCCTTGCAGCCCCCAAATTCTCCTCTCCCTTCTCCAAAGCACCCCGAGGGCAACACAACGTCCACCCTGCAGCCAGTCAACAAGCACCAGCTCCCGGGTGGAAGCAAGAACGAAATGAAACCTCTTGCGCTGAGCTGCCACCTCAAATCCTGGAGATTTGGCTCAGCACCCAGAGCCAGCTGGTCCACTGGGGGGCCGAGGATGCTGAAAGATCCCAGCAGGAAGATTCACAAACTATGCCCCGGGCTGTGTGGCAGCAGCTTTTGCTCCTCAGCCGCACCCCCATGCAGAGGGCCCCATCCCTGCACACACTGTGTCAGCGTGACAGCTATACCTCAGCCCCGTGGCACCGGTTTCTATGAGCCCCTAGACTTGCTGCAACCCCAGCAAGGAGCAAGGGGATGAAGGGACAAGTGCCCCACCTCCCTCCCCATAGCCAATGATCCTTACCTGTGCTCTGCGGGGTATTGGTTATCGGACATCATCTTTGGCATGTGCATGGGTGGGTGAGGCGGCCGCGGCACGGCGAAGGTCTGTTGCCTCTGCTCCTGCAGCGGGTGCGGTGCCGGCACGGCGCTGCGCAGCGGGGTGGCCGGGGCGCCATGGGCAGCCGCCTGCACGGCCGGGGCCNGGGGGCTTCCTGTCGTAGGCACTGTGGCAGGGAGAGGGGACAGGGGCTGACAGAGCTGGTGGCTCTGCCGTAACGTTAACGTGGCCGGACAGCTGCCAGCCCTGAGGAAACCGTGGCACAGCAGAGACTGACACGTGAGACAAGCACCTGCGACACGACCCACTGCTGCTGGCATCGGGAAGCAGCCCTCACCCTCCTGGCACCCGCAGCTTGCCCACCTACAAGGGGCTCAGGCTGGCCAGACAGGGCTCCCGCTCTGCTCCCAGCAGCACAGGGGACCCCAGATTCCTCCCGTCTCCAGCACGGGCACCCGGTGCTTTGGGGACTGGCAGTGCCCATGGGGTGCTCCCTGCCACCCAGCCCCGGCTGCCAGGCTTCCAATTAGAGGATGCCAGAAAGCAGCCTGAGCGCTGCCCAAAGGGGTTTCGCCTCCGGTGGCCTACCAGCAGTTGTAGAGGCACTTGTCTCCGTAGCTGGCACAGAGAGCCTGCTCGTGGCTGCAGGCCGACAGCTCCGAGGAAGGGCTGTGCAGCTCCCGCTTGATCTTGGCTGGAGGCGGGGCATGCAGAACCACTGGAATGAGAGAGAGGAGGAGGAGGAGGACACAGTTACTGCCAATTTCCAGCTTTGGCTCTGCCGCCCCGGGCTCTGACCCAGCGCGGGAGCAGGTGATGGGTGCTGCCAGCCCTGGGGAACATCCGCCTGGGTGCTCCTCGCTGGGGGTTCAGGTCTGATCCCCTCCTGGGTAGCACAGCCTCGGGGATGGGAGCATCAGACAACCACACCGCGGCAGGCTGGTGCCCCACAAGGTCCATCCTCCCAGCCCAGACGCGCCAGTGGACCAAGACATGGTGGCAGAGGTGCCACCAGCATACAAACCCCACAGCAAGGACCAGAGGGACACCTGGAAGGGGAATCGATACGTTTCTGAGAGGGGAACAGCACAAGGGGGAGCAAGAGCTGTAACAGACGGACACCGGCTCCGCTACAGATGAGGGACATGCCTAGTCCAGACCCAAATCTCCTCTGCGAGGGGAGACAAGCCCAGCAGCACAGCGTCACGCTGCCCTTTGCCCTTAGTTTATCTAGACACGGCCCTCAGCAGCCACACGCTGTGTTTCCAGCAAGCAGAGCCTCCGTTCTCACTGGCACCTTCATTAGCTTCGTGGTTTGACCGGGAGATGCAGGCAGCGAAAGCCAGCACAAGCTCACCCTCGCAGGGGCACACCCAGCTCCGAACTAGCTGGCCAAGCCGTGCCAAGAAGCGGTGAGCAGCCAGCTGGCATCCCCGGGTGCCATGGGCTCAGCCACGCCACCGAGGGGACGCGGTCCCAGCACCACTGGGGGACGGGGGAGGAGAGCCATGGTTTTATGAGTTCAAGTGGCAAACAGCCTGTTAAACTCCAAGGCTTCCCAGCCCCACAGCACCACCAAGCCCACTCACTACATATAAATTTTAAACCAAGTAATATATGCTTAACCTCTTTAATTTCTAAAAGCAGGAGCTCTAGGAAAGGAAATGCGTGTCAGAGATCTTTACCTAAATCGCGCCTGAACGGGAGAGCCAAAAACTAATCGGAAGTGGAGTATTAGCTTCACGCAAAGTCTAAACACAGCCCAGCTACACCAGAGAGGAGCAAATAGCTCCAGAACAACTGTTCACAGCTTGCCAGGTAATTAGCTGCTCCCCTAATTTGTCAAAACCTTTAAAGAGCTGCTGACTCCCCCCTCCCTCCCCGCAGCAGCCCAGCACAGCTGGTACCAAGGGCATAAAAAACCCAAGGGAGTATTTGAAACACGAAGCCCAGGCTGAGCAAGCACAGCCACTGCGCTCCCCGGAACCCGATTTACTCCCCCATCCCCTCCCCGCGAGCGAGGCCACGCTGCTCCCAGCGCTTTGAGCGTTAGCGGGGGCCGGCGCAGAGGCTGCGAAGCCCAGGCGCCCCGCGAGCTGCGGGAAAGCAAAGGGGAACTTGCTTTGGAAAGGCTCCAGCTGCCTATCACGGGCATGTTTCTCTCTAACAGTCTCCGTGTTGTTTGAGCGGGTTGTTTTTCCGCCAGCCACACAATGGGGTCTGGTTATTCATTGAAAAAGTCTCCGAGTGGGCACCACCCTCCATTCACAAACAATTTGGAGCGCTCCATTCATGCAGTGGGGGAAAAAGAAAAAAAAAAAAGAAAAATTTCCCCAGAGTTTAGCGCTGCCATTCAAGAAAAGGGAAACGATACTTAAGATCATAACAGAGACCAGCTGTCCATGCGGAGGAGCCCGGACTTTGTGCAACGTTTGAATTCCTTACACAAACACTGTGGGGCTGGCCCGCGCTGCTCTTCAAGACTCAGCCTTTCCGCCAAGTTCATTCAAAACCGAGGCGATTGTGCAAGGCAGCGAGGCCGGAACGCCCTTCGGCGAGAGCAGGAGTGAGGAGAAAGAAAAAATAACTGTGGGCGGCTGCATCGCACAGCCCCAGCTCCCACCAAGCTGCCCCCGGAGCCCCGTCCCCGCTGCGCATCGCTCTCCCGACGCAGGAGCATGTGGCAGGATGGGAGCACCGACCAGGAACCCCGTGCGGCTTTGGGGGGCAGCAGGAGGGGGGTGCTGAGGGGACGGGATGGCAGAGCCCGGGTGGCTTGCCAGAGCCAATTTTCAGTTCCCCGCTGGCGAGCAGCCAGGCAGGGGAGCGGGGAACGTGACACGACCGCAGCTTTCCGGGTGTTGACTGGGAAAGGTACGCCCTGCCCCAGCGCCGAATGCCTCAAAGGCACGGTGTGTGCGCGAGCGCTTTTAACCTTTCCGTTCCTACGCTCCTCACTGTAATTAAAAGCTAAAAAAGCTGACAGAGGGAGCAGCCTAGCTGCAGAGGAGGCTGGGGAACGTGCCCCGGACGCCTACGCCGGGAGTCAGCCATGTGCAGGGGACAGGCACGAGGAGGGGATACCCCAAAGCCGTTCAGGGCTCCTAGGGGGTTGAGTCTTGAGCCCGATTTGGACGGGGTGTGATGAGCCTTGAGGACATGGGCTCGTTGGCACCCGCTGCCTGAGGCAAGGGGAGTGTGACCAAAGCCCTGTTTCCAGCATGGCCACCAGCCGGGGGCCCCAGCGCCAGCTCCAGCTATCACCTGGGCGCTGAGCTCCCCGCCAGCCCCTCTGTGCCCCCGCGTGAGGCACCGGCACGGCAGGACGCACCCAAGGTCACACCAGGAGAGGAGCCAGAAATAGAAGCTGTGCTCCTGCTTTCCTTTGTTTAAAGGATCCTTCCTCAGAAACAAGCCTCCTGCTTTAATTTTGGTGTGTAAGAAAACCCACTCCACACCCTGCTCACTGCTTTAGCTACAAACCATCCGTGCAAGGGGACAAAATACCCCAGGAAACAGCCTCCCCCCACAAAACTAGGGACCCCCCTGGCCCTTCCCACCCAGTGGCTGCAGGGCAAAGCCTCTCTCGTGCTCGCTTTCCCCAACACAACCCTATTGCTCTCTGGTTATTTAAACAACCGACAAAGATGCAGTGCTGTGCGCATACCCTTCTCACCAGGGCGAGAGGACAAGGGACACATGACATGTCAGTCAATGCTCATCTGCATGCCAGTCCCTACCTACACCTGGCCAGGGAGGTGGGTGGCACGCACGGCTTACTTGCCCTTGCAGGAGGACCTGCTTCTCCAGAGCCTTGTCCTGTCTCCATCAGGGAAATCACCCCGGCTGCTCCTGGTGCACACACCAGGAACGGGAGCTGCCCCTCTGCCCAGATGCCTCAGCACCCAAGGGCCAGCTCGCACAAGTCCCACTTCTCCCATGTAGCTTAAAAGCACTGCATCCAGCCTCTTGCTGCTCAGCCCAGAGTGCCGTAAACAACGCACCCCTTTTTCGGAGGAGCCCTGCTTTCCCCATCCCCACAGATGGGTTTCTTCCCTGGCACAAGGGGCTGCAGGCAGCAACCCACCACCTTCCTGTGCCTTGCTGCCAGACCCCAGCTCCAAGCATGTCTCTGCCAGAAAACCACGACCCGCAAGCAGGCAGCCTGAGCACAATGAGGGGTTTTAGCAAGGCAGGAACGATGCCACAGCTCGGAGCATCGCTGATACTCAGCACGGTGCGCATGGGCAATGGGCTCAAAGCTGAGCGCGATCTGTCCCTTGCAGTGCCCCCACAGCAGGTCCTTTCAGGCACAACCATTGTCAGGAAGTGCAGGAACCGAGACCAACACAGACCTGCAGCGCTGGTCAGTGATGCTACGGAGGAGCCGAGCTCCCTGTGCAGGGCATCCCCGTGCCCCCCGAGCACTGCTGCTGAGCCCCGCAAGCTGCTACGTGCAGGAGCACGTGGCCAAACACCCCCAGCCAGCGCCGTCCCTGCCCGACGGCAAGGGAAACCTTTGCTTTATCACCCCAGGAGGGTTAAGGAAGGTTATTACAGTGGGAAGTCATGCAGGGACATCGCCTTTCAAGTTACAAAACTGTTTCAACACCATTGCTACAGAGGCCGAGCAGGTCAGAAGAACATTTAAAGTCTTGACCAAATGCTTTTTTCCCCTGCATTGTCCAGAAAAGTTTGCTCTTCTCTCTGAGCTCTTCAGGTTACAAGGAAACAAGAGACTGCCAAAAGGCACTGGAAACAGCTTCAGCTCTAAGAGCTACCCTCCCACGCATGCTGCAGTTTATACAGCTCCAAGCAAGAGCTGACGGGCTGCACTAGGATGTCAACAGCGAGCTGCGTTTCTGACTTCGGGCTTGCCTTTTATCTCAGGAGAGAAAGGGGGGAAAAAAAAAAGCGCATCTGAAACTTAGGCTGTCTGGAACAGTTTAATGGCAAGCTTCCCACTCAGAAGTAATCAAAGAGCAATAATTAACATGCATTTACTGTAGTATAAGATACTCTGATGCATGCTGTGACAAAGCTGGAATGAAAAATCTGTTCAACTGCAGGCTAAATTTGATTTCCTTTAAGTTCTGTAGCTGTCTGGCTTAGCAGCAAAACCCAGCCATGAACATCAAGCTGCTACTTATGTTTTCCAGGTAACAATTCAAAACATCCTGACCCCCCCACCAGAGCCTTTAATGCCAGAACAGTCAGCGCCCGAGATTGGCGCAAACCCGACACGCCATTAACCACGCACCAGCCCCTGCCCTCGCTGCTAACTGGTTCAGGCAACGAACCACGGCAAGGAAACAACTCTCTCTCTATTATGCAATTCAAGAGGGACTGCATTTTCACTGGCCTCCTTTTAAATATGCTTGCTTGCCAGTGATTAATGCTGCTTAAAGCAGCTCAAGTTTCACCGCTCAGGTCTGCTCTTGCCAACAGCGCTAGGCCAGGACTGTAAAAAGCTCCAGAAACTGCAGAGATTGTGGCTAACCAACAAGCCCAGCACGGGCTCTCGCATCCACTTGAAAAGGAAAAGAAGCATTTATAAGCAAATCAACATTACTACGAACAAGCAGAGAGTCTCAGAGGAGCCCACAGATCAGCTAGAGATATTTCCATGCATTCGGTTATAATTTTCCCCATTTATGAAATGCAGGACATTGCAAGTTTCATCCTGATGAACCCAAGCTGCACAGATACGCACGTGCTTTCTCCCCAAGGGCTAAGAGTTTCGCGGTTTCAGTCCCAGGAGCAACTGCTTTCCCAAGGAAGCGGCCCCAAAGCAAGCACGATATTTTGCACAGACACCCAAACACTTCCACCCCAGAGAACAAAAACCAGAAGGATTACTTACGGTTGTCAGACTGGAAATCTGGGACAAATTGTTCATCGTCGGGGACCTGAGCTAAAAAAACAAAAAAATAAAATAAAAAGAGTGGTTTTATAGCATTTTCAGTTCTCAAAAATGCTCATGAAGAGATTTTACATGGCAAAAGGCAGAGGTGAAGACTTGCCTTCAGCTAGCCAGGCCTCTTGGAGCTGGCTGAGATCCTGGAAGAGCTCTGGAACAAAGTGAAAGATTTACGCACTCAACAGAAAAATAAATAATACCGCTGTTATTTGCAGGATTATCTCTAAACCAACAAACCCAAGGAGAGCAGTCTCATGAAGACCCAGCGAGGGCTCGGACGCCCAGGGGCAGCGCTGCCTACCTTCCGAGTCGTGGGCCAGATCGGTCTCCAAAAACTTCCTTTTCCGGTCAGACCCCAGCCGGCCTCGACCCTCCTCTGTGCAGGACTTCTGCAACGACGAGGGCACGAGCGGCCCATGAGGGTGGCAGCCAAGGGAGCCCCCAGGGGCCAGGGAGCCCCCAGGGCACCGGGGAGGGGGCACAGGGCCAACTTACCCCGGGGCCCATGAAGGGAACCTGCTGGTCGTAAAAGCCGTCCATGGTGTGGGGGACGCGGGCAGTACCCCCGGCACACTCAGCATCGACGCCGGCCCGGGAAGGGGGCTCCCGCCTGGGCTCCGGCAGGTGCGAGGCTGCCGGGAGTGGCGGGGTCAGGATCAAGGCCCGCTCCCAGGCGCCCCCGGGGCTGGCTGGGGGTCGGTGCGGGACCGCCGCACCTCCCCGGGGAGCCGGCCCGCTCCTGCTGCGGCTGCGGGTCGCAGCCCCCCAGTGCGTGATGTCACCGGATTTCTATAGAAACGGCCGTGACATCAC
>VXAL01006408.1:280220-302050 GCA_013399475.1 Chauna torquata
ATGGTTCCGCCGAGAACGTTTTTCATTCATAAAAAAATAGAAGGGGGAAGAGGCCGGCGGGTGGGGCGGGGGCAGCTCGGGATTTAAAGGGGCCGCGGCCCTCCCCGGGGGGTGGTTCAAGGGCGGCCTGGGGGGCTGGTGGGACAGCCCGGGGGCCGGACCCGGGTTGCACAACGTACCCGAGCACCTGCCGCAGGGCGCAATCTGCAGGCAGGGCGGGCCTCAGGCCTCTCACACAGCACACGTCCCCCGCTGTGCTTGTCGGGCCGCTGTGGCAGGGGTCCTCCTGCAAGCCCCCTCCCCTGGCCCCAGGCTAAGCCAGCCTGAGTGTCTGCTTTTGCAGCCTTTCTCCTACAGGCACCCTGCAGCCAGGGTTGCCTTTGCGAAGGGTTCTTTGGAGGGGGCCATGGGAAATAATTCCCACCTGCGTGGGCTTCGGAGCGGTGGGAGGGGAAGAGCAGGAGCAGGGTCACCTGCGGAGGAGGTTTCCATTCAGGTGCGTCAAAATCACCTTCCTCAACAGACCTCTGGGTCCCGACAGGGGACCCACAGCTCTCAAACGCAGCCCTCCTAGGATAGCAAATGGCTTGGAGGACTGGGAATCAGCTCAGAACAGAGCCACGCTGCCATGGGCTTGGCAGTGCCCCCTGCCCTGGCATTGCCCTGCCAAATGCCTCAGTTTTCCCATCTATGGAGGCCCGCCAGCCGGCCACTTGGGAGGGATGTGGCCATTTGCATGGCAATCTGCTACTGCTGTCCAGGATTCCTGTCACCGTGCAGGGGCCCCATGTCACAGAGTGAGACAGGGCAATTATTGATAGAGAAGGGTAAAAGAAGGGAGAGTGCTCGGTAGATACTGTTCTGTCAGAATGGGGAAGAGTGGAGCCTTCCTCTTGGATCCCGTGAGGGTGCCCAGGCCTTCAGAAGCCTGCCTGCATGGAGGGATCCTGGCCACACTGATCTCCTCAGCTTCAGGTCACAGGCTTGCAGGTGGCCCAGGGGAGCTGCCCAGAACATCTCTGGGCAGCTGCAGGTAATTTTGCTGTGGATGTTGGCATACTGGTGAGATTCCAGAGTCCTCCGGGGATGCCACCATTCCCCAGAGATGATGCTGGTAATTGCAGGTAGTTTGGCCCCCATTGTGCCCCGTGTGGAACGGGGGAGTTGCCACGATGCGCTGGCAGTGAGGTGCCCACGTGCTGGGGATGAGCACGAGGGACACTCCTGGGGGACTCTGGAGGGGCAGGCGCTCTCGTGTTTCCCTCTGCACATGGGCGAGAACGATTAAATCACCACTGGTAAAATTAGCGGATGACACACGGTCAGGAAGGTGGCGAAAGCAGGGATGAGCAGCAAGCTAGGCTGCCGAGGATGAGATGGGTCATTGGCAGAGGTGGGCAGAATCAGGACCCAAGGCAGCCTCGATGGCTGCTGCAGGTGAGGGGGAGCAGCCTGGGGGCCCGTCCTGTCTCGCCTTTCCCTCCCAGGCCAGACCTGAGCAGGGCCACATGCTGGGATGCTGTGGGGTCTCCTCGCGGTGCCTCGGGAAGAGCCAAAGCCCCTGGACAGCCAGGGTCAGGAGGGGGATGGCGACTGGCACCTGCTAAATTTAGAGCCCACTCAGGAGGAAAAAAAAAAAAAAAAAATCGCAGGTTCCAAATTTAGCCCGTTGTGCTTCTCGCCGAACACAGCTCGGCTCTGGCTGCGCGGCTCCATCCTGCTGCAGGGAACGCTGTCACCCGTGTGCCCTCAGTAGGGCACATCCCCTTTGTGTCCCCAAAAGTCGGGCCCCCACACCTGGCTGGGACACGGGGACCCGTGATGCTCAGGACCAGCCAGTGCTTCATCACCACCTTTATTTGACGTAAGCCCACGGCAGGCCAGGTGTACACGGCAACACGCGCTATGCTACAAACGCCACGCTATTTCCATGCAGGAAACCACGGCTATGGACACGGCGGGAGGACGGGGCTGGAGCCCTTCTGGGGGAGGCTGGGGGCCCCGCTCCATCCCACAGCCTTTGGGGTACGAATGGGGATGAGCTGGGGGACACTGAGGGGGACGGAGGCTTTCAGAGCCTGAAGTGCCACTGGACTGCGTGGCGTGGTCCTCCTCTGCAGCTGGGCTGGTGTCCTGGTCCCTGCATCCGCCCTGAGGCGGAGACCTTTGCGCTGTTGGACTAAGGAGGCCATCAGCTGCTGGTCCCGTTGAACGATGCCTTTGGCATGGCGGGAGCAGATCCAAGCTGCGTCCCATGGAGGAGGCGGCAGGCTGGGGGCTCAGGTGCGCCCCAAGGAGCGCTGCATGGGCTCCTTCTCACCGGCGCGGGGCCGATGCCCTCCTGGGGACCACCTCACTGAGCACCAGGAGGGGATGTCTCCATCAGAGCCCGCCACCCCTTGCAGACTGCTGCTGGTGCGTCACCGTTCCAGCAACGTGGGTGACAAACCCCAGCAGAACAGCCCGAGCGCTGATCTTTGCCTGTGGCATGAGCCCACCAAACCGTGACCAGGTGCAAGGATCAGGTCTGCGGAGGAAAACGCTGCTGCTCTCATGCAGGTGCTTTCTGACCATAACCATAGCATAAAACAACAGGTCAAGACCAAGTGGGTAGGGAAAGGGAGCCAAATCTGCTTCTATAAATGCCCCTGACCTCATGTCTTGTCATCCTACATACCAAGCAGAGACGGCCTGTAACCCAGCCTGCTGGCGAAGGTTTGCAGGTTGTTGTTTTTTATTTTTTTGATTTTTGATTTAATCTTTCCCAGATGCCAGTGTTGAGATTCACAGATAACATCAGGGAGGGGGCTGGAGAAATGGAGGCTGCTGTTTCATGAGAACTAGGGTTTATTTTGGCACGCATCCCATACACTTTCACCTGGCTACTCATTAATGGCTGCCCCAGGCGAGGAGGAGGAGGGCAGATTTACGCGCTGTGGGGAGCACGCCCGTGTGCGCAGGTCACTGCGCTTGAACAGCGCTTCCTACCCATGGGCTTGTGCGGTGCCTGTGACTGCCTTGCCTGCGCCTGGGCAGGATGACAAACAGCTCCTTTCAGCTTGCTGTTAACTCTGAAACATAATGACGGCAGAACCCCCTGCACTGCCAGGGTGATGCTACCAAATGGGGGTGTGCGGCAGGAGCAGAGCCCGGGCACTGGCTCTGCGGGGAGCAGTGGGTAGCTCTTCCCTGCTGGGGCTCCCTGCTCTGCAGCAGAGGTGGATGCAGGGGCGAGTACGGCGGCACGGCAGCTCTCCTGCCGCCAGGGCTGCCTGCCTGCAGTGCCATCCATGTGGCACACGCAGCTCCCGGCTTGCTCACAGCAGCGCAGGGGACCCTGCCGGGCCCAGGGGAGCTGCTGGGGAGGGGAGGCTGACTTGGGAGCTGTGCTCTGCTCTGCAGGGCCACTGTGGGGTCAGTGGGTGCCTGCAGAAAAAAACAGCAAACCTTCCTGTGGCTCAGCCCTGCCAACTCCCAGCACTGAGAACCAGGGAATGCAACCAGACCATGGCATCTGCCATGAATTTGTCTGTACTCTGGTCCCCATCGCATCCTGGTAGAAGAGCTGGGTTTCAGATCTGTGTCCCTGGCTTTGGGATGGGCCAGGGAATGACCTGGCTGTGAGAAAACCAAGGGCCAGCTGCTCCCCCTGCTCCTTGCAGCAATCCAAGAGCATCTGAGGCAGCGTGAGTCCCCGCTGGCAGAGCAGTGTCCTGGCAAAGAAGCTGGGGACGTGTAAAAAGGGGACACTTCCAAGTGAGAGGAGCTTCTGGACATCTGTCCCCAGGGTCTCCAGCGCCCTGCACAGGCTGGGAGGTTTTACACAACAGGAAACTGCATGTCGCTCCTCCAGCAGCCGCACTGAGCGAGGAAGGAGGTGTCAAGGATGCAGCCCGTGCAATAAAGGGGGTAGCATTCATGTCCAACCTCATCTCATAAAAGGGAAGTGAGCCCCAAAGCCTCCCCAAGTTTGTTAAATAAATACATAAATACAAACCCAGACACAAAGTCCAAACCCGGAGCTGGGGAGCTGGGGTTTGCTGGGGGACAGCAGCTCCCCACGGGGCTCCCTTCTGGCCACTTCCACATCCAAACAACGTCTCCTTCTGTCTGCCCTGAGCTCATCCGTGTGCCCCAGACGAGGTCTCTCCCTGCACAACCTGCCCCACACCTTGTGGCCTCCCCACTTCTGGAGGGAGCAGCTGACAGCGAACACTGTATTTGCATCTGCTTCAGAACAACCCAGAAAAGCTAGCTGAAGGCAAGGAAAACCTGCTCTGACAGCAGCGAGGGAAGCGAGGGTCAGGATGCCATCGCCTCTGGGCTAAGAAAATAAATAACTTCTCAGATGTGCAGGACTAGTGGACAGAAAGCCAGTGCAGCAAAACACCAAGTGTCCTTCATGAGGATTAAAAATAAATAAGTGAAGCTTGGCTTTTTCTCAGGAACACGTTCATTTGCAGCTCTGCTGGGATGAAGGGAGTAGTTATTTAAATAAAGGGAAAAAAACAATTCTAGTGCTGCTCCAGCAAATGTGCTCCCTGCACGCCAGGCTGCCTTTGCCCATTGCTCTGATCCCAGCTGGAGAAAACGCTTCTGGTAGTTGGGAAGGAGCCACCGAGACCTTCCCAGGACAAAGCATCCCCGCCGGGCTGGGGTGGCTTCCTCTCCCCTGGCGCAGGGCTGGGGGGCAAGCAGGAACCCCTCCTGCAGCAGGCGTCTGCCCCATGCCGCCTGTGCCCACTTTCCAACACGGTGTTTCCAAAGCAGAGAGGGGGCAGGAGATGCGCAGAGACGAAGGCTGCCAGCCCGCAAGATGCCCGGGACATCCGGGTGCCTCTGGGCCGCAGCTCCTTGCACGCAGGTTAATCTCGAGTTCGGTTTCTCCTCTTCAGGAAAAAGAAGCCGCTCTTCTGGGGAGGGCCCAGCAGCATTGGCACTTGGCTTTTATGTGTAATTTTGACCTAAAAATAAGTGAAGAACACAGATCAGCAAGCGGCACCCTGCTGGGTGAGGAGTGAGTCACGCTCTGGCCAGGCACCGAGCATCCCCCAGCTCGGAGGCCCCACGGAGCAACCCCAGCACGCCCGGCAGCAGCTTGGCGCCCAGCAGCGGGGGCACGGAGCTGCCTTGCACCGAGCACCGGGAGCTGAGCCACCCCCGGCCCTGCCGCCCCTCCCTGGGGACTCACGGTGCAGGACGGCTGCATCCAGGGCTCCCCGTCCACCTGCATGGGCAGCAGCTTGGAGGTCCTGCAAGAGGGAGCGCAGGGTCACGCAGGAGCCGGCTTTCGCTGCCCATCAGGCGCTCTGCCGGGACGGGGACAAATACCTGATGGTGACGGATGAACACTGGGCCAGTCTCTTTCCAGCACTCTTCAGCCCTGTGTAGATCTGCCCCATCTCCATCGCGCCCTCCAGCCCCACCACCTCCAGCAGGTGGTCGCTGAGGTCTGCAAGAGAGGGACCTGAGTCAGGGCCGAGCCACCGCGTCCCCGCATCGCCGCTCGGGGCGTCCCCAGTTTTGCTGATGGTGCGGGGGCTGTGTGGCTGAGAGGGCGTGGGGGGGGTGCCTGGGGCTGCGCCAGCCCCTGCGGATACTCCCCGAGTCACTAGCAAGAGTGTGCTCATTTTTTCAAAGTGATTTAATATTGAGCTCAGTGCCAAAAAGTCTCCCTCTGGAGCTGAATTGCGAGCAGGCAGTGCTGGCTGGAGGAGGGCACAGACAGCCGTCTGCCTACAGCAGCAAAACGCTGCGGCCGGCTCCGCAGCACAGCCTGCAGCGCAAAGCCACAAAGCTCCCGCTTTGTCCCCTGGTTTTGGCAGGATGCCTTCGGTCCAGGAAATCGGCCGGGTTTGAGCTCTGCAGCCTGAACCTGTCTGAGTTTCATTCATGCGCGGCCTCAGCACTCTCACACACAAAAACCACCCCCGCCTCGCACAACCCCCCCTGAGCCCGACGGGTCCAATGTCCCCATTTGGGCAGGCAGGGTCCCACGGTGGGGAAGCCAAAACAGTAGCTGCAGGTTGCCCCGGGGCCCCATGCCTTCTGCGGTCACCTGAAACATCACGGCCAGCTCAGCGGGGCTGCTCCCACAAAATCTCAAAAGCAAAAACGCTCCCGGTCCAAAATAGCACCCGGGTCCCAGCACCGATCCCCCACCAGCCCTCTCCTTGTTTGCACTGGGTGAAATGATGGCAGAAGCTCCCCGGGCACCCTGGGGCGTTGCAGCTGACACCCCTGCTCACGAGGCAGCTTGCTCCGTCCGCGGGTCCTGCATCTGGCCTCTGCTCTGCCCATTGCCACCGGCCCACCTGGCACAGGACAGCCCGTGACAGCCCATGACAGGCCACGACACTGCTGTTCGAGGAGCCCCAGGAGCTGTTTCCCACCCCAACGCGTGGAAGGAGACTCGAGGGCTCTGGAAAATATGGGCACTTGGCGTAGCTTGCTGGCTGCTTGGAGCAGCTTTCAGGCTTCCCAATCGATTTCTCTCTGCTGAGTAATTCTGCCAGCCTTTTCTCTCGGGGGCAAGCCAGGCCACCCGCGCCTCCCCTCCCTCGCCTCTGCCTGTGCCGGCGGAGATGACTCAGGCACCGGGGTTTTGCTCCGACGCCCCGGCTGCAGGAGCGGGTGCGAGATGCGGGCACGGTGCTGGGCAGGGGTGCCGGGGTGGCACGGCGCAGCTGGGGAGCACACGGGAGCAGTGGTGTTTTTTTCCCTCAGCTGCTTGCAGGTGCCCCATCTCTGGGAGCTGCAGCTTGCAGATAACATGCTGTTCCCGCAAAAAGCCAGCCAGGCTGACGGCACTGCGGCGGAGGCTCGTGGGGAGCTTAAAAAAGCCTCTTGTGCCAGCTCTGCAGCTCTGCTTCCTGCTCCTCCTCTGCACCGCAGAACCACGCGCACCAAGCTGCCACTTCTGGCAGGTCCGGAACGGCCGTGCCACTGGGCACCCGACCCGGCCCCGCCAGCGCCCGGCCCCACTGCTCACCCTGCGCGCAGAACTTGAGCTCCTTGGCATCGGTGACCACCGTGGCGTGCAGCTTCTCCGGTGCTTTCTTGCTCATGCGGTTGTAGCCACGCTGCTTCTTGGTCTCGCCCCAGAGGTTGGAGCCGCCGTACATGCTGGGGATGTTGAGGACGGCGATGCCCTCCAGGGAGGCATTGCTCAGGTCCAGCAGGGTCCCGTCACACTGCGGACACACAGACAAGCGTTGGGCCCTGCTCCCTCTGCGGCTCCAGCATCCCGGCACAGCCAGGCCAGCGCAGGGCACCGGGATGCGGCCGAGCGGCCCCAGTGCCACCAGCCCCGAGCAAGCAGCACCACCTCAGCCCCACGCAGCCTCCCCCATTCCCCCTGCTCCAGCTGGCCTCAACGAATCACAGAGTTTGGCTACCCAAAGGCTAACTTGAAACAGTTTGTCTTAAAGTGCACGTTGGAAACTAGAAATGGCTTTGTCAGGGAATTATAGGAAAGCTGCCAGAGAAAAAATGCCAGTTTTGGAGAAGAAACAACGAGGCAGCGCACAGACTGGTGTTCTGCGCTTCACTGTCACACAGCAGGACTGATGGATCTGTAAAAGGTGAAATACCTGTTGCCTGTGGCTTTCCCACATGACTGGAAGAAGCAGATGTGGAAACGCATCCCTTAACTTCAGGTCTCACTTTCACGACACCCAGAACATGGTATTTACCTCGTCTGCGGGTGCTGCCACGCAGTTCCACCAGAAAAGATGGAGCCTTAGGTCTGAAGAAACAAGAGATCTTCTGTCTAGATCCCTCTGAAGTCGGGATTGCTGTAGGAAGCATCTGTCTCTCGCTCTCAACTCCATTTTCCCTAGAGCATCTGTATTTTCCTTTAAGCATCTGTATTTCTTTCCAAGCATCTGTTCTCTACCTGCTAGGCTACACTTCAGCAAATACCAGCACATTTTTTTCATGCATTTTGGTGATGTGAAGGAATTTCTGCCCTCTCTGTTGCTTTGCCAAGAGGAATGTGAGTTGGCTGATAAAACCCCGCTGCTGCTTTGACTCCGGCTGTTTTGCTCGAGCTGAGCGAAGGCCTCAAGCCTGTTTTTAAATACACTGTCTACAAGCACCCCTCGGTGGCTGAGCATGCCGGCCAGCAGGGACGGGCACACACGCAAGCAAGCATCTCTGTATGTTCAGGTCTTCTCTGCATCCCCTCATGCTCAGAGATCTTATTTTTAGCCTTGCCTTGAAAGCAAAAGGCAGGAATCATCTTCTGGTTTGCAAGCGAAGAGCTGTCTCTCTGAGGCTGGGTTTACTTCACTTATTTCTCAATTCATTTTAATAATACTGTGATTCGTGGGAACAGAAGAGACCCTAATGCTTTGAGCAGTGGATGCTGAGCAAGAAGACTGCAACTCCTCGCAGCGTTACAGACAATGCACCCTGTGCCCTGGCCAAGCCGAGCATCACCCCCTCCTCAGTCACAGGCGTAATTCCTGCATGGGTTTTGAACACCTCGTCCACAGTGGGGTTTCAGCGAGTCATCTGTCACAGGTTGCACAAGCTGCAGGACTTCAGGGACGCTGCAGGACCTCCACGGGCGTGCTCCCGCAGGGCTGTGGGCGCAGGCACGTTGCCGCACACCCGCACCCCAGTGTGGGGCAAGCGAGCAGGAGCGATTTCTCCCTCTGTAGCCCTCCGCTGTTTGCGTGCCAGCGTGCTACAATGGGCTCTTTGAGCAGGGGCAGCTGACGGCATGCTGGCAGTGATGCTGGAAGTAGAAATTTGCAGCTGGGGAAAAAGCAAATTCATTTCCAGGAGCTGTACTGTAACGAGTGCCAATTTCCAAAACAAAACTGCCATTTCTCTGCAAGGATGACAGTTGCCTCGGAGCTGGAGGGAGGACAGGCTGCTACTTTCAACTTAAAATGCTGCCAGGTTAACGCTTTCCTGCCGGCACGGGGAGCAGAAGAGCGCCCAGCTGCGTGAGGGGGGGGGCATCCAGGGGCATCCTCCAGCAGCACCTGACCCCAGGGCAGGAGGTCTCATCCGCCCTGGCACTCAGATGCGCGGCCAGAGCAGCCACTGCTGCAGCGCGGGGCAGGGGCGTGGGGCCGTACCCTTGCTCCTGCCCCTTCCCATCTGGAGGGCTGAGCTACTCCACTGCAGGCTTTAGGAGGGGCTGAAACTCCCTGTGCAGAAACTGGCTTCGAAATCTCTCTTTGCACCACCGCAGCATCGGCTCCCTGTGCAGCGCCGGCTGCTCCTCACATTCGGCAGCTCTCCCAGCCGCCTGCGCTGCCCACGCCGTGTTCGCTGCGGGCTCCGTGGGCTGCGTGGCCAGACCCACGCCAGCAAGGTTTTTTTTCTGTCGCCCTCAAGAATAAGTTCTAAAAGGGGGCATTTATCCAGAGATAAGGTGAGCCGGAAGTTTGCAGAAAAGCACAGCACAAACCCCACCAATGCAAACTGCAAAATGACAGAGCTCTTAGCAACCGCTGGCACGCAGTGGTCCCTCCTCCCTTCTCTAATTAAAGGCTGTTTCCATGTAATCCAAAGACGGCTGTGAGCAGACACAGTTTACAGAGAGAATATTCCAGGCACACTCTCAAATACAGCTGGAAGGGGAAAAATACAGGGCTATTCTTCTGCCTGCAGCTGGCCGGCCTTGCAGCAAGCTCCTCACTGGAGATGCAGGCGGTGTGTTTGAAGAGCAGCTGCCTCGCCAACACAGAAACTTTAACAAAATGCTTCCCTGGATGAGCCTGGCCCCTGCAGACCCTCCCCATCACGCTGCCACTGAGCACATCCCATGGAAGCGCTGAGGGTCGGTCCTTTGGCACGCTTATTGTGCCGGTAAAGCAGGCAAGGAACGAGGGGACTCTGCCACGGGAGCCGCTGAGCTGGGCGGCAGGTCTGTGGGATGCTTCAGCTCAGGAAACCAGGGGCTCTCTCGCTCCTGCTCTTTGATTATTTCTCATTACCTGCCTGGCCACATGGGTTGCAGAGGTGTGGGCATCGCACACACCTAAAAGATGCCTGTCCCACAGAGACACCCAGGTCCCGCCAGCCATGGCAACCTCCCTCGCCTCTCCTGCCACCCTAGGGTGTCAGAGCTGTCTCTGCACCCTTTTTCCAGAGATCCAAAGACACTGACTGAGAGACCCTGGTAAAACCTTCCAAACAGCCCCATCTTCCCGGCTGGAGCCAGGCTCCTTGGAAACTCACCTCTACCTCAACGTAGTCGTGAAGCTTCTTGCAGGTGGCCGCAAAGGTTTCCGACGTGCCGAACTCGAAGTACCACAGCTTGTTCTTCATCCTGGGGCGCGCGCAGCGGCGTTAGCATCCCACGCGGGAGCTGCAGCTCTCCCCCTGGCCCACCCGGCGGCGGCAGGACCCTTTCTGAAGCCGTTGTGGTGGGGACACAAGCCACCCCGGCCTCCCCTGGCCTTATCCCATGGAGCCATTTCTGCGAACCCCAAGCAGAACCGTGGCTAGCCGTGACCTGCTCCCTGCCCTGCCCTCGCTGCGCGGCCTGCTCCTGCTAGTCCTGGAATTCGTCACTAATTATAAAGCATGACTGAGTGTAAGCGGGTGCGCAGCCAGGTTCGAGCAGCCTGCCACGCCGCACGCAAGCCCCGCGGCTGCTGCCCGTCCCGCGGGGAGAGGGGTGGAGAGGAGCCCGGCCGCAGCAGTGGCGGGAGGGGAGCGGGCTGCAGAACGTCTCCTTGGTGCAGTGCCTGGCTTTTGGGACGCCTGACAGCCCCACGGTGGTGGCAGGGCACCTGGGCAGCCCTTACCTGCTGTTGAATTTCTCGGGATGCTTTTCTCGCATGACGTGGAAGCGGTGGGCTATGGAGGCATCCTGTGGGGAGAAGAGCACAGAGACCTCCATGGCACGGTGGGGAAAGGGCTGGAAATAGAAACCCCCCCCTCCCCGTGCGCATGTTGGGATATGGGGGCTCGGCTCTTCGTCTCTGCCACCAGCCCCATAGCAGGTGGCTGTCCATGGCCGCACTGTGGGGCTGCCTTGCTCACGCCACCGGAGCCGTGGGCCACCCCAGCAGGACAAGGGAGCCTGGGTTTGGGATGAGGCTCTTGAGACCAGTGAGCACCGTTTTGGGGTGTATGAGGGTGCCCCCCACCACCACAAAGCTGCTCGCGCTCCACCGCAGAGCCACGATGGCGAGCCTTGAAAGCACACGAGGAGGTGAGGGCTCGAGCTAGCGGGGCTCGGAGCCCCTCCAGGCACTTCCCGTGTAACTGAGAAGGCGTCCTCAGCCAGGGCTGCTCACAGAGCTTTGAATGGGCTCATTAAGCGAGACACAATTAGCACACTTGGCCTCCTTCCCTCTTTGTGGAGGCTCCGAGTGGCGATGATGCCGAGTGAGGCGGGGGGACATCAGGACACCCAAGGTTAAACCTAGCGCAGGGGCTATTTGTGACCCAGGCCTCCCTGCCCGTGCCACCACCCGGCACCCAGAAACAGAGGAGGAGGCGATGGGGAGCGCAGCCCTGCTCCCCGCCCCTGCTCCCCCGCTTCGTGTCCGCCTCGACTCCTGGGGTTGGGGACAGCTGCGGGAGCGCAGGCTCGGGGGAGCACAGCACACCTGTCCCCCGGCACACGCGGCCACGGTGCAGGAGTCTGGATCTAGTGGTGACCTTGTGTTGGCAACGCAGTGGTGACACCCCCGGGCGCACAGCAAAGCACCAGAGGTGTTTTTAGCTGCCTCAGTGCATTTTGGGGTTGGAAAATGTAGGGGCATGCAGGTGGCGTGCCTGGCAAATGTCATCTCAGCAAGGGGCTCCCGTGGGGCAGTCAGCAGATCTTGACCTGTCCCTGGGACCCCAAACCTCCCTGAACACCATCTAAGCTCCTGTAACATCCTCTGCTTGGAAGACAGACATTTCATGAACGTTTTTGCATTTAAATACTGCTATTTCAAACAGCAATAAAAACAGAAAAACAATGCCAAGAGAGCGAGAGAGGTTGCGAACATGAGCAAGGAAGAGCAGGGAGGGAGAGTGACTGGGTGGGGGACTCAAGCTCAAATGCAGAGTTTCATAGAATACTTAGAAGGGCATTTATCATCTCTGAGGAATGTCGCAAGTGACCAGTCCCTGCTCCTGCAAATTATCTCGAGGCTTACTCCAAAGTGAGAGCTAAAAATGAGTCTAGGAGGGGACAGGAACAGGAAGCATGGGAATGGGCTGGCATCCTGGGCTGCATCGCTGCAGCGACTTCCCGGCAGCTGAGGAGCACTTCCCAGGGGCTGAGGAATCACCTCAAAAGCCCTGATCCAGGCAGGTTTGGGGTCGTGGCTGTGCTGGGGTGCTCTGCTGGGCTCCTCCTCTGGCCAGCCCTGCTACTCACCACCCCAATGGAGAAGTAGTTGTTGATGATGCTGTACGGGACAGGGTCTCCGTTGGTCTCCCTGTCACTGGGAATCACGTCTATCTGCCAGCGGTCCAGCATCACCTCCGTGCTGTGCTCGATGTCTTTGAGGACCTTCATCAGGCTGCCTCCTTCGTAGCCTGGATGGGACAGAAGGCACATGCTGGCGTTGGAGGAGGACGAAGGAGGATGAAGGGGAGCACAGCCATGCTACGTGGGACTTGCATAGCTGGGGGCTGAGCCTGGGGCAGGTGGCACAGCACCAGCGAGGCGCACAGCTAGCCCCTGCCCCAGCAAAGGGCCCTCCCTCCCTGGGGATGGCACCCCACAGACATGCGGGGGAGGCACCCACGGGCTGAATCCCCCCGGGGCGATGCTCGCCCAGCCTCACCTCCTCCCCAGCGCAGGCACCTGGCCAGGTCGTTGCCCGTTCCCAGGGGCAGGACGGCCACCGGTGGGTGCTTCAGCAAGTTTGCCTTGTCTGCAACATGAGGGGAAAGGGAGGTTTGGGGCTGTGCTGGAAGGGCTGGGCTCATTCTTTGCTCCTGTTGTTGCCCTTCCTCTGCCTGCACGCCAGCAGAGCCTGGGGCTGTTTTCATTGTAGCCCAGGGGCTACGTCTGGTGGCAGGGCCCATGCCCAGCTCTTGGGGGGGTATCGGGAAGGATGCGCCGCAGGAGCCAGGCTACATGTCGGCCGCTCTGCCTGCATGGGTGCCCACAGCCAGGGCACGTGGCCGCTCCTCACTCACCTATGCAGTCCAGGATCCATCCCACAGTGCCGTCCCCTCCGCAGGCCAGGACACGGAAATCTGGAGTGTCCCGGAAAAAGCTCAGCCTGGACAGGGTGAGGAGAGAAAGGCAGTTACATGGAGGGGTGGAGGGGCACCGGAGCAGGTTGGGGCAGCTGGCGAGCGGCCACGGCACCTCCGTACCCAGGAGCAGGTCCCCCACGGTCCAGGTTGTACACCTGCCGCGGGTTGAGCAGGTAGTGAAATTTTCGGAGGACCCTGGGGAAAGAGAGAGAGTGAGGGATGCCACAGAGCAGAGTCCCCATCCAGTGGCTGGGGCATCCCGACAGACCGGCGGACCCTGGCGCTGGCGCCAGGAGGGATGCTCTCCCCGGGCAGCAGCACACCTACCGCTCCCCTTGCCTTCCTCCACTCTTGGGGTTCACAAACACTAGGAGGGGATGCGTCCCGGGCCTGGGGCTGATCTGGAAGGCAAAAAGAAAGCACAAAGGCTGCAAACACCCGGCCCCTGCAGGGCTCGGCATGACAGGGCTGGCCGCAGCCTGGTGCGGGAGCCCGGCGTCAGACCTTGCCCGTCCACCGTGGTGGAGTTGAACTTGAAGCTCTGGCCATCCTCAGGGCTGGTGCTGGCTGGGGACTCGCTCTCGGACCTCCGGCAGTGGGACTGCCGCTCCTGGGGGTACAGAGCAAGGAGCAGGTGGGGAGGCTGTGCGGACAGGGCAGTGAGCCGGGTGTGGGGCCGTGCTGCTGGGCGGCCACGTACCAGGACCACTGGGCAGATGTAGGAAGGCAGCAGGATGTGGTCCCGCAGCGGGCCCCCGTCGCACTCCGGCTTCACGTGGGAGGCGCATTTGTTGTGAAGCTGGGGGGGGGCGGCGTCAGGGAGGTGACACCGCGGTGCCACCCCCCGGCCCCCCGACCCTGCCTACTCACGGTGACTTGGCACCAGACGCAGTGCAGGCCAGTGATGCCCTGGTAGCACTTGATGCTCTTGTGGCACCGGTCGCACTTGACAGGGGAATTGCCCTCGATCCAGGTGTGCTGCATCACCTGTGAGAGGCAGGGGGACGCTGCACCCACGAGCCTTCCAGCCTCCTCTCTGGCTCTGCGGCTGCCTCTTGGGTTCGGAGGGTGGGCTGTCTCGCAGGGACGCCGGCTGGCACTGCCCTTTCTGAACCACCCCCTTGCACAGCCACGGTACATTTCTGCTGCCCTGCGCAGCGCACTGAGGACAACGTCCCCCAACAAGTGCCCGCTGGGGACGGGGCTCCGGAGGTTGGGAATGCACAAGAGCTGCAAATCCCAGGGGAAAAAAACATGCAGGACCCTCTGGGACCAGGGCAGGAGATGGAGGGGCTGGACACCCACCAGGTCAGGACCGCGCCGGCCGCCTACTCACGCTGGTGTTTCTCTTGGACTTCACATAGGTGCTGATGCAGGAGGCGATATCTTTGGACACGCACCTCTCGTGGACGGTGTATTTGCAGACTGGCGGGAGGGAAGGAGGAGGGAGCGTGACCCTCGTGCGGGCACTGGTGGGGATGGGGTGCTGGGGTGCCCCAGGGACACGACTCACAGGAGCAGCAGAGGCCCTGCTTGCGGACACCTAGCAGCATGGTGCGGCAGAAGTTGCAGTAGGCAGGCTTCTTGAAGTGCTTCAGCCTCCAGGCGTGCTGTCCGTCGTCCTTCACGTTCTGCAGGGCACCAGAGCGGAGTGGGAGGGGGTCAGTCCCTGCTCCTTTTCTCTCCGCAGTGTCCCCCCTGCACCCATGCCACCCACGTGTCACAGTCACGGCACGCTGCTTGCTTGGCACATCTCCCCAGGCATGTCCAGCTCTTGGCATGGCAGTGGGGATGCCCCGCTGGTGGCTGATGGGGAAGGAGGTGATGCCGCACTGGGGGCCAGGGCACCGCCACCACGTGCCCCTCACTGCATCACTCCCACCAGGCACCAGCTCTCTGCAAGCTGCTTCATGTTTTCTTGACTTTATTTGCTGTGCAAAGCTGCTTGCTGAGTGGTGAAAGCAAATAAAGCTGGCTCCGTGGCTGGTGAGCACACCTCTTAAATCTGGGTCTGGGCACGAGCACTTTCTGGGAGCCACTTAAAATTCCCTGCTGGCTTGAGTTTTCCTGCCTGAAAATCTGTCCACCTGCCTCTCCATGAAAAGCAAACACCAGAATGGGCACCGGGGACAAAAAGCCCAAACCTTCCCTGCAAATTATCATCAGGTGCTGAGGGACTTGGATGCACCTTGACAAAGTGAAGCTTGGTAGGATGAAAAAATGGGACATGGAAATAAAGGGGGTCGAAACCACCCGAGCTCTCCTCTTGGAATCTTGCCCCAGGAGAGGGAGCTGGCATTTTAGGTGCCCATCTTTTGGGTTAAACATGCACAGAACTAGAGTGCTCTGCGATACTGCAGAGCAAATCCCAGCCTGTGTGGGCTGCCGAGGGGAGGCTGCCCTCCCGTGGCTCCTGCAGCCTTGCTAGTGCCGTGGCCTCGCTCTGCGCCAGGGCCTCCTCCAGCCCCTCCCGGGGGGCCCAGCGGCAGCGCGAGTCGGGGGCTCAGGGCCAGATGCCGAGTGCTCACCGTCTCCATGCCCAGCAGGACCAGCAAAGGGATGGTGGTCATGCCACCCCGGATCCACTCCTCTAGCGTCACGTTCCCGTCGTGGTCGTAGTCGATCTCCTCCATCATCGCCTTCAAAATCTGGAGGATGGGGAGAGGCGGTTGCATGGTGCTGCAGTGTGTGACCCTGGCTCCCCGAGCCCCAGCCAGGCACTCACGGGCTTCAGCTCGGTGGAGTCCCACTCCAGGTACTCGGCCACGTGCACCATCTGGTTGATGATACGATCTAGCTCCTGTGCAGGGGGACATGGCCACGCCAGGAGGTTAGGGGCAGCTTCTGGCGTTAGAGGCCCAGATGCACCCAAGGCTGCCCCGGGCACAAGCCCGCACAAGCGGTGGGCTGGTGACACCCCAGCTCTCGGCAGAGAGCTGCTTTCTGATCTTAAAACCTGCCCCAAAATCTGCACTGGGTTTTCCATTGGAATAACTGTCCTGGCAAAACAGATTTTTGTTTGCAATGGGTTTCAAGGGAAATACCTACAGAACGCAGAGAAAACATTACTTTTTTTTTTTTTTTTCCTGTGCACAAAATTTCCTTTTCTGAAATCCAGGCACCTGACTTGGAACTGGAATTGGCCGTGGGTGAGTTTTTTGTAGCTGCTGCCGGATGCTGCAGAGCTGGAGCGCACCCTGTGGCGTGCCACAGCCCAGCCTGGCAGGAACCGCTGTTGCCTTCCTCCTCTGCGTCACCTGCCCGCCCTGCCCCAGCCTGCCTGCCCCCGCCGGGGGGACGCCCCAAATTGCCCCCGATTCCTCCCCTCGGGCTTACCGAGCTGTCCAGGATGCCGTTCCCATCAGTGTCGTAGAGGCGGAACATAACTGAAGGGAGAAGAAAAGCCACGGCAGGTTGGACCCAGCCCCTGCCCCCGCCTGCCGGCGCCCCGCTCCGCACCCACAGCACGCGCTTCAGCCCCTTCTTTCGCTTGGGAAAGGGTTTGAATTTCCAACAAGAGGGAAAGACAAATTTATCCCAGGCCACGCATGCGGCCATGGGACTGTTGTAGGCTCACTGGTGTGTCCAGGCCTTCCTCCAGGGTCCTGGTGGGAAGGGACGTGGCCAGACCCTGCTCAGCATCCCTCAGTGCCTGCAGCCGTCACCCATCACCAGCCCACACTGGTCCCTCCTGGGGCAACCTTGGAGCCTGGTTAAAGTTCCCATTTCCCCAAATACCTGACCTGCTGTCAGGTACCTGAGACCCCTAGGGTGGCATTAACCTGGGGAATAAAACCTGCGGGGGTTAAAAGCAGGGATAGAGAAGGTTTAATTCTGCCCACACATTTGTTTTCTGGCTCTGCAGTCCCGCAGGTTTGGAGCCAGCCTAGCTCCGGTCTCCAGCGAAGCGCCTGGCGCGCAGCCCGCCCTGCAGCGGCTATTGGCCGTGCCCTTGTCTGTTAATTAAAATGCCGTGTCTGAAAAGATCCATTGCTGTGATCAGCAGTAAACGCTCATGCTTCACTTTCTCCCTCTCCGAAATATTTCTCTTTTTCTGGAAAACCTCACATGATCTCACCTTTGTCACGGTCTGGCCTGGGGCAGGGGTGACCGGCGGGAGGACGTGGTGTGTCCAGCCCCGTGCCCCTCCTCGCATGAACCTCCCCACAGATGCCTCCAGGGACTGGTCCTCCCAGACCCCCCAGTTCACCCAGTACCCAGCAGCCCGCGGCCCGGGGTCCCACTTACATTCCAGCTTGTCCTCTGCCCGGCCCCTCTCCAGCAGGGACAAGTAGCAGACAATGTCCTTCAGGTAGACCACCTGAGCCAGGGGGGCCGGGGGCCACGGGGGGGCAGCTTTCAGGGCGTTGTGGCTTTTCCGGAGGCTGAAGGGCAACCTCTTCTCCAAGCTCCTTGAGCCTGCGGGGAGGCAGGGGAGAGAATTAGGGCCAAGCGCAGGGCTGCACATGGAGAGGGGGGGGGCACGGGATGTTCCAGGGCGCTGCGGGACTCAGGTGGCGTGGGGGGCATGGGGCTGGGCGATGCCGTCTGTCCCTGGGGCACGGGACAGCCCACCCGGGCGCTGCCCGCGCCAGCCTCACCCGCGGCAGATGGACGCTCGCTCCTCGCGCAGCGGTGTCACTTCATTAATCCCCCTCTCCCTAGGAGCTGCTGCCAGGTAATTAAGACATTGAGTGGTGGTGGCTCCGCAGGACAGGACCAGTGCCTTTGGTTTGCAAAGCCAAGGTGTTAAGGCACCGGGCGGCCGCCCAGTTGGAAAGGTCACCGCTGCTGCCCTGGGGATGCCACCGACCGTGCCACCAGCTTGGGGCCAGCAGCTCCAGGAACCTGCGGGAGCGCCAGCGGGGCCACCCCTGTCACCTGTGCCCTACGCAACCCCAGCCGAGCTCACCTGGTGACTGAGGGCTGAGCAGGGACCCTGAGGAGATCTTTGAAGACCCCGAGGAGTTGTGAGCAGAGGGGGTGCCGGTGGTGGACTTCTGGGAGGACGACCTGGACCAGCTGGGGGAGGCGTTGGCTATGGACGCTGGGCTCAGGGACACCGGCTGCGGCTCGACCACGGTGCTGTGGCAGCCCTTGGGCTCAGCCGCGTGCCGTCCCAGGGCACTTAGGAATGTTTTCCCATTGATCCCTGAAATGCAGACGGATCCCCGTGGGCATGGGACACCCAGCTGCCTCTCCCGCTAGCCCCGTCCTGCAGGAACCCCCTGCCCACCCGGGTGCCAGCCACTAGCCTCTGCATCCTCTTTGCTAGCCCACAAGTGGACAGGCATCCCAGCCCAGGGCTCGCCGGGGGTCCCGTGCCATGGTCGGCCCCCACCCTCCGGCACGGCCAGCAGCTCCCAGCAGTGCCCGCGTCCCTAGGGGACAGACGGTCCTCTGTGTGCACCAGGGGAGGCTTTTCCTATTGCTTTTGCAGTTTAAAGTGCTTTCAGCAGATGTCTCCACACGCTGCAAATCTGCCAGGCAGCGGATGGAGCGATGAGCTTGGGTGCTCGGCCCCGGCCAACGTCCCCCGCTCTGCTTGGGGCCGCATGCCCAGTGGCCACCAGCATCAGTACCTGTGACAGGGGCGCAGGCCACCTCAGTCTGGATGGAGATGCCGGCATCAAGCGACTTTGGCTCTGAATGCGTGGAGGAAATGGAGGAATAAGTGCCACGAAGCCCCGTGGGTCCTCCACCCCGGGGAAAGCCCTGTCCTCCTTGAGCGGAGCAGGGTCAGGGGGAGCCCATCTGCCGATGGCGCGGATCCAGGCTGCTACGGTCCCGCTGGGGCTGGCCCTAGTGCCAGCACCGTAGCACCTGCCCTCGTGCCACCGCGGGGACGGCGGCACTCCCAGCCCGGCAGCAGGGGCAGAGCCAGCTCACCAAGCGCGCTGAGCTGCGGGATGCTGGGGCTCTGGCGCTGGCCCTCGGGGGACGCCTGGCATATCTTCCGCTTGAAGGACGTGAAGAGGTGCTGACACAGCTCCTCGGGTACCTCCACCTCCAGGTAGGTCTTCATGAAGAGGCGAAAACCCTCGTAGTCGATGGGCTGGGGGGGGGCAGAGGGGAGGCTGCAGGGGATGCCCGGGGCAGCGCGTCCTCCACGAGTCAGCCTCCGTGCCTCCTGCCTCCCTGGCACCCAGGTCCCACGGAGCAGGGCTGGGTGCAGCCCTCGGTGCCTTTGGGCACCCGCTGCACTGCCTGGCAGCCCCCTGGTCCCCGTGCACGCAGTGCCAGTGGCAGCGGGTGAGTGCAGGGTGGGAACTGGGCATTTTGGGGCCGCAGGGAGGCTGGGGGCATAATCTGGGGGCCATTCCCACACTGGGTGTCCTGCTCGGGAGCAAGTGGGCTGCAGCTGCAAAGGGCGCAGGTGGGGCTGACAGCCCCTGTTGCCCCCCCCCAGCCTGAGGTGCCAGGACCAAAGCAACTAGGGAAAGATTCAGCGGAGCCAAAATCGCCGGGGATGGCAGGCTGCCCCGCACGCTAGGGCCAAGCAGGCTGGTGCCACTGCTGCCTGCCGGGGCTGGAGGCGTTTGTGGGGGCTCCCCCACACCACTGTAATCACCTCCCGCATCGGGAAACCTTTGTGGCACCGGCTGGTGTTCTCCAGCCCTGGGTCCCACGGTGTGCTTGAATAGCTGAGTAGTTTTGCTGCCCCTCCTTGCTGCATTCAGCCTACTGATATTCTCATTTTACCTCATTTCTAGTGATTATGGCCCCTCTGCAAGGCTCTGTCACGCTGGCAGCCTAATAGCTCTCTCTAAAAGCACCGCTCAGAAAAAATAACCCCAGCCTTCCCCAGGCGAGTGTGACAAGGTACAGGGCCTGCCCGTGTCCCCAAGGTTGGCAACAGCAAAACAATTTGCTCTGGGGGACGTGTAAGGGCTAACAGAGAGTAAATCCCCTCCCTGCTTCTGCCTGGCAAGAAGATGCCGAAAGATACACTCAGCAAGTGCTGGGAGTCAGCGCCAGGGATGGGCAGGATGGGATGGGGTGGGATTGAATGAGGTGGGATGGGGTGGAGGAGCCAGCTGGCGTGCCGGGGGCTCCCAGCAGCATCTGCTGTACATGCACAGCTGAGTGGGCTGGAAGGAAAAGAGCCGTACCTGTTCGGGGTTGTACCTCGAGAGGATGCCGTCCCCATGGAACTCCTCCAGCACATCCTTGAGCTTCTTGGTGGAGTCTGGGGAGACAAAGGCATTGCACTGAGCAGGGCGCCAGCGAGCCCCCGTTGCCATCAGACCACTAGGTGCCGACAAGTTTCCTCGCTGATCCACAATTTCTGGAACAACCAGGTCCCCTCCATGCCTGGGAAGCGGCCACTTGCGCCCCGCTTTTCTCCCATTTGGAGGGGCACAGTGTGCTGGGGGGTCTGCCCAGTTGCCCGAAACCCTCCTTCCAGCACCCCACGGCAGTGCAAAGTCCTGCTCTGAGTGGGACCTGCCCTGCTAATGTCACAGCCAGGCACCCAAAAACCTTGCTGGCCGAGCCTGCGGGGCTGTATGGTCTGCACTTCCCTCGGTACCACCGCTAATTCCTGCCTCCATGCAGGGTGGTACTGCCTCCTGCTCCCTCTCGCCGGGGACTCAGGAAGGGCGTGTGGAGCGGGGCCGCGGGGGCTGGTGGAGGGGACAGGGAGGACCCCCAGGAGTGGCGCGGGGGCTCCGAGGGCTGGGGAGGACCCTGGGGAGCCCCTGCGCAGGGGGGTCTGCGGTTGGCCCCATTTCCATGAGACACCCCCAGTTCACACCGGTGTCGGAGGGCTGTTTTGCACTGCTGCTCCCATCTGGGGCCACAGAGCCCCGGGAGCAGGGGTCCCTGTCCCCTGTCCCCTGTCCCCCTTGCAGAGCTGGCCCAGGTGGCTCAGGGCCCCAGCTCTGCTCCTGCCTGGGGCTGGGCCGCCCTGGCGGGCAGCAGGGAGCTGCCCCAGGCTGCAGCCATGGCCGTCGCCACTCGCCCCGTCCCTGCGTGTCTTTTTGGGACAAGCCCAGCCAGCGTCTGGGTTGGCTTGTGGTAAAACCAGAGTGCTTAGAGGCAGAAAATGTGGGAAATGCTGCATTTGGACTCTGCACCCCTGCATGGGAAGGGGAAAGGATGGCTCATCTGTCACGCTCCTGCCCTTCGGACGGCAAATGTATTCCTTTTGCTAGGAATTCTCTCTTCTGCATGCTTGCAAGCTGTGCTGACATTCAAAACATTTCCATTTCCATGATTAGCCCCTTGTGGATTGTATAAGGATGGCAGAGCAATGTCTGGAGATGGAAAGGATATTCACAGTTATACAAAACACCAGCTCCTTCTCCAGCAGCTCTCCTGGAGCTGCCGCCAGGCACGCTGCAACTGCCCCCTGCTTCCTGAGCAAGCCTTGCTTGCCAAACTTTGATTAACAAAACGAAGACGCTGTGCATGAACTCAGCATTACAGATGGCATTTTATGGTCAGTGTTTAAATAACGCAGAGCCCGTTCTCTAGAAAGGCAGGACGAGATGCTGACGGTGATGCTGCATCCCCCTGCCCGCAGCCCAACCTGCTCAATGTCAGAGCCTCGCTGCTTGAACTGCCATACCTGGAGCATCATGCACGTCCCTTTCCAGAGGAGCCTTTACATGGGAAACGTGTTCAGCACACTGGAGGGCAGGGACGGA
>VXAL01006409.1:0-51327 GCA_013399475.1 Chauna torquata
CTTACCCCTGATCCTTGTCCAACTCAACTAACTCAACTTTGTCATTCCTGACCTCGAGCTCTTCAACATCAAAACACTCTTTAATATAAAGAGCCACACCGCCCCCCTTCCTATCTCGTCTATCCCTTCTGAAGAGCTTGTATCCGTCTATATGATGAGACCATTTAAATGAGAAAAACAGGGAAAATTTACAAATCATAGAAGAGAGGTGGCTTACAGAATAGAAATGCATGGCTGCTCTTTCCCAGAACAGCTTGACTGGTCAGGATGTAACACCACATCTTTTCCTCATTAGTTTACCTTTCACTGCCTCCAGTGCAAATATTTTGTATGCGTAAGTTGGTTACAATTCTCTTGAAGATATAGTCCTAAATGTTTATTGTTAATTTGTTCATTAATGTGCTTGGCATAGTGTGACAGCCATTCTTGATACAGAGGGAAACATAAAGTTCTTCATTTTCCCATTTCTCTGTTCTCAGAACAGTTTGCAGAATTTGTCTGCATTTTCCATTCCAAGTTCAATGAAAACAAACTGTTGCCTTGTACAGAAAATGTTTGTTGGTTCTTCCAGTAGGGAGAACCTGTAATTCACCTATAACAGGAGGTGATTTGCTGCATTTATCTTCTTAGCTGCAAGAAGCATTTGACAATAATGTGGGAAGCTTTTAAAGTTTAACTAGGGTGAAGAAGGCAAGAAAAGGCAGCATGGGTCACAAGCTGCCTCACAAATTATTATGCCCATGCTTTTAATGGCTCTACTCAAACAAACACAATATGCCAGGAGTGAAAAAAATTGCTTTTTACAAGGTGCTCAAAACTAATACAATCATTATAAATCATGGCAAGAATTTCCTATGTATTCTCTCTGAGACTTGCTGTCTCCACTTCTCTCCTCTCTTTCCATTTCTTCCACAGCTTCCGACTTGCCTACAAAGGGAAACTGCAAAACCTCTGCATCAAAACCATGATCAACTTCTACTTCCTCTTCTTAAGCTGGCTAGGCATGTAAAAGAGGTTAAAACAAACAAAAAATCCACTGTTTTGATTGAAAAATATTGAAAAATAGGGTCCATCCCCAAAGTCCAGACCAAGGCACGGACAACTCAAAACATCCAAAGGATAATGAGATCTTCAGACTATGAATTTTTCTCATGGATCATCTCTAAGAGGTGGAAAACTGCACATTACAAATAACACAAATTTGCTCTTTGTGTGTGTGTGTGTGTATAAATCAGTTTACTGTCACAGTTTGGTTTTTTGCTTGTTTGTTTTGTTTTCTATTTTTATTAGTATTTTTAAACTACTAGGCATGAAACTGACAGATCCTAGTTTGCAATTATTATTTAGGAGCTACATTATGTGCTGTCAATTGATTTACTGACATTACCTTCATATATGTTACTGGGGTAAATAAACCAAAATAAATGATTCTTTACTACAGGAACTGAATTTCTTCCTAACATCAACAGCTCTTCTGTTCCTTGAGATTTTGGAGATGACTTCTGATTGCAAACCTAATGCTGACTTTGTGGCTGACACAGACTGCATCAGACGTCAATCAACAGTGCTGTTATCTTTTAGTATTTCTTGCTTGTTTAGGCAGATAAATGAGAACAAACACAATTAAGTCAATACATCAGTACTTTAGTTAAACAAACAATTAAAAGATAATCTCAGATATTTGGGATCCCCAAATAACAGGCTTGGAAAAAGATGTGGGTCTATGGGGCCAAAATGTCTTAGGAGTTGCACAGTACATGCCAAATCAATGGGACTTATGGATCAAATTGGCTGGTACCTTGGAGAACAAATGAAGGAATGCATGAATAGCTTAAAAAAAAGGTGGAGCCAGTACCACTAAGCCAAGATTATGGAAAATGTTAAACATGAAAATGAAGTCTGTTTATTTGTCTGCTTTTAAAGAACACATACTAAATGAGGAAAAAAGCAAGGAAGATAGAGCTGGAAACTCTCAGCACACTGGGAGATGTTGCTGTGGGTGGTGTGCTTCCAAGCGCGTTGAATGTTGTACATAAACTGATTGAGACCAGATGTAGTCTGTGCTTTTGATATGGTGTTACTGATTTGTTTTTGTATACTGGGTTTAAATTAAATTGTGTTGTTTTCCTTGATTTAAAATATAAGATAGCAGGCCTTCTACATAAGCCACTTCTAGCAGATACAAAGAATAGTGTTTTTGTGTTAGCACGAGAAAGACATTGCTATACCTTGTTACTCATGCTTTATTTTTTAAGGGTGAGGTTTCAAGGCAGTTCCAACATTACTTCTATAAACTTTCACCCTATTTTTTAAAAATTGTTTCTTGTATTGGAGACTTTTTCCTTTTAATAAGATTATAATTCTCCCTAAGCGTTGTTTAAGGTACAAGTCTTATAACAACTTAGACAGAGTTCAGATTCTTGCTAATGAGTTGATATTGAGCTGACTTTATGAGTTGGCAATGTATCAACTGCTCATCATTAAATCATTCCCAAAATGAACATTAATGAACTTCACCGACTCCAACAATGCAAGGTAGCTCATGCTCCTCCTGATTTCCAATTCACTGCAAAGTATCTTGAATTCAGACTACTCTGCTGACTTCATTGAATTGCTGCATAACGAGCTGCTATAAAAACAAGGAGGTTTTGCATGCACATATTGGACGTTCTCATACATATTAATTTGGTCACACAATGTATAACAGCTACTCCTGTGAACTTCTGCGTGGAAATGAACAGTCCTAATAAGCTGCTTTGAACTGCCAGTTCCTTGTAGGAATAAAATACTTCTCTTTAAAAATCAAATTAAAATGTGTTTTCAATGCTAAATTTTTGTAATCTGTTAACTTTTTCCACCACAGAAGTGAAAAACAAAGTAAAACGTAGTTCAAATAGCCCTAGTTTTGCCATTCAATTTTTGTTTCTCTGAGCTATTTAACTGGGGCTTAAAATATTAAGGCTTCATTACCCACATTTTTCTGGAGGAGTCTGGTATCAGGTCATACTTGCAGGCTTGGGAACTTTATCTGGAAAGAAGCGCTCATGTGGAGGGTTCACCTTTTTTCACTGAAGAGAGGTCTACGTAGACTAACACAGCTTGCAGAATCATTATCCGAGAGTGATTATCCAAGTCTCGTGTCCACATATTGAAATACAGCTGAAAAAAAAGAGTTAGAAAACAGATTTGAGGTCTCGAATGCACCTTTTACAGTGAAAGGTTCAGAGGTCAGTCTATTCAGAGAGAAGGTTAGGAAGAGATTTGATCACAACTGTGTGCATGGAGAGAAGCACCTCAGTATAGTACATTAAAATATTGATATACAAGCTGCAGCAGATCAAACTGTACTGCTGCAGCAAGAACAAGCTCAGTCATTGTTTCTTGCAAGCTGCTGCCCAGGATCAGTTTATGATTGTAAACTGCAACAGTTCAGGAGCCATTCAACCGTCCGTGCTCTGGTGGGCAGCTACCTCTGGGGAGGGGGTGGGAAAGCAGCTGGGGCAACAGTTGCTCCAAGTGGCTCATCTCGGCCCAATGCTAAATGCATGTTAACATCTTTGGATAATGAGATACAAAACACCAGGGACCTGAAATTAGAAATATTCAAATGCAACATGTAATTCATGCTTCTGAGAGAGAAGAAATAACTATTTGAACAGCTTCCTGCGGGATACAGTAGATTTCTCATTATTTGATGTGTTTAAAACAAAACTGGATGTCTATTAAAGCTTATAATTAAATAGAAGCTAAGGACTTCATGCAGACATCACTGGATTGAATTCCATGACTTGTTTTATTTAGGAGGTCACCAGAGGCCTTTCTGGCCTCTAAATACAAGAACCTGGGAGGCCTTGACAGAAGAGCCAGGTGAAATTGATACCTAAACTATGCATTCACTACATTTGGACAAGGGAGAGCCTCAAACCATTGTCTTGCTATAGCTGCGTTTGGTCAGAAGAAAAATCAGGCTAAAATGTCTTCTATGTGCTGGTGAGAAGTTGCCATAGTCCTTTCCACAAAATACTTCAAACTTCAGAAATCACTGCCTGCTTTTCCTCTCACATTTGGCCAAAACTAACCTGAACCAGCTTTTCTCTCTGTCATGTTGCAAGCACCTTTTTTTTCTTTGGGCTTCCAATGGGAGAGGAGAAGAACAGGGTTGGGAACATGATGTAGCTGAGATCTGTGCCTGCAACGGAAGGATTTTTCTCCATGTTACAATTCTGAGAAAATTTCTGGGTTTGCTTTTGTTATTGCAGTTGTTTTGAACATTTAAAACATGTCAAAAGAACCTCGTGTTTTATGGAACAGCACTTTTAAAATTTGTGTGTGTGTATGTGTTTAAAAAAAGACTTTCCTTTAAAAAAATAAATAAATTAACATGGCATAACAGAGATCTAAAAGACACTGTATGCTGTCTGAAGAAGCATCAGAGTTAACTAGATGGATTCTGGAAAGACCTAAATATGCATGCATGCCCACAGTCACACTCACACCTGAATTTCCTTAATGACTGAGGATGATTAAGCACACTGGAATTTCAAACGCAGCAGCTGCTGCACCATTCAAACACCTCCATCTCCATTGACTGTGTTTCCTAATTTTAGGATACATAACTCTATTTAAATAGTTCTGCATATAACTGTATAATTAATTATAAAGAGCAACAGTGCTGCTACCCAGGACCCATATACCTAAAAATGTTCTCAGATGTGTTCAGACTGCCCATCCACCCAACACAGCCATTTGTGGTAGCTGACTATTCTCTCTGGGCTCCGTGCATGCTCTTGGTCATTACTCTGCATTGTGTTTTTGGAACAGACAGTGTCTCTGGTCCTTACAAAAGGATCCCAGAGAGATTATGAGGTTAATTTGACCAGCTAACACAGATAATGTAAATAAATGAAATGCAGATAACTCTCCTCAAAAGCCTATGGTCTAGTTTTTCATGAAAGAGTGGCAGATTCACAAAGCATCCTCTGAGATGCCCCCGTCTGTTTTCCAAAACATGCTCTGTAACTCTTCTGAAAATTAGACCTCTAAAATGTTTTCATTTGAGCACCAAAAATTTCTAGTCACCTTTGACAGCCTTAGATTAAAACCACCACAAGAGAAGAGACCTTGCCAGCTTGAACTAGGAGACATTCTTTTATTTAGCTCTGAGACCAAACATATACCTAAATGGAAATCGGTACTTCATTTATACAATGCTCATCTACAGCCAAATTTTATTTAAATTTGCTCTTCATAGAATCCCTTAGCACCAGAGGACTGCTAATGACATGCCTCGATACGTGAAGCAGTGAGCCACTACAACAGCCTCTCTGCATCTCCATTCAGACCCTGTCTCACAGTGTTTTAGTACTGGGTAAAAATAGAGGTGGAAAATGCTTAGGTCTCAGGAGGAACCCAAACACATTTAACAGGGTTCTCCATGCACTGCTAAACTTGCCCAGCTGCGAACACATACTATTATGGTTATCTGAATGCTGATGTGGGCATGGGCAGCAGCTGAGGAGGTGGGCAAGTGGCAGCACATTGATCCTCAGAGGCCAACATGTCCAGGCGGTATCACTGTGATAGAAGGCTGAAGCAGAAGACAAAGATCTAAATGGGTACATACACAGCTGCACTCACAGCTGCATTGCAGGGTACAGAGGCCTTTGTGGCACTCAAGGGCACAAGCAGCAAAGGGAAGCAGGGCTACAGGACTATCAGCTCCCTTCGTCTCTCCTCACACGTTCATCACATATAGAAAAATACTAAAACTCTTCTAGACTTTGTGACCAAAGCAGCTGTGTTCTTGCATCAATAAAGACAATAAAGAGAGAGTTGGTCACCTATGGCAGCAATTTCTTCCTAAACAGGATTGTTTTTCATTATTCACCCAAGTGGTTTGTCTTCCTTCCAGAGAAGAAATATATGAAAAAATCCTCTCATGAAGAACATTTGCAAAATACCTTGCAAAAGTTTCAGCTATTTTCCCATAAGTTTCCACCTATGCCAGCAGCTTTAAAAATTAGGCCTACCTCTGTTGATAGCCAGCTGAAGCTGCCCTACTTATAGTTCAGAATTAAATCAGCAGACGTCACTGTTACTCAGAACTTTGGGCTGAAAAGTCTCAAATAATGTACTTTTCCTTCAGACTAGGAGCAATCACAGTTAAGAGGTGAGCAATCCTCTACCTGTGACAAGGTCAGATCCTTGCAAATATGGTCTTCCCCTAACAGCAGACTGGGCAGGTAGAAACAAGCTGAAACTGCCTCCGAAGGTCACTAATCCTGGAATAACCTAAAAATTGGACAGTTTAGAAGTAAATGATTCACAAAAGAGGCAACTTCTCTGAGAGAAAACCGTTAGTTCTTTCTCACTTTGCTGGGACATAGTCTTGGATCAATTTTTGTATTTATAGAATAAAGTATTAAGTATATCTTTCTTGTCAGCCTGCAGTGGGTCGTTTAAAATAAATTTAACATTTACGGCACCTCAAATTTTGTCTTTACTGCAGTACTTCTTGTTCTCACTATAGAAGATACTACAAATACCACAGTAAAGCTCAAATATCAGAGGGCACTAAAGCGCTGCTTTTTAATGGCAATGACTAAACACAGAGCTCATAAAACTGCAGTTATCTTAGTCCTAGTGGTACTCAGAAGTGAAAGACAATAAGATATTCATTTTCCAGTGGTAAATCCACTGAAGTCAGTGGGGTAAGAGCTGGAATTAATTTGCCGTTTGGAGAAAAAAGTAAGCTTGAAGGTCCAGGGTGGGAGTTCAGGACAGGATTTCTAATTAATCAAGGAAACCCAGAGAAGAAGTGGAGGAGCACTGTTCCCGAAGGGCTCCCTGAAGATATCATTTGGAATGCTGCAAAAGCTGTTCTCAGCAAATGGTTCATTACTGTTGCCTGTGGAGCCGGAGGAAGGGGTAGGAGATCTGTGAGCAGTTGTTAAGAGAGTTGGTAGTCATCACCCAACTGGCAGAAGTGAAATGGAAGAGGGAAAAAAGTCGAGAAGGGGATTTGAAGAGCAAAATGCAGGCAAGAAGTTTCCTCGGAAAGCTGTAGGACTTCAAATAAAAAAGTCCCAAGACAATAACTGTAACACAGCAGAGTTTGCCAGCATAAACCTCAGTTGACCTGGTTTGTCCTCACTTTTACTAACATGTAAACCTATGAAATTGCTCACAAGTGATTAATCTCTCCACTGCTGCTCTAGAGAGACCAGGAAATCAAGAGGAACGGAGCTGAACTACTAGTGTCCTTCCTAGACCCTGACCAAGCTGACCAAAGAATTACATTAAAAATATGTATAAATCACATTTCAAACAGTGCCAGAGGGAGTTCAGCTCCCATCCTGATGATTTATAAACGTCTTCCTGAACATCAATCTTCTGCCAGCAGCGACAGTGTCCTAGCTGCCCTTCCATGTTATAAATGATTTCCAGTTTGGGAAAGAACTCCATCTTCATCTAACACTCCCCATAATAATTTTTTCAAATTAGACTGTACAAACTATCAACTAATAATCATAAGATCCTAGGATAACTCAGGTTGGAAGGAACCTCAGAAGGTTTCTGGTCCAAACTCTTGCTCAAAGCAGGGTCACCTATGAGATCAGACAAGGTTGCTCAGGGCCTTCTCCAGCTGGGTCTTGAAAACCTTCAAGGATGGAGGCTGCATAGCTCTTCTGGACAACCTGCTCTATTGCTTGGCTATATGCAGTCTAAACCTTTCATTTCAATTAATACCTGTTTTCTTTTATCCATCCTGCATGCAGCACTGTGAAGAACCTAGCTCTGTCCTTTTAATAACCTCCCTGTAGTTTACGGAAAATGAAAAGTAAAAAGTATGTTTATATATACAAAGAATTATATGACAGAGTTTAATGTTTAGATAGATCAAAGAGCATGAATTCTAAAAGATGATAAAATTTTAGGAATCATAATCTGGATACAATTTTCACAAACGTATTGTACTTCAACATGTGTCATCAAGAACCAGGTACAAAATGCACTCCCACCTGGCATGTGATGTGGAATTAAGAAGCTGATATAAAACTATAGCTTACAGCAGAAATGCCTTTGACTTCACATGCAACACATCTCATTCATATGGGAGTAAAACAGGAATAGCCCTATTTAAAACTTGCCAAGTCACATGATTTTATACAAAACTGGCACTAAACTCAAAATAGAGCATTAAAAACACCTTTCCAAAAAAAAAAAAAAAGAAAAAGAAAATCAAAGCTCTTAAAAAACTTGCTTCTCCCTGAAGGTTCTTTTTTGTATTTTTTCTGGCATCCTCTACCCCTCCCCTATCTATGTTCCTCTAATCAGTCTATACGGTACCACTTGTCTGCTGGCAAACCAGTAAGGCAGCTGTGGTGCCAATATGCCTGAAGCTTGCCTCAGGCATATCTCTGCCAGTTTGAAACCTTTACCATCTTCCTGAGTTAGACTAGCTTAGCAGAAGTAGTGATCCAAAAATCACAGCTTATGGACTAGTGCCCTTGACAGACAGAACTGTTTAAAAAGCCTTAAATCCCCAAGTGTTCCCTTTGAGAGGAATATATATATTTATATACATAATACATATACAAAAAAGGCTTAAATGAAAATTGGTATATGCTTTAGTCATGAATTCAAAGTCTCCCAGACAAAAAATGGTTTCCATTTGTTATTCTTTTCAAACTAGCTTCCCAACAAATGTTTCAAGCAATTTGTCCTCTAAAATCCGCTTTTTCTCACTTAGGAAGTCATTTAATGTCACCAGGAGGCTTGCCCAACAAAGGCATGCTAAATCAAACCATAGAGCAGCATTTAATAATCAGACCCAATTGAACATTTGCAGGACAGACTTGAGCCCAAGAACCATGACAGGCTTTCAGCCATATAATTTGTGCTGTAACAGCAGAGAAACTGAAGAAAACCAAATGGGTGTGGGTGGCACACTGACACCTTGTCAAGCTCACCTTAGGCATGGTTAGATGAATATGGTGGCATTTCCTTTAGAGTCACCTTGGTTGATTATGGTTCTCCATAAATGAAAATATGGTGCACCGCATTAAATGACATCCTCATGACTGACGGGCGGTTTCTGCTGGTCCTTATGTCCGCAAGGAAAGAGGGAACAAGGTGATTCCTGACTTGAGAGGACCAGGAAAAGATAAGTTGCAATCTTCATGTTGAAAGAAGGTCACAAATAGCTCCCTTCTCACTCCCCTGGGGGTAGGTGGTGTCACACATGGAAACCAAGAGCAAGTGGACCACATCTACCCTCCCTAGATATGAGTTAGCAGCACAGAGGATGCACTTTACTGGATGAGCTTCCCCTGTTTGCAAAGAAACCACAAGCATATCCCCAGCACTGCTAGATGGAAGTCCTTCAAGCTCTGCTGGGGTAACATTGCCCTGCACCTGCATCCACTCCCTTTTCTAATTATTTGTTCCTGTAGCTACCTCTCTGTTGGTTTGGGCCTGAGCCTGGAGGCAGCAGGAGGAAGGCTTTCAATCCCCAGCCCAGCCTTACATTTTTCAAGTTTTCCAACCTTGAAGTTACAGGGGAGATCCCAGATGATTGTGCACATAGCTAAATGCAGTTGTCTCCAGCACTTTCTCAAAGAATAGACAAGGTAGAGGAACTAAGTCAAAACTGCCAGATGGTACCTGATTTACAGGGTGCTGGGAAGGGAGCATCTGCATAGAATGGCTGCAAAAGAGTCTCTCAGAGCCAGGGAGAATTTACTGCACTTTTTACACGAGACTTAATCACCCTGATGGACATTTTTGTAGAAGAAGCACATTTAAGCCCAATCAATACGGAAAACTCCTGAGGAATAAATAAGATATCTCGCTAGCTCAAACCATGGAGAATTTTAGGTGTGGGTAGACAACATCTTCCTCTAGAAGTTTACTGTATAACCACCCCAAATACCCAATCTCCTACTCTCCTAAAAGTTTTCACGCTGACACCAGAGGCAAGAGGATAAAACACATGCCCATACCTAAGCTGCATCAAGGTGCACTTCTTGCCTAAAGGAATTTAAGCCAATGGTTTAAATTAAAACTCTCTTGTCTGCAAACAGCACAGTTATCATTTCCACTCCAATGAGCTAAATACTACTGCAATTACAGGCATCATTCTTGGCAGCCTCAAGCACACTGGCCTAGCCTGCCTGGGCTCCCTTTGAACTTGTCCTTTTAAAATCCTTCCTCACAGAAAACATGACCAGGGGCAAGGAAGCTTGTGCTGTACTTCACTTGCCCTGAGAGTCAGACTCAGTTCAGTCAGAGCACAAGTAGCTGCCACTGAGATGGTTTTAGCTTGACCAGTTTGAGAAAAGCTGAAGTTCGTACACTGCAACTTCAGTGCTGTAGACACCTGACCCACTGTGATGAAAGCCAGCTCAGGTAGACTGCTCGTACTGCAGTCACCCCCGCGACTGCCATCGTGCAGGCATCCCCAAAGGCTGCTGAGGCCTTGCACAGGCATCAAACTTTCTTAAAACTCATTTTGACAGGAAATTGCCTCCTGTCCAGAAGGTTCCAGCTGAGAAACATCTGCCCACCCTCAAGACCAGTGACTCAAGTGTCTTCCAAAGGCCTGTGCAGGAACTTTGTTTTCTGTCTTCCCCCACTAAGAGGATCCCTGCAATGGTGGAAAATGGAATTAGGAGAACTAGAGAAATTTTCCTATGAAATTCATCAGCACAGCATCATATTGTATCCTTTGTGTGAGACTTTTCCCCGGATGGCTATGTCGTCCTCTTTCTCCACAGGACAGCAGTGAGCACACTGTGTAAATATATGACACACAAAGAATAAAGTCATGTTTGGTTCATTAGCTGCCTGTCCCCACTCTGCCAGCCTTCTCTGGTCCTTTTGTATCACTTCTTGATCCTCAATATTCATCCTATTCTTTTTTTCACCTTTAATAAAATTGTTTTATTTGCATTTTTCATCATCTATAAGCAATTTAAGAATCATTCAGTGTTCCTGGCACCCAGAATAAGAGAAAAGCCAGTAGCCTTGGCATATAAGAATAGATATATAGTGACTGAAGGGAATAAAACACAGATCCACATACAAACCTAGGAAATAAATTTCCTATCAGGGAGAATTTATTCTCACTTTTAACTGGGGTATACTAAATTATACCAGCTCAGAGTACCCAGCAAGTGATAAAGTGATTAGTCCATCCTCTGCTACACCTCCCCATTTAGTCCCTCTGGAACATAATTAATGTGCAGTTTACACTTCTCTCACAAAACATTAATAAACACTATAAACAATATCTAACATAACACTGCCCAGCACCACCTCACTTGGGCACCTCCCAGGATTCAATAGTTTGCTGCAAACCACCACAATTTATTCACTCTTTCCATGCATAAGACAATGCTTATACCCAAGCTGCTAGGAAATAATTGTTCAGAATTAGAGGCATTGTAGCAAATTATTTAATAACACTCTGTATTTCAGTCATGCCATCATTACCATTGGCTACTAATTCAGTAATTTAAAAAAAAAAAATCCAGTATGTCAGAGATTATTTTATATATATTTATAAAGTTGTTACTGTTCATCAGTTGTCAGGCAACTGCAGGTACTTTTCCCTTAACTTTTGCTTCACTACTTTTTAATGAAAAATGGACTTAACAGGTGCAGTTCCTATTACAACTCCCCAGGCTTTCTTATTTGTATTTTTCATAATTTTCAAAAATTACAAAATATCACATCTACTTTCTAGTCCCTGCCTCTGATTTTTAGAATCACAGCAGTTATTTTCAGCTATTCAAAAGGAGTTTACAAATTCATTGGCTAATTTCAGGTACACCGCAGAAAATCTATTAGGGCAACTTACCGTGTACTGCAGTTTCAAACACCAATGATTCAGCGTTGAACTCCAATAGCCAAAACCTTATGAATCAAGTCTAGGAAGTGTTACATATAACACAGCATATACTTAGATTCAATGTGAAATCCAATTTGTATTAAAGGAAGTATGAGTTACAAACATTCTAATAATGATGAAAAAAATTCACGTCTTAAAATATATTACTGAAAGGGTAAACATAAGTTTAATTTTTCAGGTTTAGCCTTCCATTTCATTACTGTTTCATGTTGATTTCTCAGTCCTAGAATTGTATTACAAATTAAAAGTCAGGTATGCAGGCAGTCTGTTTGGGTTTACTTTGTATTCTTTTTGTTTGTTTGTTTGTTTGAGAAGGTAGTTGGATTTTTTTATTTTTAACCTGAGATTAGGGATAGCTATGGGGTGAAGTTAACTTTTCTCTCAGCACAGAAATACAGGGATGATGGAATTATTTGGGTTTGTATCTACTCATGAGAATCTAGTTTACCTGAGAAAATATACATCATCAAATATAACTGGCAACTTTTGTATTAAAAGAAAAAAAATAACTTTGCTTATTTATTATTCTACCTACTTGGCTACCGTACCCTTTGAATCTTTTTGGATCTTCCATATTTGCCAGAATTTAGCTGACCCACATCCCTATTAACAATTAATAATTGCCATTCTTTCCTCCTAGAATAAATCAGTTTCCTACTAGATATGATTGTTAAAGATCCTTTGTCTCTCATTGAGTTTTCCCCCAACTTTGGCAATGTGCTTACATCATGCCTTCTGTCCTGAAAAGCACTTACGAAATAGTACTGTGAGGTACAGTTTACAGACTTTTAGTCTCAAATGCACTGATTTCACAAGGAAAAAACTTCTAATTCCTGGTTCTTCAAGTTCTACCTGGATTCTGACAATGAAACTATGTCCTTTCCATTTCAATTATCATGAGAAACAAACTACATTCTGTCAAATAAATTAAGCCTTTCTCTATACCTGTCCATGTGTCCTGTTTTCATTGGGCTTTTATAGGTGCAATTGATTTGAAATTACTAACCCATTGTTGTAAGGAGTAGTCAATAGCTTACTGAAGTCTCAGCTGCTGAGGCTGTAATGCTTAACACTGAAAAATCTAGCTCATTAGCTCTTACCTATATTTGGTGCTTAGCTATGTAGTCTCTGCAAGGCTAACAAGAGTAAAAAGCATTCAAGACTTACTTCTGTCATAAAGTAGAAGATCCGACCGAATGTACACAAGTAACAGTCATGCTGAGCAAGAAGATACCATCATTACAAAGCCACTCTTCTAAGCAGAGCTACATTATAAAATACAACTATCAACCTTCACGTTTAAGAGTTCATTGAAATGGATGAGCTTGGTTTTGGCTTACATTTGGGTAAGGAAATGAATAGCAAATATTTAAATAATACCTTTGCACATGAAGCAGAAAAAAAATCACCAAAAATAGCCTAAAAAGCAACACTTATTCTGGTTCCCCCAAACACAAAACCACGTGATTTGTTATGAAATTCAGCCTACATATTAAACAGCTTGAAACAAAACTGTTTTTTGTCCATTTTAACTATTATGCCTGCAACTATTCATAGCAATTGAAAAGGCCATTTAGAGGAACCAAACATATTACAAAAAAAAAAAAATACACTAATGACTTTTTAGTCACAGCAATACTTGATCTGCTATGATTCTGAAAATTGCTTCGTGACCCATTGCTTACAGCAAGGAGAAGGCAACCCCTCCGGCAGAGCGTGTATTTCCCTTGCAGAGGCTGGCGGGCACACAGGAACTGCCTTTCATTGTTCTGTGCTGATGCCTCTTCCAGTCTTCCCTTCCGCAGAGGAAAAGCCAGGGAGGGAAGTCTGTAGGAGACAATTTTCAATAAGAACCGGTTGAAAGCTCCAGCGGTTTAGCACAGTAAATATTTTTTCTCCCACTTTCCTTAGTGGCAGAAATCAATATAGTTGACTAATAGCAAGTCTCTTTTTTCCAAGTGTTCTGCCATAGGAATTTCAGGAAACTAAAGCAACTGTGAGAATGCCTCTTCTTTGCATTTCTTGTATTTTATCTTTACAAGAACCGAAGGCAGCTCATGTCACTGTTCTTGTTTTTATAAGGGATTGGCAACCTCCCCTTTTCTGCCTGCAGACCCTGGAAAAAATGTAATCTGCAGTCATTGTAAGACCATTAGCAAATGTTTGTGTATTAGAAGAGCAACTCCTAAAAGAAATGCAGATGTACACATACAAAAATAAGAGGCTCGAAAGGCCACAAGCTCCCACAAAGCTGTTCAAAGTAACTGAAAAAGGGCAAGTCTCAAAACATACAGGTATTGACTTTTGAATCCTTCTCCTCATAAAAGTTGCAGACCAAATACAAGTTCTGTTTTTCTTAGAAAAAGGGTGTTTTTTCTAAACAGGCAGAGAGCCCAGCTTTAGCTGTTTGCTTTCTGAAATCCCTGTCAGTGTATGAAATGTAGGTGGTATACATTATCCTTTTTGCTAAAATGAAAATAAAAACTTCCCTGATTGGTGGCTGAAGCTAATGGGAATTGATAAATTACTTTCCATCCCAGTGGACATGAAATCTCCGAAGTTTTAGATTTCAATTGTATGAGAAATTACTTCTGCAACTCAGTCAGCAGGATCGAATATAACTGTGTTTTTTTAATCTTATCAGAGTGTGACAAAAATCAGAAAATTCATGGCTTTGCAACTGCAATATGTGAAGGCACAAGTTACAGGCACCCTGTTTAGAGAATTGTAATTTATGAATGCCACCTCCGCATTCGCAATGCTCACTTAAAATTTAGGGATTCTTGGGATGTTGGGAGGCGGCTCCTCCACTCCTGTTGATGGCACTGCCTCGAGGGCCTGGAGGGATCATGCAGAAAGGGGTACTCCTTCTGCCAAGCAAGACCTGCTTTCACACCTCCCCAGCACGCCTCATGCTCAAGGGCACTCTGAGCACTCAGACTCAACAGTTGGTTAAAATACCATTCTGAGCATGAAGCCATTGGCTAGAGCTGGGACTTCTCTCCTTTTTCTGTTTCTTTATTTGGCAACTTCAGCAATAAATGCTTCCAAATAGTCTTTTAGAGAAATGTGTTGCTGATGTACTCGCTCCACCCTGGGCGGGGGGGGAGGATCACCAGGGCTGGTGCTCTGATGGCGCACCACTGTGCTCTTGCTTGAGCCCCAGCTTTAGCAGACAGATGAGGTCTCTTTAGGAAAGGGAGAGTTCAGAGCTGCACCCAGAAGAGCTAAGAGACAAGCTGCCCCCTCCGCTGAAGGCATGTGCCCTTCAGACAGTTAGGGCTAGCTACACGCAGGCTCTGTGTGCTGTTACACATCTCCCCCAGATATAAATAGCAGCGTCAGCCAGACGTGCCTTCAGCCAGCCAAGAGCTTGCACCCATTCCTCCCAAGCTGCAATGATATGTAGTTTTGTCACCTCCAGGCTGCATACAACTCTTTGCCTTGGGAAGATGCCACAATACCTGTGGTCGATGTGACACATGGCAAATCCTGCCCACCCACAGGCTTCAAACCTGTGCTGTGCACATTGCCCTTTCCACCTCCCTCTGCCCTCTCGCCAACTGTGAGGGGGTGGTGCCCCCCAGGCCTGCCCGGCCAGGGACCTCTGCACGGACCCAGCATCCGCAGACCCTGGGGAAGCCTTCTCCTCCAACCGCATGGCCTGGTTTCTCCTGGAACAAAGATTGCACTGGGAATGATCTAATTTAGGACTGTGGCAGAGAGTTCAGATGCTTATCTGGAGTTTAAAGAGCAGATGAACTTTTTATCCTGCAAAATTTGGCTTGGTCTTGTGGTCCTTATTGAGGCAAAACTACAGCTGGCTTTAACAGGAGCTTTGGCTGAAGAAAAAATAAAAAAAATAAAAACCACCTTAACCCAAAGCTGCAAGATTTAACTTTTCCCTGGAATCCTCACGAGATATGTGGTTGATTTTGTTCAGACTACAGGAGCAATTTAAACATGCATTCACCCTTCAGCCTCCAGTCACAACCTGGAGCCTCAAACATAGAACTAAGTGTCAGTGAAAAATAACTGAGAAAAACTGAAGTGATTAAGAAAACAGAAAAAGATCTTGCGCACCGGACAAAAATGACAAAAACTAATTTTATTCCTGGATTTGTAGGCAAGAACAAAAGCATACTGTCTTATTCTTCAGTAAGATATGCATATCTTAAATATGGATGTTATGTAAACGTGACAAGCATGTGCACCACCACATGCACAGAAAGTTCTCTCTTTGGCTGTGGCATTAGGTCTGAAATATGTATGACCAGCAATGGCTACTGGTGCTGTACATCTACCTATACATGACAGAGTGCTGCTGCAGTGCACATGTACTTTGTTATTTGCGGAGACTCCGTATGAGAAAGCCGGTCATTTCCTCTCCTACAATAGCAAGCTCGATAGCCATCTAATCGTGTATGGTAGGAGTGTAACTGTCTACTTCCCACTATAGCCACAAGATACTATTTTATTTCTGGCTCATCTAGCCGTTCGGTCTGTTGTGTCCCTGAGGATAATTAGTCCTGAACTCAAGGAAACTATTTATCTTACACCGGGGATATTCTATCAAATACCTCTTCACACAAAAACTCATTTAAAAGGATAAAAAACACTCCCTGAGGAATTGAATACATTTACAGGCTTCTAGTCATTTCCAGCAGGTGACATATCTAAAATCACAGAGCCTCCCTTTGGTGACTAGGGGGGAGCCAATTAGCATCATTTTGAACTGGGAAAGCTGCATCACATCAGCCTCCAAGGAGCAAGGCCTATTTGTTGTAAACAAATCTGATTTGCTCAGTTTTGCCTCCCCACAAATATTGCACAACAGTCACACAGAATGTTGTTTTACAGGCCAAGCCCCCACTGTCACTGAAAACAGGCATTGTTTTTTTCTCCCCAGGAGAGGAAAAATAAATGTGACAGTTAGCAGCTACCACTGGTAGTGGCTGCAAACTACACTCTCTCACCAGAAGTTCTCCCCAAGGCTCCTTTAAATATTCCATGACTAGCTATGTCCAAATGCATTTCCCAAAGGATCAAAATACATTTTTCTTTCACTTGACAGAAGTCACTGAGTTGTTGCTATCAGTTTGCTCTTACAGTCCTTTTGCATCACCCACTTTCAGAAATAAACATTCTTTGAGGTTTTTCCTGATGCAGTAACTGTCCATACCACTGGGGCTTTATTTTGGCCAAAGATGCCCACGGTGTTTTTGTGGGAGGACAAGCTTCTTTTTCAGACCCCATTAAAAGAGAGAGCTCAGCTCTTACAGCAGTTTGGCAAGTCTCTGACTAAACTAGAACTCCAGTAAAAAGAAAGAAATCCAAATTGCTAGGACTTGGGATATGAAGCAGATGAATCGATCTAGAGGTAAGTCCTGGTATGTTCTAAGGCTTAAATAGCAGTACACACATGCCCTGATCTCCCTACTCAGAGAATTAAGGTACCTCTAAAACATTTTAAAAGTAAAGGAGTCAAAGAACTAGCACAACTACGTCTGCGTGGGTCTTCTCCTGTATGCAGACACAGCCCTCGTGCACTGATGCCTCCTGCATGTGAAATCTGAGCAAAGCCCCTTAGGGGTCTTGGTGGAATGCTGTCTCCTCTGGATTGTGCGCAGGAGGCACGTGCTCCTCATGAGCAACACGAAGTAAATCTGAAAGCCTTGCACAGTGTCACAGTTCAGCCCTTGCTAAAGAAAAATTCCCTGTTTAAGGACTGAATAATTTTATGGAGCCAAGACATGTTCTTACCAATTCATCAGGCTTAACTGGCCATGATACGCTGTCTGGATAATAAATGCCATTCAGTCCTCATTACTGTGTCCTTTATTAAAAGCTATATAGGGAAGGCAGAAAGAAAAATTACAAGAAACAGTGCATCAAGCTGACTCCACACGTTGACACCATGGTGTACACAGTGTGACATGCTGGCTCCATAGGAGTTTGCCTTTGCTTTGCTGGGGGAACCAGGATCTCCGACCTTAAGCAGCAAGTCAGGTGCAGGACTCCATATCACAGCCTGCTAAACTGCTAAGCAGAGAGTTGTAACCAGCTAGAGAACAAAGCGATTTTAGCATTCATGTTGACCTAATATGGACAGATCTGCATTCATGCTGCCTAGGTTGAGAGCCTTCTGTTTTTTGACATACTGAACTCTCCAGTATTAATCTCCACTGAAATTATTCCAAAATTTCACTTCTTCAGTGGCAAAGCTGGTTAATAAAGTTCGTGCCCTCTCTTTGATCTCAGGCAATAATTCCTGTTCCTTTTGTCCTGTTTCTGAAGTTATGGCTTAAGGAGGTCACCAAAGATATCCAGATTAAAAAAAAAAAAATTTTGGAAATGGATGTTTGTTTTGTTTAACCCTTACAAAACATTTCTTCACCTTAGACAGGGCAAAAGGTTGTCTCCTCTGAATGCACAGCAAGGAGCACCTGCTTCTTTTGAAAGGAATCATCACCCTGTCACTGTGAACAAAGTCCTGGTTTCGCTTCCATCTTTAACAAGGAAAAACTCCCACTGGTATCAAGTCCTTAAGATGGGGCCAGGACATATTCTCAACAACACATTGCTACTGACCTGCTTTCAAGAAGGCCTCACAAACAACACAATTGGTGTGACTGAGGGGAAGGACAAACTGCAGGCAGAGCTGTGGGAGGGGACAGAAACTTTTTCAAATGGGTTTGCCCCTGGAGAAATCGTAACAAAAAAACAGGCTCCTAGGTACTTGAGCACCTTGGAAGATCTAGGTTTAGTATCTCTGTATCTCAAATTCACTATTTTCCAGTGTTGTAATGGGCCTTTAGTGCCTAAAAACACATTTACAGGACTTCATTAACTGAGGCCCATGAAGCGCTTTAATGATGACAAATATCACAAAAAGCTGCCAAGTATAATACTGACATGTGCGTGAAGCCATAAGCAACCGAGACAGGGAGCTAGGAAGATCTGGCAGAAGTGTGCTGAACTTATCATGTTGTGGTAGGCCAAAGTGATGTAGACACCACAATCTACGAGGCATGTCTCCATAGCAGCAAGAATAGAATTGCTTTAAATGTCATATTTATCTAGACTTCACTGTGAACTTAATCATAGTGAGGGAAAAAGAGATCCACAAAGAAACAGCAAAGTCTTGCACAATGATGATATATTAAATCCCTTAAAAATATTGAAACCTCTCATACTAAAGTTTTTCTACATTTTATTTAATTTTCTTCATCCTCCTGGGGACCTGAGATCGGGAAAACAAAAAGAAAAAGCATCTGCCTTCTGCAGCATGCACATGAATATAAGGACAAATATTGTCAGATGCACTTGACAGCTGTAAAAGTAACAGATTCTCTTTTATCAGTTCCTAGATAAGAAAAAGGAGTCAGCTATCCCTGGGTCACAGGCAAAGAACAAGGGATGCTTTCAGAAATTCCTCTAAGATGAATTTTGGCAAATACCTCCTTCATAAGTGAGGTGAATTTCTCTATTGTCCACTGGAAATTGAGGACATCACAAAGCAAAAGAATAGAACTTCTTAAAACAAAACATGTAGACATAGGCATTAGCATCCTGCTGGTGAAACACAGTCAATGAGTAATGGGGCTGGAGGAGCCTGGGATTGAGTTTGCAGAAATGACATGTGTGTTCGGAGGTTGTCAGAGGTAGGAGACAGTCTCAGACAGGGGATAAGGAGTGGAGACTGGCAAATTTTATTTGTTTTGTTTAAAAATACTCCAGAATAGTTGTCCAATGCCCTATATCAACTAAAGCAATCCCTTTCTGGGAGATAAGTCATATATAGTTATATATAAAAAAAAAAATACAGAGTGCACTAAGTACCTTAAAGACTTGCTTTTAAACCTGCATATTATAGTCATACCACTACTAAAATCTTTATACTGACCTGTCCCAACCCATGTACACACCTTTTTGAAATGTGTGCCACTCTTATGAGATCACAGCAATTTAAAATACCTTATCACATTTTCTTCTCGCTCTCTTATCGTTACCAGTAATGAGAACTTTGCAAAGATGAACAAGGTGAAAGCTCTGCTGATTACACACAGAGATAAAGAATTTGTACCATATTTAATAACAGTTTTAAGAGAGCAAATAAATACAGTGCTATACCCTTGAGTGTGTGTGCCTAAAGCAAAGTACATTCAAGGAAAAGCTGTTGAATAGGTAAATGATGCTTTTCATATTTTGTTCTGACTTAATTAAAGCTTAAATTTTTCCTTCAATTTTCATTAGGAGAATATATTTTTAATTACCATATGTGACCTTTTTATATTATAGCTTGAGTATGATATATCCAGATCAATGAAAAGTAATTTAAAGCAACCTGAAAAAATATATGCTTGTCTGAAAGAGAAGGAATGTGAAACTTGCACTCAAATTTCAGCTGCTCTTGATCCTACCATCTCACATGGATAGTTCAGAGGGCTTAGGAAGCCTCAGGGTAGGGTCTGAACTTGCATAAGGAGCAGGGTTGTACCCTCTAACCAGTAGTACGATGTGTCTTATGCATGCTTTTTCCTGAAGGCTTTTTCCCTGCTATACTCCCCCTTCCCTTTTCTTAAATTAAATTAATGCTTTTCATGGTCCTGGGCAGCTGAAGCCCAACACATGTAGGAAGTGAGAGATTCGTGCACCACGGAACCCTCTACAGGAATTTCCACCAACTTTCATGAGAATTTTCCTTCTCCCTCTCCTAACTTGCACCCACTGCAATTTTAAAAAGATAAAAAAAAAAATAAAAAAAAGCCTATTCATTCACTTAGTAATCATTGGTGTGGACCCAGAGCTGTTGCTATGATAAATAGGGTCATATTTGCAGATGATACTAAAGTAGGAGGAACAGTTGAGCTCCTGGAGGATAGAGAGGCCTTGCAGAGAGATCCTAATAGATTAAAGTGCTGGGCAATCACCAACAATATGAAATTGAAAAGAGTGCCAGATTCTGCACCTGGGATTGGGCAACCGTGGATATACGTACAGGGGGGCGAAGAGACTGGACAGCAGCCCCACACAAAGGAATCCAGGGGTTCTGGGCAACAGCAAGTTGAACATGAGTCAACAGTGTGCCATGGCAGCCACAAGGGCCAACCATGTCCTGGGGTGCATCAGGCATGGCACTGCTGGCTGGTGGAGGGAAGGGATTGTCCTGCTCTGCACTGGTGTGGCCTCAACTCCAGTACGGTGTGCAGTTTGGGGCACCACAGTATAAGGAGGACACACAACTATTAGAGAGTGTGCAAAGTTGTATCAGCCCAATGTTCGTAAGTCCATGGGGCCTAACAAGATTCAGCCCAGAGTAGCAGATTTTATAGCTTGACCCTTCTCAACAATCTGCCACAGGAATGATTGTCCCACTCTGCTCTGTGCTGGTGGGGCCTCAGCACTGTGTGCCGTTTTGGGCACCACAGTATAAGAAGGACATAAAACTATTAGAGGGTGTCCAAAGCAGGGCAACAAAGATGGTGAAGGGTCTAGAGGGGAAGACGTGTGAGGAGCGACTGAGGTCACTTGGGTTGTTCAGCCCAGAGAAGAGGAGATTGAGGGGAGGCCTCATGGCGGCCTGCAGCTTCCTCACGAGGGGAGCGGAGGGGCAGGTGCTGATCTCTGCTCTCTGGTGACAGCAACAGGACCCGAAGGAACGGCATGGAGCTGTGACAGGGGAGGTTCGGGCTGGATATTAGGAAAGGGCTTTTCACTGAAAGGGTGGTCGGGCACTGGAACAGGCTCCCCAGGAAAGTGGTGACGGCACCGAGCCTGCAGGAGTTCAAGAAGCGTTTGGACAACGCCCTCAGACATATGGTTTGATTTTGGGGTGGTCCAGTGTGGAGCCAAGAGTTGGACTCGATGATCCTTGTGGGTCCCTTCCAACTCAGGATATTCTATGATTAACAAAAGCAAGAGAATAGATGTTTAACAATCTCCAAAAGTCAATGAATAGATTCAAGAAAACATATCGAGGTAGAGCAGGTTATCAGAAGTGTATCTGACCCTCCAGCCGTAGCACACCCTCTTCCCTCCTTTCATTCTGCACTGAAGAGGGAATGTAACCACCTGGTTAGGATTACTTGACCCCAGGCAATGAGAGTTTAACATAAAAGTGAAAAGCATATCTTAGATTAGTATTGTCAAAACAGATTAATTTACTGGAGAACTATTTATTTTTATTAAAAATAACAATGAACCAGAATTGGGTAAACATGTTCCACCAAGAGTAGAAAACACAAAATTGCAGAATAGCAACTGCAGAAACAGCAAAAAAATATTCAGGGTAATACACACTCAAAAAACTTATGTTTTAAAGAATGAGTCCTTAAAAAATTCATTGAGTATCATTATCAAGAATAATGCAGTTTTCATGGCATGATGGAGCAGAGGGTGGGGAAGGACATGATTATACCAAGCCACACAACCTATACGTTTTAGGCATCACAGAATTTTTCAGAGTTGACTCATTAGACAAATTACTCTTTGTAATCAATATTGCACTGCGAATTTACGCCTTCTCTGCAGATTTAAAATTTAGTTGGAATTTCATTTTTTAAAATTGCTTCTGTCTGCCGTGTTCAACTCATTAGTCTTATCTAGGACTTTAATTGTGACTTTGTAATCTATAAATGATAAAGCCTGAGTCATGGAAGCCATATGGAAGCATAAAGGTTACTTAATTTACAAAAAGAAAAGAAAAAAACACTATTTCCCAAATCTTGCTAGAGGAATCTCATTAAATAGAGTAAAAAAAAAATTTAGTTAATCCTAGATCAGAAAGTATTTAATTAGACGTTAACATGCCTGCAGTTTTCTGTTGAATGATGAAATGTTGAAGGAAGAAGACATACTGCATTTTTAAATGTGCATATGCATATATATATACACGCACATATATACACACATATACACTTAATGTGCATATATATAAGACAGTATTAAGGTATTTTTAATAGGTATTTAAAGAAAATAAAATACTGACACATGCTGTGTTAGTTTAGATGGCTCAGGTGCCAAGGCTGTCTCAGACTGCACTGCCTACCAGTGACTAATGCCGCCCATGGTCTTCAGCGACTGCAGCACTTAAATATTGAAACAAAACAGGAGGCAACTGCTCTAATATATGTATTCACAAAGCACCAGAATAAGGAATCTTTCATTTTTCTTATGAGTGTGGAAGACCTTTCCTCAGTGACTGTCCCTCTCTGCCCCCCATCACGCTTTCTCCTGGTCCTTCCTCTCCTGCAAACCCCAGCTCAATGTTGCTTGCACAGGTGGTTTTGTCAGGCCAGTTGCCAATCCAACACAAATAATTTTCTTCGTGTGCTAGATTAACAGCAGCACACAAGCAAAGTGATTTTTAGCTGGAGTAGTCCCTTGGTTCCCCTAGCTGGTACCCACACAAAGGTGGAGAAAGGAGATGCTTAACTTCATACTCACCTTAAAAGAAACGCTCGTGAAACTGTGCCATTACACACAGGAGAACGGGTCTTCTAAGACGCTAGTAACCCATGGCTGCACATACAGGTGTGAGCAACTTTCATATCATGGCAACTAGACATGTGAGGCCACAGTGTTCACTGAAAGTTTTCTCTGTTAACGGTTTAAAAACTTAGAATCACTAGGCTGCTATCACACATCCTCAAATCACTCACAGTACACCAACGTCATAACTGTCTGTACCAAGATCTACCAGACTGACATGGATTTAGCATGCAAAACCCATCTCCCAAAGAATCTGAACCTAGTCAAATATCACAGTACCTAAAATATCCTTAATCCTCAGATAACCTACCCACAGGGAAAGGCTTAACTTGCATTCTGCACTTAAGGACAGAAAGATCTTTTGACTCTGAAGGGAAGGTCCACAGCTGGCAGGACACAAGTTTTGTTTTCCACACCTAAGAACAAGCTGCAATTCTGCTGAATTGAAACTTTTTTGACAAATAACTCATGGTCCATGCACGTGGAAATATGGTAATTGAGGTATACTGGAGGAGAGGAATAAATAGGGCGGAATATTTACAGTGACATGTCAATATTCCATATTAGAATGAATCTGAAAATCCAATGTGATGGATTTAGAGAAGTCGGGATTATTTATTTTTAGTGAATAAATCTTGGTATTGGGATTCAGGTGATTGATCCTAATCCTAATTCTGTCACTGCTTCAGAATGGGAGCGTGGACAAGTCACTTTACTAATTTTATTTTGCATTAGAGATGACAAATACTGCTCCCTTCAGCAGAACACTTAATATTGCCCCAAGGAAACATATGAATATTTTTATTTTACCTGTCTTATTTATTCAGTGTAGACTGTGATGCAGTGGAAGACCAAAGAGATTTACCAATGCTGTTTTTTGGGTCAGAGGTAGCTCAGTGGGAAGAGGACAAATTATTTCAGAGGAAGTCTATTCTAGGTGGCCTCACAAGGGTATTAGTCACACCGATGACTCAGAAAAGGTAACTCTGATTAAAGCTATTGGCAACCAAACAAAATATGAGTAAGGCCAGTTTCTGAGCACTTTAGAAGGTAGCATTGCTAATGGCTTTTATTTTAAATTAAAAGCTATTACTCAGTGAGAATGGAAGCACTGGAAACACCATCAGAAATTTTTTCAGCAATTGCCAACCTAACAGTAATATTATGTTACATGCACACCATCTAGCATAGTTTTAACCACCTCTCCTAACAGCTGAGATAACTCCCCAGATATCAAGCTAATACAAATGACATGGTGTAACTTGACAGGCCTGAGCAATTGACATGCCTGCAGATTACAACTGTCAATGAAATATTTTTAGTTCAAGGTAATACAGCTGCTGTCTCAGCCAGTTCAGTCTCAGTCTGCAGAAAATCATGAAACTTGTTACCTGTATTCTCCAGGCAGTCTTGTATAAGACCAAGTATTTCCTCCACCCTCCATTTTGGCCTGTTAGCCATGTGCCAGATCAATGCCGCTCCCGACTCTAAACTGAAAGTAAAGGGCAGCACACCTGTTATTGGTGGATCTCATTGCTACTCCTTTCAAGAAAGACAGGTTTATCTGCTTAACTGATGAAAGTGTATCAGGTGCTTTGCAAAAAACCATTTCAAATACTTTGTATGATCTTCCTCATCTATGTCCTGTCCTCTTTGGAGAAGGAATGGGACGGGGCTGAGGAGAGAGGGCTGGAATGGACAACAAAATGGAGATGGCAAGGCAGTGCTAGTACAGAAATTTTCCAGAATTACCTCTAATCCTTGACATTAGGTTGCAGGCTCTGTTCTTGTGTAGGAATGAGATTGTGTCTGCTTGATGATGTCCTGGCAATGGATAGTAATACCAGGTCCACACATATTCTTCCCAATTTATCAGAAATGCCAAATATCATTCTATTAGGAGGCTCTGCTGACCACTGGGGGCTGTGGCAGAGTGGAGAAGTAGTACTAAAGTAACTTACTGACTTCCCAGAGAGATCCAGACTGGAGCGTAACAAGGAGTACTGAGCACGACATACTCTCCAGTGTGTCAGAACAGTATGGAGCAGTTAGTCATGAGACACTGGCCAGACAGAGGTAAAAACCACTGACCACCAGAACCAGCTCATCTTTTTCGTGGAATTTTTTTGAAAACAGAAACTAATGGCAAAGTTGTCCTGTTCCTTGCAGGATTTGAGTTTTGTTGTTTGCTCATTTAAAGGAGTTGTGGATAAATCTTTTTGATGTCTTAATTTTATAAGCTGCAAAGTGTGTCAGACACCAAGGGGCTGAACGGATCCAACCAGTGCAGAAAAGAAGGAAATACAGGTTTGTGGTATTGCTGACAGCATCATTAAGATAATTTAAATGCTGTTTCAATGCATTTTTAAAGCCATTGTGCATGAAGTGAAAAATTGACAAGCATATTGAAGTTATGTTGAAGAGTGAAATATGCTAGTACCCATCAGTGAACTCCATTTGACATGATATATTGGACACATGTCCAGGACGTGCAAGAACTGTGATTATAGTGCACTCCAGACAGGCAGGCCCAGAAAAAGTGCCTGAAACTGATTGGAGGAGTATGCCTAACAGGTGTCAGCACAGCAGTCTAGAGACATCAAATATGGTGCTCTTGACCATCGGATGAGCCTGATAGTGGTGGAACTATCTGACTGTTCTGATGGAACATGGGTTGGAACAAGCCTGGCTGAAACGGGAGCTGTAACCTCACAGGTGAGCATACGGCAAAAGAGACATAGGTCCCAAACATAGGTTAGCTGTAAGAAAAACACATTACTGGCCATTACTTGGAAGCATGGCTTGTGGAAGAGAAAAAAGAAATTTTAGCCTGTAACACTGCCCAGCTGCAAGAAAGATAAGATAGGGAGAGGTCAGGGCCTCCAATATCATTCAAACATTTTTGGTAATAAAGTGAATGTGGTCAGACAGATCTCTGCTGTGCCTGTGTACTGTGTTCCTTTGTCCCCAAGGGGTCAAGCTGAAGCCCAAAGGTCTCTGAGTCCAGGTGTACGACACTGTACCTAGGTGTTTGGCCCCTATCCACACAAAGGTGTAATTCAGCAGGGGTAGGTGTGAAATGCTGCCCTTAGGTAGGAGTAGGTGGTTGGGGTTGGCCAACCCCCAACCCCAGGTCCACTTCTAGGCACCTTGCCTCAATAAGACCATGGGCCAAGTCAAGGGAGCTGGAAGGAGGGTAGGGTGTATTGCTGAAGGTCTAGAAATGATGGCATGTGAGATGAGAGAGAAGTGGCTGCTTAATCTAGGGAACAGAGAACCAAGGGAGGACATGATAGCACTCTTCTAAAAGGCTGCTGCAAAGAACAAGCAAATAAACATTCTTCATCTCCACTGAGGGTAGGATAAGAAATAACGAGCTTAGGCTGCAGCGTAGCTGTCTAAACGTAGTTTAGACATCAGAAAAACTTTCTAGTGATAAGGGGAGCTAAGCACTGGAATAGGTTATCTACAGAGGCTGCAGACTCTGTCATGGGAGGATTTTTAAGGCTAGTTTGGACAAACAAATGACACAGGAATCCTGTCTCAGAAAGGGGGATGAGCCAGCTGATATTAACAGGCCCTTTCCAGACCTACTTTTTGCTGACTGTCTATCCTAAACATAAAATCCAGCTGCGGCTCTTTGGAGCAGCTTGTGTGAAGTATAGCATGGTTTAGATGTTTCTAAAATGAATTTTCTGAAAACGAAACAAACAAACAAAAAAGCAAAATCTTTCTGCTACAAGCTCTTATGGCTTTTTCTTCAGTCTCACCATACTTGAACCATTTCTTAAAACTCTGGCACCTGGAATCAAGCAGATTCATGAAAACTAAGCTTAAATAACCAAAAACGGTCTAAATTTATGGAGCAGGATAAAATAAAATAGAACAGATTACAAGCATGACAGAGAAGTATTTCCAGCAGTTCTAAATGCACAAGAGAAGCAAAATACATTATTTAGATTAAAAATCAAAAGCAGTTGATTAAAAAAAAAGGCATGATTGGGACTGACTCCGTTTTTCAGTGTTCATATTTAGTGTTTAATGCTTTTAATGGTCATCTTCTATGTTAAGTCTAGGCCTGAAGTCAGCAAAAAAGGAAATGTTTTCACTGAATGACAGGTTCAGAAACCAAATGTCCCTCCCAATGAGAGGTACAGAGATAGAGAGATGGGTGTCCCCTTTCCAGTCCAAACTAGGGGGCACCTAATGAAGCCAGCAGGGGACCCAAAAAAAAAAAAAAAAAAAAAAAAAAAAAAGCCAAATGTGTTCTATCATAAAAAAATGCATCTAAGAAAGTGAAACTTCTTGCCCCAGGATGGTGTGGATCCTACATGTGTTCCTCCTGGGGATGCTGTGAGTGTGCCTACATGTGTGAGCTTTCAGAGCAGGAACTATCCAAGATGCAAATGGTTGGTGTCTGGGGGAATATCTGGGAGAAAGTACTGTCCTTTTTTTCCCCTTCTTTCATGGTCTACTCCCAGGCAGCTGTTATGGATCACTGTTGGAGACAGGATACCAGGCCAGCTTTTCAGTCTGACCTCAGAAAGCCTCTCTCATGTTCTTCTACTTCTTCTGAATAGCTGAGGCATACTGGCAGGGCCTCATGAGGAAATTTCATATCTGTTCTCTGAACATCAGACTTTTATTTCCAAGGCTGTCAATCACACCCTGCCAATAAATTCCCTAAATAAAAACTTCTAAAATAAATAAAACCCACAAATAAAACTGATAGTGCAGAATTAGTTGAGTGCATGAATATAATGATACTTATCATAAAAATCTGTGCAGTGCGAGTTTTCATCTGACCCCATCATCACTCTGCAATCTTTTTCATTATAATAAATCAAAAAGCATTGTTTGCTTTAAATCACTTGCTGCTAAAAGATGAATCACCTTTGATTTCCTGAGTTTTGCTTACGGCAAAAAAAAAAAAAAAAGAGAGAGCTTTCAAAACTGTACAACAGTAAAAAATCCTTGTCTCAATTTGCATTAAAAAAAAAAAAAATCAGAGAGCTCTAAAATTTAATCTAGCAAGCAACATAAAAATGAAACAGAACTGTGATTTAGGAAAAAAAATATTTCTCCATCTGTGGAGCTATTAATCTACAGTTTGGTCCAGAGACTGCATATACAGCAGTCTGTGAAGAGGGACCCCAAGCTCTAATGGCTTGAAGAAGATAGGTCCTCAAATGTTTAATCTAGCTACAGGTGCATATCTAAGCTTCTCTGTAACATCTGTCCCTGTGGATAAGAAACCACTAAGCATCCTGCACCGGATTGTGCAGACACCAGCTATGTCGCTTAAAGCGTATCCTGTGTGCTGATGACAGATGTGCAAATCACCCAAGGCACCTCAAGAGGCTTGCCCACCCAGCTCTTCCTATATGAAGAAGCAGAGCCCTCCCCTCCGCTCCCTTCATCCCACAGACTTGACATTGCACCCGATACCCACAAGTGCAATTAGATTCTTGCCACTTTTTCCAAAGTCAGGAAAAATAGGCCCATTTAAAAAGTCGGTTGAATAAACTGATGAGCCCAACGGGCTGGAACAGCAAAACAGATCACAACTTGGCGTAAGTCATCCCCAGGGGGGAAACACGGAAGAAATATGTTGCATGCAGTCGTATCTAGGTTTGTTCTGTGACGAAACGCTCACAAGAAAAGAAATGAGCAAAAATAAAACAGGCTTCATTCTTTATGTCTCCCATTAGCTAGAACCCTCATGGCAATTCCCATCAATTTAACTTTTGGATGTCTGGATACTAGCCAGGGAGCACTCAGCTTCCATATGCTCAGCAAAGAGAGCAACAGCAACGATGCAATGCTCTTGTCAGGCGAGGCAGGTAAATCACTGCATATTTCTTCACAAGTCCAATTTTCTGAAACTTGCCACCCAACTTTAGGAAACTGAAATTAGCAGGTTTCATAATAAGCCCTGTATGTCCCATGAGCAACTCTAAATCTTTGAACCTGCCTGACGGAGCTGGTTGTGTTTGTCCACTTAGCCGTATTCTTTGACCCTCTTTTATGCACAAGAGGGGAAATGTTTTCCTGCATGGAGACTAGTTTTTCTTTGTCCTTGGGAGGCAGTATAACTTGAAAGTGTAAGAGGGGGGCTGCAGTCAGGTGCATATGTGTTGTAATCTCAGTTCTGTTGATAACTGTCCACGGGGAAGTCAGTTCATCTCAGCCTCACTTTCCCTTCTCCCTGGAGAACAGAGACCTTACACACAACTGTGGGGAAAGTGTGCAATTTATTAAACATATAAAGCAGTAAAAGAGCAATTCATCTTGCTAACTTCAGCTGTCTGTAAGTTATTAGTATCTGGTCTAACTAGGCTCCCTCTATAACCTAGGGACAGAGGGAGGTTGGATAAATCACCTCCTTTTCCTCCACCAATTGTGGAAGGAGGACAGACATCTGGCTTTTAAATGACTATGTTTAGGCAAAATTAATTCCATCTTAAATGTCCAGAGTCATAGTAAAGCCCAGGAATCTTCTGCTATTGGCACATCCCAGCCTCCTCTATTAGAAAGCTGAAGGATGCACTCACGGTGAGCAGGCTCCTGCATTTTATTTTCCAGAAACTGTGTACATTCAACAGCATTCTTTTCCTTTACTTAGTCCTTGATTATTTATTTGAGACATTAGGAAAACGTCACTCTCTGGCTTTGATCTACTACTGCTGCTAGGTTGCCAGCTTGCTCCCTTCTGGCAGCACGTCAGCCCCTATGAGGTACACAGGTAGGTTTTTTGTATGTGAGCATCTCTCATCTCAAACACGAAATAAGATTACTGTGATAATATGCCCATGTGCTTTAACAAATATTCCTGTCACTGTACAGATAACCAATACAGACCCCATTCCTCACAATTTTTAACCAAAAGTTGGGTTTTGCTTTTGGAAGAGCAGTGAGGGAGTGGGAGTGTGGCAGGCTCTATAAGCCCACTGTCTCTCCTTAGGACAGAAGATCTCCAAATCCTGCGCATCTACAGCGATATTGCGGAACATCCTCAAATCTCATATATGCTGAACAGGCATCAAAAAAGAAGGGCTTGTGGTCACTACTGCCTGACACTGAATTCACATGCAAGTCACAAGGGACTGGTACTAGGTTTTGAAGTCTGACCGATGCAGTCACAGGATTGTATTTTTTGCTTCTCTCTTGGGTGGTATCTTTTGCTTAATGCTGAATGTTCTCTGTCACTGCATCTCTTCATTGTATGGATTAATAGCCGGTACTTCAAAAACCAGCTGTTGGTGAATCTGGGGTGCCTTTTGCCCTCCAAGTCCCTTGGCTGAGCTAAAATTTTCTAACATAGTATGTTACTTCCATTAATGGTAATAGGCAAGCATTTCTATAGCAATTTCCATAATCAAAGTTCTCCACTCAAGAGCTCCTCTGGAACTATCAGCTGACTTTGCAGGGAGGAAACCAAGGCAAAAGAATTATGCAAAATGCTCAAAGCCACTAAGTGAGTCAGACTCCAAGGCACAAAAAAAAAAAAAAAAAAANAATTACCCTTTAGTTCTCCTATCTGTGCTTATGCCCAAAGGCAATCCCCGTCTTTCACAGCTATGGACTAATTCGAATACCAGTTACACAAAGACAATTCCACTGACGCTTTCAGAGTTAGCCCTGATTTACTGCACCATCTGTGAGATCAGCATGTGGCACAAGACACTCTTATGACTGGAAAATACTTTACTGACAAGGAAAATATATATACATATTCCTTCCAGCTCTCTGTTGCTAATCGTTAATGGCCACCTTTCTACGAACACTTTCAGTCAAATTTTGACTGAATCAAGAATTTTTCAAGTTTAAATAGCTTGGTTAATTGGGTTGGATGTGTTGCATCATACTGGACACTCAGTTCTTCGGCATGCAGCTTGACCTTGTCAATGAACTTGTCCTAGCACTTCTCTTTTCCACTTGATTGTATTCTCTGCTTCTTGGTAATACAGCCATCATCCAGATTTTGCCATTTGCATTATATTTCCCCTCTTCTCAGCAGTAATAACTACCTGCCTATGGAAAAAAAAAAAAAAAAAACTGCAAACAAAACCCTGCATCCTCTGTCTACTCATCGATTACAGGAAAGTCCCAAATTTTACCTGGAGAATTTTAACGAAGCCCTGATGCCTCACTGAATCATCGAGGCTCCTATATTTATGCAGATATAATGCTGAATGCATTGAGCCTAAAATAAAATGTTTACTAAAACAAATAAAAAGAAGTGGTCTGTAACTGTCATGTATTTCAAGTCCTTCTCAACCTTCATCTTGTCTTCCTTAAGGTATACTTGCAAAGTCATTAAGAGAAAGACTACCTGATCTGTAATAACAAATGTGAGATGAAAACACTGAGATGAAATTACTGCAATGACTTGGTGAAACGTTCAGTTGGGTGGGGGAGCCTGCTCACTAAGTTTCAGTTTAGATGAATTCCCCATATTGCTGGTTGTCAAAACTTCTCAGCCACTGCTGTTTCTTCCCCACTTTGGGCAGGTACCCAATGGGGATGTCGCCATCTCTGATCCTTCCCATGTTGCAGGTTCTAATATACATGGACAAAAAGTCCAAAGCAAAAAAACTACTTTCTTTGTTGTAACAAGCGGTGTCCTTCTCCCCCACTGCTTTCCAGAGAAAAAAAAGGGAGTAAAATATTAGCAATTTCACTCATGCTTTCCCTCGAGCTTCTGAGCTAACTTTGCAATGGAGAACAGTCTCTATGTCCTGCTCAGGCTGCTGCCCAGGCCCCCGGCGCAGGAACAACAGACTTGTTTGCTCCTCCGAGGGCTGAGCAATGACAGCCATTGTGTTGGGGCTGCCAGTGCTGCCAATGGAGTCAGCACAGGTGTTGTTACCACAACCAAAACATCTGGGTCTGAGACCCAAAGCATCTGTGTTGTCTTTCTGGCTACCAACATCACTATCTGAGTTAAATTAAAAATACGTACCTATGGGTATTTGTAGGTGTAACACACGTAATTTGTTCTCATGAGCATGTATCAGAGAGAACACCTGAAAAATACTAATTCCCATTTCAGATCTCACCACTAAAAGGGCAGTGCTCAAGAATATTAATTTGGATAATAATTTTAGAGCAGTTGCTCAGATTTCTGTGCTGATGAATTGGTAGCAAAAACTGTGGTTTCTAAAGAGTACGGTGCATTATGCTACACTAAGGTTGTCATTTTCCAGAGAAACTTCAGTTATGTTTCACACTGCAGCTCCTTCTGTCTCAAATGTGGCTTCTGTGGGACCAGGCTGAAAAACAATATTCTTCTCTCAGTTTGTTTGGGCAATTCATCAATTCTTGATGGTATCTGGATTTTTTACTAAGTATGGAATTATCATAAAAAGGTATAGCTGGTGTATAACAAAAGATTAAATGGTGTAGGGCTCCTCAGCTTGAAAAATCAGGTATGTGATTGAAGAAAATCATGAAGGATGTCAAGAATGATTATCAGAAGTGCTTTTTAAAAACTCAGCAGGGAGTATTACTCACTATCCTTTGCGATGCAAAAGGTAGGGGTTGTCACAGAAATCATCAGGCTGGAGTGTAGAGCAAAAGTAAAGAAAAGTGAAAGAAAATGTACTTCTTTATGTTTTTTATAGAGCACAAAGTTAAACCATGGAACTCATCACCAATGGATCTTGCAATGACTAAAAGCACAAGCAGATTCAGGTGTTAATTATAAAAATTCATAGGAAAGAGCCACAAAACAAGGCTAAACATGAAGATGTGAAGCTAACCTTAAGTTCAGGAACTCTGTAAGTTTTCAGGTTGCTGGGAGGATATCCAGGGAGAAGGATAGGCACAGCCACTGAGCAGATATCCACCTACATCTGGTAACAACATCTATATCTTTCTCACAGGCAGTCAAAGAGGAAAAGAGCCCTGACTGGGTCTCATTTCAGCTCTGGGTCTATTAATGCTCATTCAGGTAAGGAACTAGCAACCTGAGCAAATGATTAATCAGCAAAAATTCCCATATCTAAACCTAGAGTCTGCTTTAGCAGCCTTGGCTAATCTCCCCCCTAGGAAAACAAGAACTATAAAACTTTCATCTCAGACATGTTTTGAGAACCAACCACATCAGGCCCCTGAAGTGTTTCTAATCCTAGCAGTGGTATCACCAGGCCACTTAACACTATTGTGCCACCTGATATACTCCTCTGTGTAGACATAGTCCCTAGGCCTCTGTCACAGACAGAGGTCTGCAGCAGACTGCCCATTCACTGTTTAGGGAGAGGCCAGGAACACCACAGTGCAACCATTTTTCCAGGAGTACTGATCCCCCCACACATGATCTCTACGCACTGGGTCTGGAGTGAGCATCCTGGTCTTGGCGCTCCCCTTTGCTGGAGCACAGGGCAGGAAGGCAGCCCTAGCTTCTCCAAACCAATCCCTTGCACCTGGGGCACTTGTAACAGCTGCTCTGCACCCACAGATGCCGACTCCCATCCCACACTACAAGCCCCACCACAGGGAAAGAAAGGGAAGCCCCAAGGTCCAAAAGCTTTGAAATCCCTGGCACATCCCAGGCGTGCCTCTGGTGCAGGTAGTGGAAGAATGGGGGAGCAGCAGTGTATCCGTCCACCACCAGTACAACTGCAGCACATCCTTTCCCCTGCTGTTTTGCCGACTGTTTTGTATTTTGAAATAAGATTAATTCTTATTACAGGGCTACATATAATGCTTAGGAACAGGACATGACTATTGGTCCAGAAGGTTCCTCTATATCAGTGGCTGTAAAACTAGGTCTTTTATGTGTGAGTCCATGAAAGAGAAAATGCAGCTGTGCAAGGCATAATAGTAAAATTTAGATTGAGACTATTTTATGGACAATGTCTTTTTTATGCTAGATGCTGCATGAAAGGATGTAAATCTCTTCTGGACAAGGACAGTCACATCAGTTTAAAGGAATGTTTTGGTCTAAGTTCACCACATCTCCATTAGGCTTACTGCTGTCCAGGTCAGTATTGTGTCACCACTTATGAACAAGTTTCTCGTTTTACACACATGTAATTAAGAGACAAGATTGACCTAAACAGAGTAGATAAATCAAGAAGTATGTTACAGTGCTCTGCCTGTCCCAGAATACTCCAGCATGCCTCACCTGAGCTGACATTCAACTTTAAAGTTGCTGGGACTGGATAGTACTTGCAAATATTTTCTAGTAGGATCCAGTGTCCTGCAATATGCCTACCCAGAGTCCTGATCTGTTAGGAAGAGAGATCTGAGCACCCATGTGGTTTTCATTCAGCACAAGACAAAGGTGGTGCCCTCAGGGCAGTCTCGCTGCCTAAAGCCAGCAAGGAGGCAAGTCACCACATACATCTCCTGGCTGTGTTTTCCAGTTTTCATTCTTCCCTCCCATTCAGCCATCCCATCAGGTTTACATCAGAGCTGGCACTCAGCTGAGCTCCCCACTGGCCCAGATTGTGTCATTACGCTCTTCAGTGCAGAAAGTTCGATGCATTTTCCACTCTTCAGTAAGAGGTGCAAGGGCTGGAAAAACTGGCAGCAGAACATGTATGCTCCCCTTACCCCAGCAATTCCCTGTGTGACTGCATTTACTGTCTCACGTGGACTCCGGATGTTAACTAAACTGACAAGGACTAGACAGCAGAGAGAGGAAGGAAGGAAAACATCTGCCTTTCCAATCCAGTGACTGCAAATAAAGTTCCTCTACTTTTAGGAGTCTCTCAAGCACAGCGTACACAGGATTTGGAGAAGCTGGGGGTTGCTGATGAAAATGCTGTGCTGTTATTTTCAGTGCCACAGCCAGGCTGGGATTGTGTTTTGGTCTTCTGAGAACAGGGAGCTGGTTACCATGTCTACTTGTTGTCTTCCTTAAGACTCTTGGAGCAACTTCACCGTAGATAATCACTGAGCATTTACAAAGAGGGCTTTACAAAGGAGGACTGCTGCTGCCTAAAGCACAGTTTGCATTGCCTCCTGCACAATTCATCCATGCCATACATAAAATCCTAAACAGCACACATCCTATCTTTTCCAGTGCCAACCAACAGATAAAGATATTTTATTTAAACTGTAAAACCAAGCTCTTTGTTTAACACTGTGAAAAAAAGCATATAGCAGGAGCCTGCTGTTAGCATGACATACAGTAATGAATCAGTTAGCAAGGAGACTGGTGGAAGGGCTGATTCACAACATGAAAACAGGAACAGGGTCCTTTGCTGTACCTCTCTGAAGTACCAGCATACCCGCCCCTTCCCAGCACCTTTTGAAGCCATACCCACAGCACCACTCTTCCACCTCGGGCTTCAGCAGCTGGTTGAACACATCATCGCTTTGCAGATTGCAGGGGAGCTGCACACACAAGTGACTTTGGTTGCTGGTTGGAAGTCCCTTGAATTCAAAAGACTTGTGCTCAGGAAGAATTTGTTCCACATTTCTTCCTTCTCGCTGAAGGCTGGATGTGCAAATCCATCATGTCTCCACGCTGCGGAGACACACACTGACACAAGGGGATTTTGGCAGTAGAAAAGAAGAAGCTTCAAAAACACTTCACTGAGCCCTGAAACATGCCAAAACACCAGACACCAAGCACGAGAACCTGCTGGGGAGAAGCGTTTCTCCGTCGGAGGAGGCTGATCTCCTCGGAGAGGGCGAGGCGAGCTGTGCTCCAAGGACCCGCTCCCACCCCGCTCAGCAAAGCACGCTGCAGGCACGCAGCAGAGGTCAGCCAGGGGAGAGCAGCAGGATCTGCCATACTCCATCCCCACCACCCAGCTGTCCTCCTGCCTGGTGGCACAGGACCCGAGCCAGGGCGGTGTGGGGCCCTCGAGGCTGATGGCACCGCAGACTGCTGCCGGTGCCGCGTGGAGCTGAGGGGCAGCCAGCAGCCTCTGTGTAGGGTAGAAGAGAGAGGATCTTTGTCTTTTCCATGATAATGTACAGTCACGGCAGGTTTCCTATCACACTGCCGGATCCCTATGGCTGGTTTTCATTGTTCCTCTGTGTCGTGTCACATGCCTGCCCTCTTTTATTCACCTAGAGGCAGAGGAAGCATTGAAGATTTTCACTGCACACCTTACCTTGTCTACATGATTGCTCGGACAGCCTCCCAGCCCTTGTCTCTGTTTACTTCATTCTCCTTTGCCCATTCCCCATGTCCTGGCCAAGGCTTGCATTTTCCCTGAACTGTATACTGATGCTAGGGGGTTTTTCACACTATTTTAAGTCTATGTGTCCTGGCTTCCCCAAAACCCCGATGTAGGATTAAGACCATCTTCTGCTCTTTCAAATATAAGCTCATCCTTTAAAAAAAGTGACAGATACCCTACAATGTGCCAAAGCTGGGCCGTGGTTTGAGGCTCGTGGATGGGCACGGAGTGTGTTAGAGCTGGCCACAGCTGTGCATTGCCTGGGGCAGTCCCTCCTCACCTGAGGCTGTGGTGCAAATGGCTCCTCAGCACATTTTGTAACCAAGGTCCAGTGAGGGGATGAAGCCATGAGGAAGGACTTCAGAGGAGATGGCAGGAAGGAGGACAGCATGTTCAGCTCCTTTGGGGAAGGTCAGGGCTGAATGGAGAAGGGAGGCCCTGACCTGGTCATGGTCCTGGGCAACCTGCTCTAGGTGGTCCTGCCTGAGCAGGGGCATTGGACCAGGTGACCTCCAGAGGTCCCTTCAACCTGAACAACTCTGTGATTCTGTCACTTGGCTTGATGTGTCCAGGGGCAGCCCACGCACAGAGCCATGCCGACAGCAACCACCCCATGCATGTAGCCTCAGGTAACTTCTTTTTCTGTACACCAATGCCTCAGCACTTAAAGCAACTCCTTTACTGACAGTACTTCCAGCACAGCACCTTAAATAGTCTTTGGGCTAGAAGGGCAATTTAGATAAAATAGGAAAGCCTTTATAGGTTAATTAAATATCAATTGCTAAAGCATAGCCTACCAGTCATTATCTGTGTTTTGATATGGACTTATTACATAACTGTTAAACTTGGTATTTAGCAGATAACTTCCTTATTAGAAAGATTAAACATCTACTTGAGAGACTTCATTTTTTAAATGTCACCATTTCGGTTTACTAGACTTCTTGCTGTGCTTAACACAAACAGTGGGTATTTAAAGTAATAACAAATAAGCTGTCAGCTGGGAGCTCTCAGCAGCAGGCAGGACCTGCCCCGTGACAGCCATTGCGGCTGCTGCCGGGGGATGTCCCAGGGAGGGTCATGACCCCCCCCAGTCACCCCTGCCTCACACAGAATCTGGGGCTGATGGGGAGAAATATCAGTGTGCCTGTTGAAAAGTGGCTTCCCAGCTCCAGCAGGAACAGCCTAATTCTTCCGAACCGTCTTTTCCTGCTCCCTGGCAGCGTTTTGTGGAGGATGCAATGGAGCAGGATCCACTGACTGACCGGTGGGGCCGCGTCCTCGCTGCCGGCCCCATGACTCCTCTGTGCCATGAACATCAGCTGCCATGGGATGAAATACACACGTGCACAAAAGCAGAGACCATCCCCAACTGCTTTTCAACCAGGCATCTGCAAGAATTGCCCAGGTGGAGGTGGGGTTGGCACTACCCAATTTCCGCATTCATAATTCTCTTACTAACAGGTCAGAAACAGCAAAACGACAACCTGCCCAAAGAGTGGTTTGGGTGGGGAGGGAAGAAGGGCAAGACCATGGGAATGAGTCCAGTCTTGGTGGGAAAGTGCAATGGGATGCTTGTCAGTGCGCAGGATGGGGAGCACTTGTGGCGTAGCTGACCCAGCTGCAACAGGGACGATGAAGCAATGACATGATGGAGGACAGCTGCAGGGGTGATACAGGAGCTGGCTTTGAGCCACAAGTCCAGTTTTCCTCTAGGTCTTGGCTCTGATGCCAGTATCTCTGGAAATCAACGTTTAGGATCCAGGCTGAGTCACCTGCCAGTCTGGATGCTGGTACCCATGCGGGGTGTAGTGCTGGTGCTGGGGTGCCACAGCCGTGGAGCCTTATGGCCAAACTACATCCCCCTTCATTCAATTTTTGGTAAAAATGCTGTTAGCGCTTTCAGAAAGAGGGATCTCCCGTTCCTTCAGCAAGCCTGCAGGAGAAGTGGCAGGCCCTGCGCTGGCCATCACGCTGGCAAGTGTTGGCTTGTGCCTTCAGTCAGAACAGGCAGTGAAGAGGTTAAGCATTAGTGAGCCTAAAAGGCTGTATTTTGAGGGGTGGGTTTGGGGTAACCTGAGCTAAGGAAGCGGTGCTAACAATATAAGAGGAGGAAGTGCTGGCCGTTCGTTTGTTTGTTTATTGTTTCAGCAGTTCGCGCTGTGTGTCTGTGTGCTATCTTCATGCCTCAGTCTCCCAGCCGGTTCATTATACACGGGAAGCGGCGCTTCCTGCCAGCGACCTCCTGGGTCCCCTCCCATTGTTAGCAGAGCTGACACAGAGCGCTGGAGGCGGCAGAAAGGGCTGCTCGCTTGTGCGCCTGTGAGAAACACTCCAGAGACCTCCGTTAGTTAATAAAACAGATGGTTTTATTGGCATAGGCAAATTTCAGCACTAGTGATGCGTTTAATAGGGTTCATCCAAAGAAAATCCCAATAAAAATAAAGCGAGGAGTTTAGATCACTGGGGCCAGGGGGATAAATATAGGAGAGACAAGAGGATGATCTGTACCTCTGGCATCACCAGCAGCTCTGCTGTGTCTCTGCAGCCCTCAGCAAGGAGGGTTGCTCAATGCCTCCTTTCCTGCTAAGACTCATTACTCAGCATGAGAGAAGGTCCCTGCCTCCAGCAGCCAGGCTCAGCTGGCCTAAATCTCACCACGATCCCTGTGCCAAGCGAGGTCTTTATGTTCCCTGACTTAGGGCACCTGGACGCTCCTCAAAGGCCCAGCACTCTCCCTTCACCTGGTACAGGGGCTCATGTGGAACTCAGGCTGACTCCGAGCCCCCTAAAACCATCAAAACTTTATTTTCTGCAACCCCAGTGCCCTGTGCACTCCCAAAGTTTCTTTTCTGTACTCCTGCAGCGATCAGGCTACAACACCTTGCAGAAGGAGTGTGCTTCCCTCAGATGTTGTGAGGACGCTTCAGTATTTATTTTTTTTAAAAGAACACTTTGTACAATCCCTAAGCGAGGCCTGAAGCAACGCAAACAATAACAAACAGCAATGGGCTCAAGCTGCAGAGCTGGGATCCAGATGTGTGCTTGAACTTCCCTAAAGTTTGAGGGTGTTAAAGTCTGGTGTGGGTCAATCTCCACGGAAAATTGAAGACGAAGCTGGAGAAAAGGAAAACACCTAAGCAGAACATAGTTAACAAAACACATAGGGGCACGCTGGTATCTCTGTGGGCTTGGTAACTCCAGTCTCTTGAAGGTGTGCCCCCAGCCTCTGAAGAGCCAGGAGCTGTCATTGGATGGGAATAAAAGGATTTTTGCTCACTGACATTTGTAAAGGTGAAGCAATATGTTTTGAAGAACAGCTTTAAAGCACGTGTTGCCACTTTGACTATAAAGAACCTAGGGGAAAGTGAGCTTTGCTTTAAGTCACGTACTCTTTTCACTTTCTCACTGTATTTTTACTTTCACATGAGCGCTGTCCTGTGTAACCACCAAAAACACCTAAAAATCTCCTTGGAAACTGTCCTATTTGTGCCATTTTCATGGCATCTGGAGGTCAAAATTCACTTGTCTGAGATTTTAGAGGAAAAATAAATCACAGTTCCTGGGCTTTCTCTTTGGAGGGAGACACTGTTCCCTGGGAAGGACTGATGCCTCCCCTTTGGGACAGGAAGTAGCCAGAGGAGTGCTGTCATCGCTGAAAGTTTTCTTTCATGAGGAAATATTATTTACACATGCCACGTCCAAATGACAACAGCGGCAAGGAGGACTGGCAATTGATCCTGCTTTAAATAGCTATTTTCTAAGGCAGGGAGGAGCATTTTCATGGCCATTTCCGTAACAAAATGTTCCACTCACTTCTGGCCTAGCTATGCAGCATCTTGCTTGTGCATTCCTAACAGCAGCCTTCCCTTCCCTTCCCTGCCCGCCTTTTGTCAACAAATATGTAAGAAAAGAATTTCACCATGTCAGGAATTTTATGCTTTTGAAACAGAGCTCACACACTTGACACGACCCAGCCCCAGGACAGAGCTGAGCTGTTGCCCAGATGGGAGGTCAGTCATGATTTTTTACAGATGTTTTGGATCAAATCATGTTGCTTAAAAGAAAAAAAAAAAAAATCTCCAGACAGTTCAGAGCCATGATAAATAATTTAGAGAGTGATTAGACAAATCATGTGAAAGAACTTTAAGACTGGATCTTTTGTCTCCCCGATGAGGATACATTTAAATTAAACAGCCAGTAAATAACAAGCCAAAGACCATCATGCCACTGGATAGCGAAAGTAGTTAAAGAGCTGGATTGAAAAGATGAGTGGATATTGAGTGCCTGCTGTCATTTCCCTTTTCCATCTTTTGGTGATGAGAAAGAAAAGGAAAAACAGTAAAGAATGAGCAGGGTCCCAGCATTGTTCATCTCCTCTTTACTGGTGAAGAAGCTATTGGAGATGCAGAAACAGCAGGAAAACAGAAATTATTCATTTCCTTCTCCTCCTCCCCCGGCAGAAAGCGTGAGTAAGACAGTCACACAGGCAGGATGCAAGTCTCTGCCTTGGGGAATGCAGAGCTGGTTCTGGTCTGTCAGGGTGAAATCTGCAAGAGCAGAGGGACAACAGAGGGATGCCCTCCTATAAGCTATGTATTTTGCCTTGTTTCTGTTAGCTTGCATTATTTAATATTTTAAATGATTACAAAAAGCCCTGACACCAACTCTTTCAAATGTATTGTGGCAACTGAACTAGTTAAAGAGCTGTTTCTCCTCCATAGTTCCTTTGGGGAAGAAATTAATTTCAAATACTCCAAGTCAAGACTGGAGGGAGAAGAGGCCACCTATCTGCCGAAGGACTAAGGGAAGGGGTGCAGTAATTTAGGCAGAGCAAACTAAAAGCTCAAAGCAACCTGGATTTAATGGATGGGAAGGCTAATCAACAAACACTCTGGACTCAATATTACCTAGCTTGGCAAAATTCCTACATTTCTAGTCTGCACCATGAAGCAAGCCCCCTGCTCAAATCAGCAGGGATGGTGCATCAATAAGGACACCGGATTAGGCTCTGTGTATTAGAAGTGTCCCGATGCTGCTGCAAGGGCGAATGCACACCAGTAAGAGCAGGTGATGCTCGATAACCAGGGAAAACTCTCTCTCTATAACTGTATGAAAGCTACTGAGTGATGGCTGACTACAAGGGCTCATGCTTGGGACACCAGCTGCATCCTGGTGACTACGGCTAATTTCAGCAGTGGGGCAGGAGAGCAGTGTCTATGGAATTCGAGGCAGGATATAGATTGTAAACATTGTTTCCCTGAGATCTTGCTGTGCACTGCTCAAAATTGTTTTCAAAGGCAGCTGAAATTAACCCTCCACCCACTCTCCTCTGAGGCTGGATCCAGCAATGTTTAACATAAAAATAACAGACCTCTCTGACTGGAGACTGGGGCCTGGGCTCCTTCTCTCCCTTGCTCTAAGACATTTCGTTAACAATACAACTATGCTGGGGCCTTTCCCCAGCCAAAGTGTAATAACTATGCTTTTATGATGCCCATTGGCTGTGTACGTGTGCCGCACAGGACAGAGCCTGGTTAATTAAGAAATAGTCTCGGACTGCCTGCTACACCAGGTAAGCAGCCAGCAAATAAGGAAAAGCAATGTCCATTCAACCCCTGCCAGCTCACGTGCTCCTGACTTTGATTGCTTGTGATTGCTTTGGGGGCTAGGAAGGGAACATATCAGATCTCTGCCAATGGCAAGTCGAAGTTACTTGCACACAGAAAGCTGTGCTTTCTTGCCTTTGGTAACAGCAAGAGCAGAAGCAGTCAAGCCTTATTTCCCATGAACAGTGTCCCCAGCTGAGCTCCCGTGCAGGGTCTCCAGCAAAGGGTGATCTCACAGCCCAGCCTCCTCCTCACTGGAAGCAGGAGGAAGAGCTCGCGCCAGAGATTTCCTCAGAACTCGCAGGATTTGCTGTCCTCAGGGGGACAGCTTGGAAGGGCCTGGCACACCTGCCCACACACACAGCTATTGCACAAGCCTCCTTTCACAGGAAACCTGGTCTGCATTCAGATGACCTTCTTGTTGCTGAGGCTAATTTCAAGACTAGGGGATTCGAACCACAGATGTTAGCAAGAACTACAGAGGCCAGAAAACCTCAGCACCTCTTCGTGTTTCATTAGCATATGTCCTCCCAGTGGCATTTCACTTCAGGAAATTACACTTACTTTATGGACAGGGAAACTGAGGCACAGCTTTTCCAAGAGACTTGTCAAAGGCCGGTCACAGCCCCAAATGAAACTGCTGCAGGTGTGCTCCTGCCCCAGGTGTGGCTGGCCAGCCAGGCGAAGGTCTCCCTCACAGCCATCAGGCCACGGCGTGGGGAGGTCGCATCGCAGGACCCAACGCATGGGGCCAGCAGTGGGAAGCCCTCTGCTTGGGCAGCCTCCCTCCCCTGCCCAGATGAGCTGCGTGGTGTGCATGAATGCTGAAACAATTGTTTCTGTGGTGCCAGAGTTAGTTATGTCTGAAAGGGTACCACGGCGCAGAGCGAAGAGTGTCATTAGGCTGCTGGTTGGGCACTGGAAGATGGATGTGTTGTTCATTTTTGTGCAGGCAGTTAACAGCACAGCTATTTGGTTACATGAATTTACAAGCTTAGCTGCTGAATAAGGGAGACTGCAGGTTAACAGCAAGGGGTGAAGGTGCTTGTACAGGTGCAAGCTGAGCCCTGAACCAAGGCGATTACAGCTCACTGGGAGCTCCTGAAGCCCATTAGTGCCATAGCAAGGAGCCGTCAAGATCCACAGATGAGCAGTGAAGTTTGCAAGCTCGGAGGTGACTGTGTGCAGGGAAGGGAATTTGCTTTGCTCTCACATAGTCTCTCCCTTTTCTCTCTCCCTCAGTCTCTCCCTTTTCTCTCTCCCTCACCAAAAAGCCCCTTGCACATCAGCGCTGAGCGTCACCCAGCAGGGACGAGCCTCCCAGCCCGTCCTCCCCTCGAGTGCTGCGATCCTACCTCCACCCCTGCAGCGCCCAACTCTGCGGGCAGCATCCCCGTGGGTGCCAGCACTAACAAGGAGCCCTCTCACCAGAAAGTGCTGCTGGCCCTCAACCTGGACCGAGCCCTGCAGGCGTACATAACCACTGTGTGCTTTGGAAAGCCACAGAAAATAGTTTTCCCTAACGGGCATCTTATTTCCTCACACTGTCCTCTCCCCCAAAATAAATAAAGGTACTTCAAGGTGTCAGACAAACAGTCGCACTTTAATTTCTCCCTTTGGCAAGCCCAGTCACTAATTCAGTCTTGTTATGGTTTTCCCAGTAGGGACAAAATATATACTGAGCTTTGAAAACCCATTGTGTAGCAGCAATTGTTGCTGTAAGCCAGTGGCTGTTATGCTTTGTTCAGCACTGTGTGCTTGTGTCTCCTGTGAGATATTGTTTTGTTAAGACCTGTTATTGATTAACAGGGAGAGGAACTGAATTCCAGATGGGAGCAGCTGAAATGCTCTAAAATGCTGCATGAAAAATGCGAACATTTAAAATCATCTTAAAGACAGGCATCTCTCCTAAACCAGATCCCTATTTCCCTCGAGCTGAACCAACCACAGCATCTCACCTAAGGGCAGTCTTGCAGTTCAGCTTAAGGACACACAGCTTTGGGGCTGATTAACCTGTCATCGTGCAATTCCAGGGGCTGATTCATCCCTGACACGTAAGTGCTGCAGCCTGGGGTGAGCATTAAGCTCCAGGGAACTCCACATGGAGCAGCTCTGGGCATTTGTCCTGTCTCCTAATGCTGCCTCAGAGGCACCACAGTCCTCAGTGTGGATGCAGCAACAGGTAAATAGGCATAAAGTTGTCCTAGGTCCCTACAGATTCTGCTTCTACCCTATACAAAGAGATTGATTTCCCTGGTTGAGCATCAAATATATTATCTTCATCTACAGCAGAGGGTTTTTGTTGCTATAACTGCAGAGCTCCGTGAGAGTCGCACAACCAGGGCTGCTCCATCAGAGCTGCTGGCACCGAGCTGTTGCCCAAGCCATGGGCAACTGCCCCAGTGTGTCTTGACCCCTCTTGGCGGCACCAGCTGGACTCCAAGCTGCACCATTGGGAGGCTTATGGTGTTTTTGCAGTTTCCTGCTCCAGGCACTTGCCCTTGTGTTATTTAAGCCCTGTTGTGTAGAAACGCACAGGAATGAGGAGATGCTGTGACACTGTTTTTCATCTGTCTGGATGGAATTTATTTCACCAACCTTTGAAGTAATTTGCGGAGGGGAACTGAAGAGAGAAGGCATAGGTTTCTAAATCTTCTTCAACCAGTTTCAGCATTTGCACCAGAATAATAATTTTAAGGTTGCAACACCCTTTGTGAAACCTGCTAGGAGTAGTGGATCTACCACCTGGGAAAGCCTGGTGTCATTTAGTAAGAGGGTAATGCAAGACTGTACTGTAGGAGTTAGCCAGAGAGATTTTGATAGGAAACTGTATAATTCCTGTAGTATCTTCTAACCATCCCATGGAAGTAATAACAATCAGAACCCATATCAGGATCACCGTAGGATTTAATAGAAAGCAGAGGTTATTGCAACAGCTGACATGCAGTCTGCTGCTGATAGTCTTCAGTCACAAAAAGCCCACTTGTGCCACTGTACTGGAGGCTGCTTATCAGCAGACACAACTGCAGAGGCAGCTAGGAGACACCATCTCCCTCTTCCAGCCTGCTGCTGGAAAAATGGCCACAACCAAATGCAGCTGAGAAGCACAAGGAACCACAGCTCGCACCTCCACCGCTGATCCCCATCCATGTTACCTTATAGCCACTTAGTCTTTGCCATCAAGTGTGTCTGCTCATTTTGTACTTTGCCGTGTCAACATGAGTGACAGGAGTAGTACATCCGAAAGGACTGAGTTCTCGCTATTTACTAAGCTCAGCACTAGAATTCCTATTAGAAGAGTATGGAGCTAAAGTACTGCCCCAAAGCAGGTGGTCCAGAGGATGTGCTCCCATGGGTGAGATCCTGGCACTGCTCTTGCCTTGAGCAGCGCCTTCCCAGGCGAGCTGTGCTCAGCCATGGGGCTCTCCCAGACCCACCGCTCCTGAGAGACACGAGCTCTGTGCCCTGAGCGGCACTGTTGCGCACATAGTCTCAGATTTTTATGTCAAATAGAAACGCACCTGGCAAAAATAGAATAGTGGTTACAAAATACTGGCCCACTTGTTTTAAATTTTGTTATCAGAGTGGTTTCTGGAAAAGGGAGCTCTGCTTGGAGGAGACACTTCAGTGTTTCAGCTGGAGGAGCACCAGCAACTATGCCCCCTCCGCAGTAATGTGCAGCAGTGTTTGTGGAAACGAGGGTGCAGGGTGGATCAAGAGCCCACGCAGATGACAACAGCTTCCGCCCGGCATACATCCCTGGCCTGGGCCCAGGCTGCCACGGCACCATGCCCAGGACAGGGATCAAAGGGTTCAGCGTGAGCGCAGGAGGTCGCATGGGGAGGAGCGAACGGCGATCTCCAGCCTCCAGCCTGCTCTTTGTTCAGTTCATCCTGAGTTTCCCAGTTACGTTTGAGCTCTTGCCGGCGTGGCCACTGCCAGTGGTTTCAGGGAGAAGAGCAATCAGCCTTGACTACACATTAACTACATCTGAATTATATGTGTTCTTTCCAGAAGAGCATTTGAAAGCTTTTTGTTCAAGAAAGGGTGTAGACAGGAGGAGAAAAAAATGAAGAAGAGACTGCATACATGCAGGAGGGAATTAGATTTAAAAGAACCTTTTGGAGTTATTTCAATTAAGCTGGGTACCAGAGACCTCTGGAGAAAGGCTCCTCTTAGAGCTACTGAAGTAGAACAGAGCATCTCACTTTCACATTAAAATAGCAGCAGCACAGCAAAAGCACTTTTCCTCCCAGTCCCTTTATCTTCAGATACGCGCAGCGCCGCACTCGATGCCGTGCAGCTCTCAGCAGCGGCTCGCCTCTGGCAGCTTCACAGAGGCACCGCGCCTGCCCCGGTGCCATTTTGAGCCCTCAGGCGCAGGGAAGGGGAAGCAACCTCGCAATCCTGGCGCTGGAGGAACAGGGCCTGCGCGTCAGTCCTCACCTCGCTGGCTGCTGATGCTGGCTGGGTGGTCAGCGCCTTGGAGCACCGACTATGAAATAGCACGTGGGTGAGAGGACCGGTGTGTGCTAGCAGGGGTAAGGTGGTTTCTGGATGAAGTAAGCCTGTTTACCATGCTGCAAAAGCAGTGCGTTTGCTGTCAGTATTTCCAAACATTGAAAAGAGAAGAAAAACTTGAAAGGCTACGATACGGAAGTCCTTGCCTAAAGGTCTCACTGCATCAGTGGCAGGAATAAGAGAATCCAACGTAGGCAGTCTCAGCTATAAATTTCCCAGGCTTTCATCCATCTTTATAATGCCAAGAAGATTCCTAAAAGCCTTCAGACCCAGAGAAACTCACTGACCAGTTTGCTCAAGAAGACTCTTGTCATTTCTGTCTCTGGCAGTTCAATCATTTTAGCAGGAGAAACTGAGTGATTGTATACATTGGCCTAAGTACGTGCAGCAATATTTATTCACAAGAGAAACATGAAGCAGAGCAGTAAGAGGAGCAAGGCTGGTGGGGCTGCACAACATTTCATAGAGGAGGTCGTAGAGGTAATTCTTTGAACGTGGCTGGGCCTATCTATTTCTGTTGCAAGCTAACAGGCCAGGTTTCTCAAGCAGAAGCCCCTAATTGACAAGAGTATGTCCTGAAGGCTGGAAACAGATTGATGGCTGACACTGAATAAAAGCCTATTTCCTTTTGGCTCACGGGGGTTTGGCACTGTTGCTGATACCACAAATGTCTGAGCCCAGTATCAGTGTGTATGTAGCAGAGCGAATATTTGTTGGAAACAGAGCCTAAATTATTCATGGAAGGCTTTACAATCTTGAATCCTTTAATTCCTTCATGTCTTCAGTACAAAAGAAAACACCAGTGTTCCCTACTTATCGATTTTGTAAAGCAAAATTGGCCAGGAAACAGGTGAAACAAAAAAAATTAATAGTTAAACATCAGTTACTGTATCTCCCCTGCTGAAATTAATAGAGTGGCTGCTTGAAACAAGAACTGAAACACAGCTCTCAAGAAAGCATTGGACATGTTTATTTGTAGGTCATTTGTAATCATCCATTCCAGCAATATTTGCATCTTCCTCCAAATACTTGGTGCTAGTATAGACAGGATTCAAGGCCAGATGGGCCACAGGTTGGATCTAGTTACTTGGCAATTCCCATCAATGCATGTTTGTTTTCCAGCTGTTCCTTCTAGAAGAGGGAATCTGAGATAAATACTTGTTGCCACTAGAAAAAGAAAAGATTTGAGTTCTCCAAACTGCTGTTCAGACTCCAAGCTCGGTATCAAAATACTTTACTATTACTAGTCGAGTGCAGGTCCTGCAGCCCGTGAGTTTTCAGCAGGAGTTCTCAGAAATCATTAGCTGTTAGAACGAGCTTTCTCATGGGCAAGACAACTCACCGATGGGCTCCTGGAGTTATCCTTTATCTTCTCAAAAGGTGCTGTGGGAGCTGTCAGCTGGACAGTATTGGCATATAGGAGAGAAATCTTAGTTTGGACAGAAATGCCTTCCACCCGGAAACCCTTATCTCATCTTTCTTCAGAAGGCAAAGGGCTACAGGAGGAAAATATGTCCTTTGTCAAGAGCAACATCCAAGGCTGAATCTTACTGCTGATTTTTACACATTATTTCTCACTCCTCTGTTTGGAAGAGCATCTCTCAGACCACAAAGGGGAACTGACTGCCTGGTACACTTGGGCCATAAAAATGCACTATATGAGATGTTGCCCAGTACACAGAGTAAACTAAGGGAAGATGGAAAAATTTTTCCACTGACAAGAAATCTTAGGTGTTACTCGTAACATTAGGGAGCAAACAATATTCAGGCAGAAAGATGATTTTTTCAAGCTGACAGAACTGCTTTCAAGCTTAGTGCCCGGTCCAAGCGCATCACCAGTGCTTGTGAGGCCTTTTCATGTACAGCAGAACAGACTGGACCAGACAGTCTGGCAGTCTCACAAAGGTACAATGAGCAGGAACACTGTCTCTCTCTCTGTGTATACACATACACACTGTACAATCTTTCACAGCAACATGCCAAAGCAAACACCAAATCAACTGTAGTATTTCAGAGAGATGGCCAAAGCTCGCAGATACTTTCCATACTGCCCCCTGGAACAATCCAGTATTTTCATTAGCACAAAGGTGGAAATATGCATAGTGGAGAGAAAAGAGATTAGTTTCAGAAAGGAACATCAATAGAAACAGGTTTGGTTTGGTCAGGGTTCACTCTGATTCCAGCAGAATCAATGCCAAGGTTGAGCACTAGGGTGCTGGATCAGGCCCACCTCACGCAAGGCATCACATTTTGTTTCCAGGCGAGGTTAGGTGCCACTTGCAACTCCCCAAAATCCCATCCTCTCTGGCATAGACAGATTTTCTTGAAAGTGGCTGACACATTCCCATCCTTCTGCTCAGATGCAATGTCTGGTTATAAAATAACAACAAGGTTAAGACAATCAGGCAGAGGATGTCAGCCGGGCGAGCTAGTCTAACTGCAGTTGATGTAAAACAGCAGCGGTATCTGAAGAACTGCAAGGTCCCATCCAGAATGGCTCAGGAGACATCAATCATCTTGCAGGCTTGAAATGAAGTTCTGTGCCCAGGAACATTGTGAGATGGGACCAATTAACAAATGGTTAGATTGCAACCCAAAAAAATGTCAAAACAGCGTAAGTGAAGTCGAGTGCATCAGAGTTCAGTTCAGTTTCCTTGTTACCTCCATGGGGCTCACAAAACCTGACTACAATGCTACAGCCTGAAAAGCCCATCTTTGAGGCCTGGAAAGAGCTGACGCACTCCCTGTTGTTTCTTCCTACTACTGCACTGCGCCTCAGTTGCACCAAGATACATTTTCATGGAATCACGAGGGGAATCAAATTAAAAACAGGTAAAAACAAACAAACAAATAAAAAGATTACTTTCGACCTGAACTGATTTGCCTAATGATTTGCTGTGTAGCCACACCAGAACTTTGCTGTCACCACTGAGGAAATAATGCAAGAATGCAAGGCTATCACTGCTGCAAGAGAAATGCCCCTCAAATTGCATTCTAAGGAAAGCAAGGCTCTTGTCAGTAGGCTGCTATGGTATACTTTCCAATGGGAAACATCAGTCAGCTAGTTCTGCAGTTCTGACCATCTAATCCATTCAGCTCACTGAAATTAGTGATATTCAAGCTAAGTCAAAGACTTGAGCATCTGACTGCTGCTAGGTTTGCCCCTAGTCATGTCTTCTCCAAGCTGAAGAAGCCCAGGTCCCTCAGCCTCCCCTCACAGGCCAAGTGCTCCAGCTCCAACCATCTGTGGAGGACCTCAAGATTTCCCAACTAAAATTTTACTTACTGGTCTAAACTCTCACTTAAAAACCTGCATTCACAAGACTCTCATACCATTATAAAGTGAAAGTCAGGATAAGTTTCCCAGAAGACTTGTGACTCTCACATGAAACCACTATAAATAAAATTTAATGGTTGTTGCAATAAGAATCTTATGCAACAAAGATAACTGCACCAGGCTCAGCCTCCTAGGGTCGTGCATGGGGTTTCACATGAAGGTCATGGGAAGCTTCAAATGTTTTAAAGTTTAAAAAGAGATGCCAAAATAGACAAACAAAAGCAGGGATATCTTGCATTTGCCTGCTAACCTAAAGGAATCTGACTTGCATGTATGGGATTCATTCAGCAAAAGCAAAGCTTGCAACAGCGTATCTTTGGAGGTCCCTCCACACAGCATGGACCACACTGAAGGCAGGGGTGAAAGCAAGACAGACTGGGAAACAGAAGAAAGCAGGATACCTTCCCTTCCACCCTTGCTTCCCCAAATTTATTTCAAAGATTTAACTCAAAAGCTATTGGTTCATCTCCACCAACAGCTGACAGTCTGGGCTGACTAGCAAACCTCAGTCAACCAGAGAGATTCAGTGTAAGTCACTTTCTCCCAAAAGGAATTAAAATATAGAAGAGCAATGTCAATTTAAAATCAATATAGGTAGAAAAGTGCATACTATACCCTGTTAATGTCACGCAACTTTATCTGTGCCTAATGCCCTAATACATTTATCTTTGCCTTGTCTCCATTTACTTTTGGTGTTTCTCACCAAGTGAATAATAAAGATCAGATGAGTCATTTAAGTTTCTCTTTTTACTTTCTGATTTTGAGAGATAAGTCAACTATGGCCCAAAGAAGTTTGTACTTCTCTATATTCAGTGGAGAAAGACTGAAGAAACCATTGAAAGGACTGACACTAGCCACCCACAGCAAAAGTTAGCCTTTGTGAATGCTATCCTCTCCAGGCTTAAGTGCTGTAATTTCTTTGTTGCAAATATGGCAGAGGGAAGGTTTCTTTCTTTAATAAGAGGTCAGCCTGACCTCGGTTCCAGGGAAAGTTATGGAGCAAATCATCTTGGGTGAGATCACACGGCACTTGCGTGGCAGCCAGGGGATCAGGCCCAGCCAGCACGGGTTCACGAAAGGCAGGTCGTGCTTGTCCAACCTCATCTCCTTCTACGATAGGGTGACCAGACTGGTAGATGAGGGAAGGGCTGTTGATGTGGTCTACTTAGATTTCAGTAAAGCCTTTGACATGGTCTCCCACAGTATTCTCCTGGGGAAACTGTCTGCCCGTGGCCTGGACAGGTATACTCTTCTCTGGGTAAAGAACTGGCTGGAGGGCCGTGCCCAGCGGGTTGTGGTTAATGGAGTTAA
>VXAL01006409.1:51901-66600 GCA_013399475.1 Chauna torquata
AGGAAATGGCCACAAGTTGCACCTGGGGAGACTTAGATTAGATATCAGGAAAAACTTTTTCTCTCAGAAAGTGGTCAGGCACTGGAACGGCCTGACCAGGGACGTGGTGGAGTCACTGACCCTCGCGGTGTTCAAGAAGCGCCTGGACAAGGTGCTACAAGACATGGTTTAGTAGCTTAGTGGGTAGTATTGGTGATAGGATGACGGTTGGACTAGATGATCTTGTAGGTCCTTTCCAACCTTGTGTTTCTATGATTCTATGATTAATTTATTTTCATATTACATTTTCTGGAGAAAAAAGCCCTACTCTGTTTATAGACTTTCCATTTTTATATTTTAAATGCAATGTAAGATAAATATTAGACCTAAGATTCATGCAGCTCCTTAGTTTTCAGAAATCCTTCTTATACCCATTTCTTCAGAATTACATGACACACATTGCTTATAAGCTATGGCAGAAGAACAGATCACTGAACACTTGAAAAAGGAAGAAATAATAGACTCAGAAAAGCTCACATCTTAACGTAACATATGGAATTCTGGTCACTCCAAAACGCATGCAGTAAAATGAGGAAGGCAACAGATACAGAGGTGACAAGGGTGGTCAGAGGAATGGTTCAGCTTCAGAAAAGGGCAAACTAAATAAGCCTTGGAAAAGATGGAGACAACAGAGCAAGATGAGGCAGAGATTTCTACATCAATGAAGTAGAAAAGGTAAACAGCTAACAATTATTCATTGCTTTCATTAACACACAAGCAAGAAGATGCTAAAAGAAACCATCAGGCAGAAAGTTTAAAAACAAGAACCAGAACAAAAAAGTGCTATTCTACAAAGCCACGTGACAGTCCTGTGCGACGCACCACCACAGGATGTTCTGAAGCCCAAGACTGCCCAAAGGTTCAAGAAGTGATTAAACAAAATGATGGAAGAAAGGTGCCTTCAGGGCTGTTAGGCATAGAAAGGCACAAATATATCCCACTGCTGAGAACATCCTGAAAGTGCAGACTGCAAGAAGCAGAGAGGGTTTAATTTGGCTGGCACTATTGTACGTTTGCCCTGTTTCTTGTTCTCCTTCACTAAGTGCTTGCTGTCGGCCACAGGCAGACACAGGAAAGAGAAGATACAGGGGAGATGAAAGGCCCTGCTCTTGCAGGCCTGCTCTTGTGTTTTCCCGTCAGGATTAGTCCACTTGAGCCAGCACACTCTGTCACTTAGCCAGGCTTCAGAGGTGACAGCATCAAGCAGGCTGAGAAGAAGCACCACAACACCACAAAATGTTTCCAAGAAAAATGATCCCTCTTTCCTTCTTATGCTATAGCTTATCATATAATAGCAATAATCACAATTGCTTTGTAATATACTTAGAGCGGCTTTGGAGATTGATTAAATGCTTCAGCTTCCCTTTAGCTTTAATCAAACCCAGCAGCTGTTTATCGCTCAGAATACTTTAGATCAATAGAGCTTATGCCTTACATATACCTTTAAAATAACGTGCTCTGTACCAGCTCCCTTGAAGCTGCAAGCAGCAATTACAATAAGTGATTATACTCTGTAGAGTTAAAAGAGTAGCTGTTTGATAATTGATAAAATCACCACAGCCAGTAGCATAAGACACTTTTTGAAAGGCAGCCTTCCTAGTTGCATATTTGTCCCAAGTTCTTTGATAAAGAAGGGACTGGAAAGGCTGTGGGCAAAATCTGCTCAGCCCTGGCATCAGCTTGAACATACGGACCACTAGACAGAGCAGGTCACCTGCCCCATCAACAGTGGACCTCTCCTCCAACAGCCCAGCAGCAGAGGAAAATCCAAGGACAAAGATGAATGAAATCCCAAACATGAATTAGAATACCTCAACTTGGGTGGGAGTGGGTAATGACTGCAAATACCTATTTTACTCATTCTTTGAGATAGATTTATGTCTTGTGACTGAGTTCAGCCAGCAGTTTCAGAGGTGTTACATAAAGCTGAGAGCATATTTTGATTATCTAAAAATAAGCAAAATCCCACTGAAGACTGTGAAAGCTTCTACTGACTTCCGTGAATCCAGGACTTCACTCACTGTGTTAATCATGGCAAGTTAAGTGAATGAATGTTGAACTCCAGGCATAAAATCATCAAACCCAGATGAAACATACTGGAACAGTCCATTTCATCATTCTGCCAGACAAGACAAGACAAACTCTTGGCTGGTGCCTTGAAAAGACAAATATTTGGATAGGAAAGAAAGAGAGGGTAAAGCCATTGCTTCTAAAATGGTATGTTATGGAAAATCATTGCATCACTTCTACTAGCAGTTCACGGCTACTCATTAATTTTGCAAAATTGCAGCAGCTCCTACTCTCTGAGGTCTTCTGGAGCAGCAGTTTCTTGCCTGCTCATCAGGGGACAAAAAGCTATGCCCAAGAGCACCACCACATGAAAAATAGTGTTTATGCGGAAGGTGACAAGATTTGGTTGTTTCTATATACAGTCAGGGCACGAGTTTGAAAGATGGGACATTAGACTGCTTTTTCCAGCCACGCACCCACAAAAATACAGGTCATTTTCCCCAGCAAGAAAGACTGTGTAAAGTGGAATTAATGTCATGTTGTGTCAACAAAGATATAGCAGATAGCAGCCACCAGGATTTAGGAGCACCTTAGGTGGGCCAGCCTTCAAAACCCCACCTGATCCTGGCACTGAAAAGGGAGAGTGAGAAAATTGGCACATCACTTACAGAAGCACTGCAGAAATGCCATGTACTACGTTTTCTTTGTTAGAGACTCAGGTATATCAAGGTAAAGATCATTAAAATCCAATTAAGAAGGGAGGAGGTGGGGGAGAACGCTTTGGGTGCTCAGAAGGCCCCAACCTTCCTATAGATCAGGGAAAGGAGACAGTGGATAACATGAGGTCAAGGCAGACTGCTGCTGTCATTGCCATTCAGAAGAGGAAGAACGCTGGATAATCTAGAGCTTTTTCACTTTATTTTGTTTTGCTGCTTTTTTCAGACCTGTCTAGGACTTTAGCTGCTAAAAAAGGAGGGAGGTGGGGGAAGACAGGCTCTTCACGTTATTTTATGACCCCAGCTAACGCTTCACACATTTCAACTTCTGCCACTGTGTGTTCCTTTATACACTGCTAACCACTTGAAAGCATCTTGTAGGGGAGAAGCTACCAGACAAAATAGTTTTGAATGCTCCTTGTTTATTATATGCAGATCAAGCAGTTCTTATTAACTCGGTTTCAGTTCCTCCTTCATAGGTAGCAGTGCTGTGATATTATTTGCAAGCAGCCAAGGTAATTACCATCCAGCAGGGTCCAATTGTTTTCAATTAAAAGCTTGACTGAAGTCTTTAGTTTTTAATACCATTGTGACCATCTGCTTTCACTGAAGTTCATCAGCAAAGGCACAGGCCTCATTCTAATGCTGCTTAATTATACAGAGTAACTTTTTTTCGGTCAGAGATTCATTTTTCCCTGCTAAAGAAATGGGCAGCAGAGGGGCTGCATGGCTTCGCTAATAGCCTGCAGCAAGACGGAGCATCCGGGAAGATCATTACCTTCCTGGGAGATCCAGCTGTTACTGCACTGACAAGAAGATCCAGGGGACCAACAGGAGAAAGCAGTTAACCTTCGCTACCCTGCTCTCCGTTCAGTCACTTGCCTCCTTTTTCTTTTAGAAAATCTGAAAAAGCCAGAAGGGAAAGGAGCTCATCTGAAAACACGCAGTACAACCCTCCCCTGCTGATCGCGCTTTCGGACCATGTCACAGGCTGGGAATGCACCCAGGGTCTCCCATGCGGGCACACACACGCTCCCTCCTCCTTGCGCTTGTGGCAAATGTTTTGCAGTCCTATATCGTCTCAGATCTGAGGATCTCCAAATACCTTACAGGCATTCATTAAACCCTGCACAATCCCCAGGAGAAGTAAGTAAATATAATTTTCCAGATGGGGAAATCAGGATGGCAAGAGGTTAAGTGACTAGCCTGAGGCCAAACAATAAATAAGTGGCAGAATCAGCGTGAGGATCTGCCAAGTCCCAAGTTTAACACAAGTCTCCTGAGTGTTCATCTCCAGAAAAGGAAGAACAACAACCTCAGCCTCAAACCCTCAAAACACTTAACTGCAGTCCTGTTTTATACACGCCAGTGCTAATAAGTGTGGCTCTTAACATCGCCAACTGTACTGTGCAGAGAAGGGCATCTTGTAGATGCCCAGGCATCCAGTCTCCAGGCAGGGAAGCATGCTGATCTTGCTCCATACCACCAGCCCAGGCAGGCACACAGCTTCCTTACACGTGCCTGTTACACAGAGCTATTTCCAAAGATCAGCCCCCTGAGATGCGGGTACTTTGGCAAGTGTCAGTTAAAGAGGAAGAATATGCAGTACTATACTGTAAGACAGCAGTCAGAGCTGGGGAGATGAACAACGCTTTAGTGGCAGTTTGAATCGCTGAAAAAAACAACGTCCTTTCCATCTTCTTGGCCAGCCATAAAGGTACAGCCGTCGCTCCGATAAATCCCACAGCTGTTCATTTTGAACTCAAATCCCTGCTCCTCAATAACTCTTCGAAAGATGAAAGTTGGGTTTTACCCTTGCTCCTGGGGGAGCCTCTCTCCTTGGCACACATCTTCATACTCAGCACGGTGTGTTCGACACACGTAATGCTCCGTCCCAAAGGCCAGCCATCCTGCTCTGAGCGCGTACGCTAAATCTATGTCAAGGTTCTTGTACAGCCAAGCCACAGTCTGTTATGCTGTAGAGTTATTGAGACCTCTACAGCTCCTATACAGCAAAGGCACTGAAATGGGAATCTGAGGCTTGGGAGATAATTACTCCAGAAAATGGTCTAAATAATTTCAGTATTTTGAAAGGCTTGAGATGTTGCTGTTCAGCTACATTCAGGTATTGCAAATGTAATGCAATTTGTTTCCATACAGATCTCTTTTAAAGCTGTATGTAGTATGTGTCCTAAATACATAATTACACACCAGAGTATAATGGCTCATTCAGGTTTATTTTGTAACCAATATGCATTTTAAAAGCAAATTTGGAAGGAATATGCAACAAACACGCAGCACACATTCAAGAAGATAGTTTTCTTACACTTTCACTCCTAAGAAGCTCCCCTAGGTCTATTCCTGCTAGAGAAACTGAGAAGAAGAAGTGGGAAGAAATAAACCCTTTCTTTAAGAATTACCTTGAAGGAAACATAATGATCCTGTTCAGAAAATAGTCCACTAAACATATTTTTGGCATGAGTGTCCTGTGAATTGGATGGCCTAGCAAATTGGTAGTAAGATTTTGCAGTTTTTCTTTCTGATGGAAACTAATCTGTGCTCACAGCAAGTCAGCATAGATATTCCAAAGAGTTTTTCAGTCAACTATGCAAAATCACTTGGCAGTGTCCATTTGAGCAGCTGTTATGGAGTTATGTGTGCACTGCAGAAATTATAGAGGAATTTCCGTTCTTTTCCAAAATACTTCCTATAATCCCCCAAGAAGCTAGTCTCTGGTGAAAAGTCCTACAATGACAGGAGCAATAACACATCAGCGCATGCAGGTGAAAGATTTAAACAGCACTAGAACTGATGGGAAACACCTAGGGTTGATCTCAAAGAATATTTCAGACAGCCACTCTCACTTAACTTATTAGTGAGATACAGCTTTATTCACTAGTTCTAGCCAAAAAATATTTGGATTCTTCCTTCTTTTGTTATTCCATGAGTTTCTGTAACACAAGGAGCTGCCTTTCCACAGGCTTACATAACCAGCAGTGCCTTTCCTCACTTCTCCTCAGCAAGCTCCTGACCCTGTGTAGAGCACTAGGTTCATCTTGCTTAATTGGAAGGATTTAAAATTGAGGTGGTGACATCAGGTACCATCTGCATCAGGAAACAGGCACTTCCAAAGGGCACCAAAGATCTAAATCTCCCCTCAGAAGTGCTTCTCTTTCTCCATTTACTATATAGGCAATTTAGCACAAACAGGCTCCTAATTCTGGCACCTCAGTTAATCACTTAAAGAAAAACACAAATTAATCAGTCCTGCCTCTTTGAAACTGCCTGTTTAGCTGTATTTAAGCAGAGGAACTACTGCGTGTGAAAAGATCCCTAATTTGAAGACGAAAGGGAGATAAATGCCTTGCCTTCTTCCTTATTGTCATTGTGTGTGTGAGCAGGTGAGGCAAAGCAAGGTATTTTGGGGACTTTGGTTCTGAGATTTTATATTTTAAAGGGAACAATATTTTTATGGCCTTGATCATTGAGCCTGGATCCTGGTGAGCAAAGCCAATGGTGTAGTCTGTGGGAATCCAGTTAGTCAAGGAGGTAGGAAGCTGTAGGTCATGGCAAGTATCAGGGTCTTTGTGAGAAGGACAAGCCCTTGTTCTGCTTTAGTGACTGCCGATGTCTCTATAGCATATAATATGCCATAAATACAGAGCAATAAATACATTATCCCACACTGTGATGCAGGGAGGTTTTGCCCATATTTGTAGAGGGACTGAAACAAGTATGCCGAAGGCAACCCAGGTTTAACAAAGGCAGCAGGAAGAGCTTGAACTGTATTCTGGCCAAATATGAGCCTACACTACCAAATTTCACATGCCAAGTATACAGCTCATCCCAGTTACTCTTTTTATGGGATTGTAGCCCATGCACCTGTACTGCACAGAAATGTGGTTTCGTGCCTGCATGGTGACCCCATGCACCAGTGAGAAGACAAGACCTGCATGTGGATGTCCATGAAGTATAACAATATATTTCTCAGTTTGTTTCTGGAATTGCAAATAAGTCTGAGGGCAGCTGACAAGGAAAGAAACAACAGTATTTGGATGAAAAGTAAAAATCTCTTCCTTATCAATTGAGATAATCTTGTTTCCGCTACTGTTTTTCAACCTAATGTAATTAAAGTCAAAAATCCAAATGCCATTTTTCTGTCTCTTTGCTCTTTTGATAAGTTCAAGAAAAATACTAGAGAATTTCTAAGTGAAAGTATATGAAAAATTACGCATGGCTGTGGGATTTGTCCAGAAGCTCTGCAGCACCTCCTTGCTGGAGCTCCAGAACAAGGAAAGCATTATTTATTTGCCTCCTTCCAATTTCACATCCACTGAATTCAGATGGGATCTCAATGTGTATGCATTTGAGGTCGAAGAGCTGCAACATAAGTGTTCAGATTCTACCACACATTTTCAGACCTGAGGACAAGATTTCCAAGCATAACTGCATCATAATAACTCTGTTGTATCTTACAGTCCATTCTCTGCAGATCTAATAACCTTGCAGTTAAAGTCAGAGGCAGCTGAGCCTGATGAGATGGATCAGTGCAGAAGGACCCTTCGGCCTCTCCTCCTCATAGGACACCAGAGGTGTGCCCCACCAGTCAGTGCTAAGGGGAAGAAACATTGCTTTTTTAGGTCTTTCTGATGATCTTTACGTGTTGGTTTGCTTACTTCTTCTGCCTCATCTCCCCAGGTCAGGCTCCCACAAACCCTTCTTTAGAAACTCGTATAGTGCAGCAAAATGCTTCAGACTCATCTGAGGGTGGAGGGGAAGAAAACTAGTTTCTCACACTGAACATTTTCTTCTTCATAAAAAAAAGAAAGAAAGAAAGAAAGAAAGAAAGAAAGAAAGAAAGAAAGAAAGAAAGAAAGAAAGAAAGAAAGAAAGAAAGAAAGAAAGAAAGAAAGAAAGAAAGAAAGAAGAAAAAAACATCCTCCTTGCTTTCCACTGTCTTTATCCCTTCTTAAAGCACCCAGAAGCTTAAAGGCATAGACATAGAGTCTGAGTATCAAGAATCTATGAGAAAAACAATATTATCAGAGGATCACTGCGAAAAAATGTGTTACAGTGAGCTTTGTGCCATGTCCAGAATAACACCCTCAGATCTCATGTACTGTCTTATAATTACAAAAAATATAACTTGGTATAGCATGCACTATGTCAGCTTTGATTATGCCAGCAGAGAAAGACATGGGATACAGAGAGAGAATAAAGGAAAAATGATGGCTGTCTACCGGCTTATCAATTTACATGTCTCTACAGTAAATTTAAGTCCTTTGTGCTGTCAGTCACGTACTCCTATGGCAGTGATTGCTGGAATATGAAAATCACAGCTTTGAGATCCATTCGTACATTCACATATTTGTATATCCTGTCTGGGTTTATTGCTTCGGTGGCTGCAGCGTCTCCCATCAGCATGGGACCAGGCATTTGAGGCTCGATGTCTTCCCCTACTATGCAGCTTGTGTGCAACAGTTCATACCAACACTCTCTGAATCACCGCCTCTCCAGTTCAAATTACTAAGGAAAATGGAAAAAACCCTCAGGAAACAGTAAAGGTAAGAAACGGTCATGTGTTACATGCAATATTTCAGGCCTATAAATGCCAATAACATCTTGTGATTATGGCTAAAAATAACACACCTCCTCATCAAATATTTACTGTGACATAAATAGCCATCTAGCCGACTTCATGCTTTCAGACACATTAACGGTAACTGTACATTTGCAGCTGAAATGATACACTGGAAATTAATGAAGACAAGAAGACATGAACAAAAAACATCTCACTGCTGCCGCCGCCTCTGTAGCAACTGTCAGCAGCAAAGAGCAGCTCCCTGGAAATTTCAGAGGCGTGGCATTCAGAAAACAAAATCATACTTGTTACCAGCACAGCACGTGGTTATGCGCACGCACGCTGCAGCTAGACTTTCTGTGAGCTGAGCAGTAATTTAGGGCTTCACCGTCCCCTTCCCAATCTCTCTCCCACCAGGATCCACAGCCAGGGTTGGCGAGGATTCCTGCCATTGTAAAATACAAAAAATAGAATTTTCTCAAATTTTTACACACCTAGTGAGGGCAAACACTCCACCATGCAAAATTTCCCACAGGGCCACAGGTAACCAGCAAAGAGAAAAAGAAGAATCAAAAACCTTCCTCACCCTAAGACCTGCCCTCAGCTATTCCACTAACACAGAGTAAGCATAGAGTAAGTCTGCAGCACGGCACAACCCTCATGTAGGTACTTGAATATGATTTGCCTCTATTGAGTTAAGAATTGTGATGCAAGGAAAACAAAAGCCACCGGAAAATATGGCAGGATAATAAATTATTGGTGATTTCCTGAACTTACATAAGTTGATCAGAATCCCTTAGAAAACTCTCCAAACAATGATTCTGTCTTAAAATTCTCTGCATTAAAAGACAAAAAACTGTCATATTCATGCAGTCAGCTTTTGAGCTGCATTCCGAAAGGCAAGTACAATTCTTCCAGATCAGCAAATCTGTACAATATGGCAGTGTTTGGTTCCCACACTGAATAAAACATGGTCTGTCCTATCCAATCCATTTATTAGACTCGGCCTTATTTTCTCGCTATAAACATTCCTAATAGCTTTGGACCATTTTCATCATGAAGTAACAAGAAGAGCACGAAGTCACTATTGTCTTTAAAATAAACACATATGTTATGTTTCAGGGCTTTTTCCTTATCTGTTGAGACTGAAGTTTCTTAATGCTTCGTACTCCACATGGTTTCTACCACAGAAGGCTACATCCTTCTTGCTATCTCTTAAAATCATAAAATTCCTGCACCTGAGTCAAAAGGATATTACAAGAAAAGAAACGACAACAGAGATAGCAGAATGCCACCATTATCATAGTTTTCCCTTAATTATAGATGGAAAAGATATTTGAGTCCTGGAATTTGATTTGAACCAGGAAGGATCATTACTTGAGCAATAGAAAGTTGCCAACAGAAGCCACCATTTTGTGGCATTTGTTATTAGTAATAAGTAACCCAAAACAGTATTTGTTATTGTTGCAGCTCCTTAGACAGCCCCATTACCTCCACTTGAAGCCAGTCACCCGTACGGCAAGACCATCAGCTTCTGCATCATCTGGAGGAAGAGCGCTGGGATTAATGTAAAGTCCATCGAGGCCGTTACCTGTTACTGACAGTGGCCAACTGAGGACGCCCAGGAAGTAGTAAAAGAGCAAAGAAAGCCCACAGTGAGCCACAGTTATGTTCTTGTATTTCCCTTCCACATCCGTTTGGTATTTGAACCTGCCTGAATTTTCATTTTTAGTTGCCTCCTGTTAAAATGGCCTTAGTGAGTCAAAGATGGAGCCCAGACCATAGCGCAGTGAACACCATTTTGTGTTTTAACTACCAGGTCCTGACAGTCTTGCCAAAAACCTGAAGATGCATCTATGCCCATAACACCAGAGAACCCATTAAAACGTTATTCAGCCTTTCACCTACTCCCTGTTCTTTCACCTTTGAGACACATTTTTGCATGAGAAGTACTTGGATGACAGCCCTAGCAGCAGCCTATCACACTAGAATAATAAAGGATTAATTACCTCCATCATCAGCACTCTATTATTATTTGTAGCATCAAGCACTTGCTCTTTTCTTGCGAGCTACAAATGCCTGGCAACACAGAAAAGAAGACACTGTACATTAATTCAATGAGTCTTCCAGCCTGCACCTGCGTTTAATTAGTTACTCTCAAACCAGACCTGCAGAGCCAGAAGCTACAAGTGAGAGCACTGCTGACTGCCGGCCTGGCTGGGCTGCTGGTGTAATTAATTGCATTCTTACTGCAGCTCCACTCTCTGCTCAAACAGAAGCTAATCATTTGCTGGGAAAGCCTGAGCTGATGCTTCTATGCCATCCAAGCCAGGGTGCAGAATATTTTGGCGATAGCAGCCCCCTCCCAGTTTCCTTCTTGCCTCCCAAAATGGCATGCTGACCACCTCAGTGCTGCCAGAGGCAGGGGCTGGGAAGGCACAAGGGGAAATAAGGAAGAGAAAATCTGAGCTAGAGAAGACAGCAAACCACCACACAGCAGCTGCCCAAAAACAAAAGCTTGCTTGGGCAGAGGTTTGGCAAGATGTCAGCTAATAACCTGGCTGTGTTGGTATTTCTCTAGCCCTCAACATTGCAGTAAGCTTCAAGCTATTCATACATATTAATGACTGTAACCTTAAAGCACTCTTTTAGAAAGAGGGAAGTGTCATTATTGCTGTTTAATACGTGACAAACAGAGTGGCTAAGGGTCTTGTCTGAACTCTCCACATAAATCAGCAGAAAAGTAAGGTCTGCTGCACCTTGGTGTGGTGGATGTTTTTCAGACCATCCCTCTTTGCTGGGAGCCCAGGCAACCACGGGCTACACCTCACCAGAGGGCTGGCGAGAGGACTGTGCAGAAACAGGGGTTTGGGCACCGAGCTGGTGCACCCGCAGGGAGCGGTACCCTCCCTGGAGCGTGTCTGCACGACAAGGACAGGGCACAGGTGTGAGCAGGAGCCTGCGAAGGGCTGGGTGGGTTACTGCTCGCGGTCCCCCGCTCCCGCGCCTTCCTGCAAGGAAGGTCAGCACCGTTTCCAGGCGTGTCAGTGGCGCTGGAGCAAGGGCAGGAGGGAGAGGGATGGCTGGGCTCAGCAAGCCTGGGAATGAGGAGAAGTTTCCTTTCCCTGCGTGCTGGAATAACCCTCTGGGATGATGTGAACTTTCTTCCATATGAATAAACTGCAAATGGACTGTTTGTTTGTGAAAGGGGGAGAGGGACTCCACCAATAACAACCTTCAAAGTTTTTGAAATAAGCCGTTTAGAAATTATGGGCTTTCTTTTTTAATCTTTTCATTTCACATTTTGAGAGCAGCCTGGTACATCTCTTTTTAAAATTAATGGCATATACTTGATCAAAAATGCTAAAATGCTGGTTCCAGCAAATTACACAGATAATTAAGCCTAATTTCAATAATGCACTGCAACACTACTAATAAATCTTTGGGCTCTTGCATTCCTTGAACATACACAAGCTACTTCAAGAACACCAAATTCTGCCCTCACAGCTCCTTCTCTATCAAGCTTTGGCAACCCCGAGCTAAATTCTGCTGTCAGCTATATCCCTGCAAGTCTGGAGCAATTCCTTGTCCTCAGTGGCATAACTCAAGATTACAGCTGTGTAAATGAGCACAGAATGGAGCTTGAAACGCTGTAAATCTGACCTTCAGCTCGCTTCCATGAAAGGGGAAAAGCCAGGAACTTGTTTTCACATCCAGTAAGCCTCTTGAAAAACTACCCTGCATAAATATTATGATTTCAGTCATGGATATAATGGTATTAAGATGGAGTTAAAACTTCCCAGTATCTAGGTCTACTGGGAGGGTGTGAGATGCCGAGTGCTGTATTTATGGGCTACCACAAGCAACACTTGCTGTTTAATCACAGACGTGTACTCCAGCCGCCGCCAAGGCAGCACATCGAGACCTTCAGCTTTTTCTTAGTTAATAGGTCTCTGTCTGGCCTCAAGACAGAGGCAGTGCTTGCTTGTTGGTTACCCAACGTCCATAGATGGGCTGGCTCCATTATTTTGGGGAGGCTCAGAGCGTTCATGCCTCCCAGACCACAGTTTGGAGAGTGTGAGGCCCCTACGGACCTGGGCGTCGCTGCCACTCCTGCCTAGCTGTGGGCTCACTGTCCCCCAGAAAGCTGGCCCGAGGCTTTTGGGTTCAAGCAACCAAAACGAGCACCTAAATCAATGGCCACTTCTTCACATGGGGTGGACAGATTCCTCAGGTTCAGATTCAAACGCATCTGCCTGTACTTGCAAAATATCTGCGAGGAGAGGGGGACCAGGGAAGGGAAATCTGCCATGTTGCCCCGACTCCTCATGATCAACAGGCCCAGTAAAAAACAAAAACACTCCCACAACCCTGACTACTTTCCCAGTCTCCTTTTAGCCACCATTTCTTTGAAGGGTATTGTAAAACACTTACCAAACCAAATTAGGAGGAAGAATATCACAGAAAGCAAGCTTTCAAACAAAACAACACCAAAAAGCAAAGAGAAAATACTAATTTCAGTGTCTTTTGATTGTACAAGTTAAATAAGTCATGACTTTTCTAAACAACTGACAACTGTTTTGGGGGGAAACCACTTGTGAAATTTTCAGTACAGTCCTTACATGGTTGCCGTTTGCAGTTATGAAGGAGCATCTTAGTTATTACTTATATACACTTCTGAAACATTAGCTAGATTCAGGCTAGAAAAAAATCCCAAAATGCAGCACAAGAGGTGCTCCCACACACATTGATTTTGATCATCAGACTATCCGAATCTCTTTGCCCGGTCCTCATATATTTATGTAACATTCAGAAATCTGTACCAGGTTGCTAAGAATTATAAATAGCTGGCCCATACATTCAGGACTTTTATCTGCCCAAATAATAAAACAATTGCTCTGTACTACAGCACACAGCTGGACAAAGCCAGACAAAGTTGCGCATATCTGTGGCAGCAAGGATATATATCAACGGGAGAAAAGCTTGCAGAGGATATGCCAGCATCTTATTTGCTTTTAGACTACATTATCAATCTCTGGTACTACCAAAAATTAAAAGGCACTGCATTTATGCAAAATACTTTTAAACAAGCAGCATCTCTTGTCTTCATTTCTAACTTTCTTAGAGCATAATTTGATTCATTACCATAAATGAATGAAAGAGCCATGAAATCTCATCGAAATGCAAAGGGAGACTGGATCCAAGTGCAAAGGCCTGCAATTCACCTGCCATTGGGGGACTGCTTTTAAAAAATGGACCAAACTCTCTTTGTGCTGATTGCTATTTTAACCATTTTAAGTATTTTTAAATAACATTTTCATTTTTCTTTCTATATTAAAGAGTGAATGTGTTTTCCATTTTAATTCCCAAACTGAAAAAGCTATAGAACAGCGTTTGAAGAAGCCATTTCACATGTCTGCATATACATGTACCTGGAGATAGAAGGGGGGTGGAAATATTCTTCACTAGCACCATCATCAGAGCAACAGACCTCTGGGAAGGTATGTTGGTGAAGGACCTGTATCAATGATGAGAAATAGGAGGAATTTCTCTTTACTTAACAGTGAAAAAGTCTCCATAATAAAATCTTCCTAGTACCTGTTTTGTTTTGGAAATTCTGTGGAATCTGCAAATCCTTCTGCAAAAGGGGGCTATTTCTGCAGAATCAGAAGAAAATTACCCCAGCTATTTAAACTACAAGTCATTAATAAAATTAACTAGATCTAATTTATTACCTTTTTTTTTTTTTTTGCCTGCTTTCCACTAGCTTATCACTTCTTCAGAGTTTGTCTTCAGCTAAATGTCACTGCAAACTGATGTGCTGGGTGCAGAATAATAAATTTCATCCAAGACCTTTGGAGTTACAGGTCATTTAATATAGTAACTGTGGGCAAGCCGGGCCCCCATTGTGCTCCCACTAATGTCAATGAGTATTTCTTGCGAATGAGTTCAGAAGTGGATACCATCCCTGGCTGTGACAGATTACTCCTAATCTAAATTTGTCACACACTGCCACTGCCTGTACCTCTTTTTCTGGATGCCCATCTTCAGGCGTCCAAAGATTAATTTGCAGAGTAGCCAGGTGGTGCAGGGAAGATGATCTCTGCTTTGAGCGCAGACTCCTGCCATTCAGATGCAGTTGCTGCCCTTCACGCACAACCTTTGGGAAGGGCTCATCCCAGCTTCGTTCCTAAATGCAGGCACATAAATGCAGGTGTAAAGCGGAGAGCGTATCTGGTTACTGCTTTGTGTCTGCAGCAGAGTAGCAATAGTCCAGGGAAGCAGAAAACATAAAAAAGGGAAACAAGAACAGGGAATTTATGCCCAGGACAGACAAAAAAAAAAAAAAAAAA
>VXAL01006409.1:66628-138580 GCA_013399475.1 Chauna torquata
CATTTTATGTTAGTGCTGGCAGAAAGCTGGGTGCAAAGTCACTCAGTTGCTCTTTGGTTCTGCCTGTGGTCAGGATTTGTATGTTTTTGTAAATAAACCTATCCTGCATTTAAAAAACAAAAACAAAAACAAACAAACAAAAAAAACCCTTTCAGTAAAAACTAACCATGATCTCTTGTATCTGGCTAACTTATCAGGTGGAAAAGATTAAATCATGAAGCACCAAGCAATTTCAAAAACAAGGTCCTTGAGTTTCCCATAGGGACCTGCCCAGTTAGTTGACCCTCTTTTTTGATTTTCCTCTCTACTACTAAGTTTTTCAGGAAACAAAAAGAATAAGGGCACTTCAGTGCACCCAGTCAGCTGTGAATATGCACAGGATGAAGATGCTCTGCTGAGAATACCACAGAGAGAAAACGACTGATCCTCTGCAGAGAGTAGGAAACCTGAAACCCCCTACTGAATAGTAAGAGTGAAAAATAAAGAGATAAAATAAGCCCAAGCCAACCACAAAGGGTATTTATTCAGTCAGTGAACACCATCCATCTATAGCCCAATATTTCACTTCACAATCCTGATATGTTTTAGTACAGTTTTTATGAAATATATATCATTCATTAGATACATGCATATATATTAGTCCTAAAAGAATGAACAGTTTCCCTTGCCAGCTTTTCCATATCAGATTTTCCCATGTTTATAATGTCTTTCTCTCTGTTGCTGAGAGATAGACCTATACAAACAAAAAAAAATCAATCCCTGCCTGGCTGCACTGGGAAACACTGACCCTGAGTAACCACCACGTGCAAGTGGTGTGGACAGCCTGGATTTCACTCCTTTAACCTGTTCAGCTCCTGGAAGGTGAAAAACAGCTCAGTATTTTTGCAATAGGACTTTGATTTTTCAACAGACTGTCTCCTGAGGTCTTCACATCGCTATTGGAGGATAGGAGTTGCTGGCTGAACACAAGGAGAGCCCCAGCACACAGCAGATCAGTAAAACAGGGACTCTGCAAACACTCAGATGTGTTTAAGCACATGAGTAGCAGGTGAAACCCTGGTCCAGATGACATCCACAGCAGTTTTGCTGTCAACATCAATGAGGACAAGATTTTATCCAGTGGGATTGACTTACGAGATTAATATAAAGGATCAGGGTCCAAATTGTTCTTTACTCACCAAAAATGAACAATATTGAGTTTTAAGTAATGCCAGCTAACCAAATTATATATGCAAATAAAACACATTATGATGGGCTGCAGCAGTGCAAGTGAAAACTATTATTCACCTTCCAGGAGAAAAGAAATAGTTTTTAAATGAACCTTTAATTTAATCCGTCCCTTTAGAATATTAGCTTTAGAGAAAAACTTATTACCATTTAGGAAATATACCCATAATGGAGGCTTCCCAGGTAGTTCTCATGCAGACACTCAAAACAGATGCGGACATACACTCTATGCTTCCATAAAAGTCAACATCTATTTCTGGTAAATATTGTCCCTCGCTTTGTCTCTGTCAGTGGTATCCCCTCAGACCAATAAATCTATGCTGGACTCCATGTCTTCTTATTAGTCTCATTGGATTAGCAATGATTACGAGTGACCACTACATAGATGTACAGGATGGAGTCCGACTGCTTCCTCATGGAACATCAGCCCCCTGAGAGGGATTTTCCTGCACTCAAGAGGTATGGTCTTTCCTGGGAAATCAGGGAAATGTGAGTTCTGCCCCTGCTCTTGGGTCAAAGTGACCACTGAGCATTTGTTAATGAGGAGCTGTCACATAGCTAGAAGGGCCACCTTAACATCCTACATGGCCCTGCCACATACATCTATCCAGTTTACATGCAGTGATCACACACAATAATCATAAAGATCAGGGGTCAGGATAACTTAACGTGTTTTTCTTCAGAGTGCCCCTAGGAGGCATGGAAGAATTGTCGTGCCCATTTCTTAGGTGAGAAACAGTCTGCATGTACCAACACAGGCCTATAAGCTGGCCTTTAGTGACGAGTGTGGCTAACAGCATCCAAAAAAGTGGGACCATGTGGAGAAAAGACTATGCTAAAAAGGAAGGGACTTAATTCACCCCTGGATTGCTCTAAGCATACAGGGTCCTGCAAAGCAGACAATCTGAGTGTGGGGAAGCAGAGAGCAATGCAAAGCAATTCACTGGTTTCCCAAACATGACAATGGAGGTTGTGGAGGGCTCACAGCCAAGATAAATAGAGATGTGCTGATTGTAAGTCTGCCCACAGGCTAATTTTTTTGTGGGAGAAGGGAGCCTCGGAAACCTTGAGCTATTTTCCTTCACAGGATGCCCCTGGTGATGCTGGGAATGTACAAACTGCCCATTCTTTCCCCAGGCGTGAATTGTCCCTGGATTGCACCAGGTATGAAGTCACCTTGGTTTTAGGTCCTTTTGAACCAAAGCTGAGGACCAAAGGGGAGCAAGAGGCAAAGATGAGAACAGGAACAATTCAGCAGGAATACAGAGGATGCCCTTTGGCCTTTTGCTAAAGGCAAAAATAAAATAAAAAATAAAAAAAGGAACAAAACTCACTGGTCATGAACTCCGGTGCCCCCGAATGAAAGCCCATCCCTACCTCAGGAGCCTGAGAAATCAAACTATGAAAAAGTAGCTGTGACAACACGCAGCAGTCAGACTCACTGAACTGTTCTTTCATTGACCACAAGCAAGGAACACTCAAGGGAATCCAAGGAAAATGTATCTTGTGCTGTTGGTGAAAAATATATAATTGTTCTATGGCAAAGTAGTAACCAAGAAACAAAGGGGAGACTGGGAAGCCACCGTGGTAACTGAGCCTAAAGAGCAATGTCAGTGAAATGTCTGGGAACCCTGCCTCTTACAAGTAACAATATGTTCAGTGCTCCTGAAGCCGTTCTCAAAACATGCTCTAACAATGACACATTTGCACTGTTTCAAATTTGTGCTGAAGACAGTCAATTCATATAGATGGAGCAGGCCAGATGGATGGCTTGACCTTAGAACTTGGCCTGGAAGGTATTCTTAGTCTCAGCAAGAAAAGCACTGTTCACTTTGCATAGCAAAGCCTGAGACGAGGGCGTGAGAAACCCAGGGATGCACTAGTGACCTACTTGGGTTTTCTGTTCACTTAAAGCCACCTCAAGCTTCAAACTGAGTCATTTCTCCACTTCCAAAAAAGCATTTCCATAGCCCCACAGGGGCATGAAATCTGACCCGGTACCATTCCCAACAAGTTGCTGCACAGACCAAGAAGTCAGCAATGACGGAACAAGCTTCAGGTCAAATCTTCTTCCCAGGACTGGTGGTGGCTAAGGCCGGGCCTTGCAGAGCGTGTGGCCTTCCATGGGGAATTGGCCCTCCCACCCAAAGACCCTTTCACCTTCAATAAAGATCAAATGCAGAAAGGAGAACCTGCCCCGAGAGCCAGCTAAACCAGCTCACTCCTTCCCACAGGGTGGAGCATTTTCTGCAATGCAGCTCATGTGTCCGCAGCAACAGTGGCTGGTATGTCCTCAAAAGCGGGGAGGTAGCTGTCACCTAGATCGCTGTTACTGGAGCTGCTATCCTGAGAGTGGGTGTTGACATGGGTATGGAGGATACCAATCAGCAGTGATCCCCCTCACCTTTCAATCTCTGTGCTGGTTTACTCTACTGAATAACCTGCTTCAGTCTATGAATTCAAGCATGAACTGAGTCAACAAGTAGCTTCACTGAAGTTAGCCACATCTACATGCTGCCTTGAAATCCTTTTTAAGTCCACATAAATCCCTCAGACATGAACTTTGTGGGTTTTTTTTCTTTATAAGCAGTACTTTAAATGCTGGAGTTTGCCCCCTGGGTTGGCAGCCCACCTGCATTCCAGAGAGGATTCAGGGTAAATCCCCAGTGCTCTCTCGTCCTGGATGCCAGAAGGATGGCCAAGCTCTCCACACTGAAATGGGCAATAGCCACTGTATTGGGTTTACATGGCAAGGGTTTGGTAGCAGGGGGGCCACAGGGGTGGCTTCTGTGAGAAGATTCCAGAAGCTGCCCCATGTCAGATAAGAGCCAGCTCCAGCCGGCTCCAAAAGGGACCCGCCGCTGGCCAGTCCTGAGCCCTTGAGCAATGCTGGTTGTGGCGCTGGGAGAGCAGATTTAAGAAAGGGAAAAATCTGCTGCACAACAGCAGCTGGGAGGGAGAGGAGTGAGGAACAGCCCTGCAGACACCAAGGTCAGTGAAGAAGGAGGGCAGGAGGTGCTCCAGGCACCAGAGCAGAAGTTCCCCTGCAGCCCATGGAGGAGCCCAAGGTGGAGCAGGTGGATCTGGCCTGAAGGAGCCTGCAGCCCATGGAGAGTCCCCCCAAGAGCAGACTCCGGTCCGGACCCGTAGCCCGTGGAGAGGAGCCCACGCAGGAGCAGGTGATCTGGTGGGAGCTGCCACCCGTGGGGGACCCATGCTGGAGCAGTTTGCTCCTGAAGGATGGACCCCGTGGTACGGACTCACACTTCCCACTGCCTGTGGGAAGCCCACGCAGGACCCGTTTGGGAAGGACGGCATCCCGTGGGGGGACCCCACGCTGGAGCAGGGGCAGACAGTGACCACAAAGAAGTGGCAGAGACGAAGCGATATGGGCTGACTGCAGTTCCCATTCCCCGTTCCCCTGCGCCGCTCGGGGGGAGGAGGTAGAAGAGGATGGGTAGGGGGAAGATGTTTTTAGTTTGCTTTTAGTTTCTCACTGCTCTAATCTGCTAGTGATGGTAATAAATTATATTAATCTCCCTATGTTGAGTCTGTTTTGCCCGATGGTAATTGGTGAAGAATCTCCTTGTCCTTATCTCAACCCTTGAGCCCTTGTCCATCGTATTTTCTCCCCCTGTTCCTTTGAGGAGGGGGAGTGAGAGAGCGGTTGTGGTGGAGTTTAGCTGCCCAGCTGGGTAAAACCACTGCAGCCGCAAGGCATCCCAGTGTACTGCAACACAACAGTTGTCATGAGAAGTCAGAGCAGACTCAGGGAGTGCAGCACCGTGGTTGTGATGTGGCAGTTCTCACAAAAGCTAGCCTAATCCCTCTTTGCTCCCCACTGCTTTGTTACAAAGCCCACCCTGTCCAAGGGTGGCACAGTCCTTCCTGTCTGCTGGGGACCCATCTCCTCCCAGAACTGCTTCTGCCATCTGCCAGAGCATGAGCAGTGGACCCTACCCTGGGGTGACTCCCAGAGAACATACACTTGGTGGGTTAAGAGGAAAACCACCAGAGTGGGAGCTCAGCTGACCTCACATCCATCCCAAGAAAGAGCCCTGTGACCTGCTGACAAATGACACACTGGAAAATGTGGGAGCCTTCTCTTCCACCTTTCCCCATCCCAGTCCAACATAAGTCATACCAAAAGGCAGAAGAAGTTGAAGCCAGTTAGCTTTTTCCCCTCACTCACTCACCCACCCCTCTGCAGATGGGAAGCAGAGTCTCTGAAATGCCCAGAGTGCTGATGCTCAGGTTGTCCAGCCTGGTTGGAAGATGAAGGTCCTGATGCAGGTGACATGAAATCTGGTCTTGTGAGAGTTCATTTTGTAAGTGCAGAGAGCTCAATACATGGTTTGAATTTGGCAGCTCCCCTCCAAGCTGCCTACTGTTTTCTTGGCACACCAGTGAGCTGGGATGTGTCCTGACCCCAGCTGGGGTCAGGGATCAGTTCTCCTCAACATGAGGCTCCGAAAGCAAAGTGACAGCCTGGAAGCTACAGAAGGCCTCCTCCTGAAGTCACTGAGAGTGGGGGGTGGGGAACAAAGAGACAAAAAAAAAAAAAAACCACCCACCACAGCTCATTGAAAATACAAAATACAAGCCAAAGTATGTTTATTAGCATTTCCATATTCAGTACGGTGCAATATACCTTCTGCAAGTGCATGTTAACAATGTCTCTGTTGATCCTGTCTTGTGCCCACTCTGGCTTGTATTTAACTTTCCACAGCAGCACATACTCAGGTCTTGGCACAATAAAACAAATAGCTTTCTTGTGTAGTTTACTTTTTATTTGTGCACATCGTTAAAATTAAACACATGATGTTGCAATGACAATGGAATTGATGGCTTAATGGGATGAATTTTAATTTAAGTAATATTTCCATTAATCTAAGAGCTCTCCCTTAAAAGTCTGTAGAATTTATTGGAAAAAATCCAGCGTAATTTTAGTGAAAGTTCTCCTCTGAATGATATGTCAGACTTTTAAGGCTCTCCTTGGCAGGTTTTCTTTTTGCCTTTGAATGTTACTGACATAAGAATACATTTCTCACAAGTCTTCTGAGCAATGAAGGGGGAAAAAAATAAAAGGAAAAAAGAAAAAAGGACTGCTGCAGAAACCACAGTAGGTACAAAACGCCACAACCCCAGATCTGTCCCCTTGGCTGGAGAATCGCATCCCAGATTTGTTACTGGTTTATTTTAGGTTATGGAAAATGCAGAGGATTAAAGAGGCAGAAGGAAGCAGATGCCATGCAGACAGAGGCAGATAAAAGCCAATCTCCATCTGAGAGCACAGAGGCACTGCACCCAGCACAAGAATGTGTTTTGAGGCAAAGCGGAGCTGTGGCAGCTGGGGCAGGGAGGTGCAGCTGCCTCAGAGCAGGCAGCATTCCCACCCTCAGGAAACAGCAAAATCCACTGCGCAAACCAAACTAAAGTTGGCCCACACTGGGTGTCCACACACCCTCCGTGTTTGTGCTCACCACCTGCAGAACAGACAGGCGGCCAGAAACCTGCCACAGAAAGGGGACAGGGAGAGAGCTGTCACCGAGCCCAGCCCCAGAAAGGGGGTGCTTTGAGGTTTGTCCCTCTCCAGCTCTGCACAAAAGGCACGGTTCTGGTTTTGCCTCTTCTAAGTGTGCATCCTCAAAGGCACATGCACACGTGCCTGCACGTGTCTTTCTATGGGACGTGAAACCCAGACTGTCTGTCCAGACTGCTCCTTCTGGGAAGAAGAGGAAAGACCAGCAGCGTGTGATGGCTGGCATCACGTTGCCTCATGCCTGCTGGAAGACACGCACAATTCCCAGCAGTGACCGCGATGGAAAGTTCCTACACAGGAGAGCACACGGCAGCACAGAGAGCACAAGAGCACAGTTCCCTGGTTTGGATGCCATGGCTCAGTCCAGGCATACTTATTCAGCCTTCCCCAGCCCGGAGATGGGGTGGCTGCGTGGACACAGGGTGCTGCAGGAGTATGAGGACAAGCCCCTCTCTCCTAAATGGCAGCAGGCTCCCACCAGACATCCAGAGTGGGCATCATGCATCAGCACAGGTGAGGATGTCCCACTCAGGCAGACCTGATGAGATCCCCTCCTCCCATGCCAGCCCCAAAATCAGCCAGCCAGGAGGCACAGCCAAGACTTTGTGTGCCAGAAGAGATGCAGCAGCCCAGCACCATGCAAGTACTGCCACATCCTCCATCCCGCCACAGCTGCTCTGAGGAGCTTGGATGCAAGCTGAGCGTACAGAGGAGCCACCTCATCTGTACAGGTGGATGTTCCCAGGTCTTTGCCTCCCTGGGCTGCAAGCAGCTGGGTCCACGGCAGCTCTGAGTGACAGAGGGGGCCCTGCACCAAAACCCTGAGGGCATCCAAAGCAGGACTAGTGGGCAGCACTGCTCTCCTTCCTCCCTGCTGCTGATCACAAGTGGGGCCTGGTCCAGGCCACAGCACCTCACTCCTTTCCTCTCCCCATCCACCACCAAAACACCCCTAGCTGTACCAAACAACCCTGCGCTGCACCTCAGCCAGTGGCCTGCTCATATTCACTTCGGGTATTTTGTCAGTAAGAGCTCAGAAATGAATCATGTGAAGCAGCAACACCCCAGCACAGCAGAAGCCACTTACATTTTGGAAGTGCTTCCAGCCCACGAGAGCTGGTCTCCACCCGTGGGTGGTACCTCAGAAACGGGCTTGTTTCTTGAGTATGGGAGGTGGACCTGCTCCAGCAGCTGGTTTCTGGCAGCCAGACTTATCATCCTTCTCCCTGTCCCTGCATGACTATCTGTCTCAGCAGTGGGAATGCGGCATCCCCAGCAACTCAGTATGGGGCCAAAGAAAATTCCCTTCTCTTCCTTGCCAACAGGAAATTTCTTCTAGAAGATGGCACCAACCGCATAGTTTCATGGTGCTCACACACAGGTGCGAGAGTAAGAGAATATGCCTCCTTCCAGCTGCAGCCCTTTCAAGGTTTGTCTTTCTCCACCATCAGGGAGAGCCAAGAAGTGCAGCCTTTGTGTGTGGCCTGAGCCTGCTCAGTATCTCCCACTCCTCATCACTCAGCCGTGCCTCAAGTCTGCACTGCCTCTAGCCATAGCCCTTTCTTTCTGTCTCTCCTCCTCCCCTTCCCCTCCCCCTGCTCCTGCTTGCATAGACCAACTTTGTGATACATCCAAAGGAAGACAATAATACATTAATATTAATTCCTGCCTGGACAATAAAAAATGCTCCCACTTTTCTCCACCCAAAGAGCTGAGTAAATCCACCTGCTTTCTACTACCCCCAGCACCCTAACGCTGAACATCTCTCTGCAGTCTTGTGCTGGGAGATACATCACTAAGATGCAGCCATGCCAAGTACCTGATAAGGAATGCTTTAAAGGAAGTTGCTTTTATTAATAGCCTTTCAGTTAGTGGCCACAAACCTCTGGAGACAGATGAGGACTTTGCCTTCACATGCCTCAGTCTTCTCCTCCATGCAGCTTCCTCTTCTCTTGTCTGCCCATACCCACTCTCAGCTTCAGCCATGGCCTGGTGGATTGAGCGCTGGGCTGATGGGCAGCTGTTACAAGTGAGCAGCCAATTCACACCCCTGCAGATGGCCTGCTGGGAGGCTCAGCCCGGACCAACGAAGCACTCAGTGGCTCATTTTGCCCACCTACAACACGGAGAGCAATTACGCTTATGTACTTTGGGAAGGACATTATTTTCACTTAATATACCTAAGAATTGCATGGGGTATCATTAAACTGGAAATATAAAGTGAGAGAGCATGCCCATGGAGCGCTTTGCACAACCACCCACAGCTCCAGGAGAGCCATCTAGAATCTGCATCTTCCAGAGCTGAACTAAAAAAAGCAGCAGCATGATGGCATCTGGAGGAGCCCATTCATCTCCCTCCCAGCAGGGCGTTAAGCAGATACACGAACAGCAGTTGACAGTGGGAGAGTTAATGGGTAAGTGCATTAACCTACATATGCACATTTAAGACAGGAGAGTTTTGCAGAAATCAAATGGGTTAAATTTCCAGTCCTTCTGTTCCAGAGATGATAAAACCAGCTCTAAGGGCTCAAGTTGTGTCTTAAGATGGCAGTAAAGCAACTTCATGATCACATCTTTTTACTGATCACATCTTTTTACTTCAGACACATCAGTGTGAACCTGCATGCATGTATATGCGTGTGCACAGGCATGTGTCTGTGTAAGCCACTCGAACTGATTTTTTTTTTAATTTCTCCCTACTACCTCCAGAAACATAAATCTATTAAACTCATGATGAAAGAGGTGGGGGTTTTTATTATTATTATTTTCACTTGGAAATTTTCAAATTTATGTGTACCCCTACTGTGTTCACTGGCTCAGGCAAGAGCTGCTCACCATGGCTTGGCGTGAACCCAGCACCAGACACCTAATAGATCTGTGCTGCAGCACCAAAAGGTTATGGTGAAATTTTATCTCCTCGGCACAAGCAATAGACACTCCTGCTGGGCTTGCCAGCAGATGCAGAGCCTCAAAGTAAATATTTCATGGTAAACAAGAAACCTGTGTAAACACTGAGTGCAGATATATAATTGATGATGGATGCACTTGGGACTGGATCAAGATCCAGAGCACTTGGTTTTAGACGCAGCATCCAAAGGAGTTCCTTCTCCCTCCAGGTCTGACCTCCGACACATCCTCCAGGGCCTCCTTGTTCAGCTCAGACATACCTAGGAGCACGAGCTGCCCCAGAAAGCTTGAGCCACGTGGGCTGGGAAGAGGTAGAGAAAATGGGAACAAAGCCAGGCCTGGTGAGTGGAAAATCTCTCCCATAAAATCTTGCTAGACCTTTAAGGATGATTGTAATAGCTTTTTGTTGTTGCATTCGCAGGGATCATTTTTTAAAACAAAGAGATAACATTTGGTTCATTTCTTTCATTTTGGAAAAGGGTAGTTCCTAAGCCCTTATCGTTAAGAAATAAGAGCAGTGCTACATGTTCAAACAATTTATGTGAGGATCCTGCCGTTTGTTATGAGAACAGCAAGTACAACGGCAAGTCCATTATCATCCCTTCCTGCCTCTGCATGCACAGTGTGAGCAAGCGAGGAAGATTAGGGGTAAGAGCAATGGAGCCTGCAAAGTCAGTGACAAATATGGAGTACTTAAAACCCACTCTGAAGCTTCCCACACCGAAGTGAGGCTTTGATTTGGTCAGCGGCCAGGCAAGGACCCTCTGATTCTTCGCCAGTTTACTCCAAGTCCCAAAAAACAGCAGCCTCCGCTCATGACCTGGCAGCTGAGGAACAAGCAGCCCAAGGCCGCTGCAGCGCTGTCCTGGTGCCCCGATGAGCAATGGTGGTGAGGAGTGGGTGGCAGAACTGACACGGATAAGTTCCCTGCGTTGGAGGGAGTTTCTGGACATTTGCCTGTGTTAGAACCCGCCAGCTTTATCTGCCTTTTTACTTAAAAAATAAAATAAAATGAAATCACAGAGCAACAGCGTTACATTCTGATCCCGCTTCCAAGCCCACGCTTCCCCTGACCTCCACTCCCTGTCCTCACCTCTCGCCAGCGGCTCCTCGCTCCCTGCCCCCTTGCTTCTCTCCTCCTTCTGCAGACAACACGTCCGTGCTGCCGCGAGCCTGCTGCCGCCGACAGACCATTTCTCATCATCAAGCTCTCCTGGCTGCGCAGCCAGCCAGACCCACCACGCGAGCAGTTGTGAGCTGACGGGTTTTGAAGAGAAGGCACTTGGCACCAAAGCTGTGCCGCGGTGCGTGTTCGCGCACAGCACTGCGACCTCCCCACCTCAGCGACCTGTCAGGGACACGTCCGGCAGGGCCTGGCTTTGGGGTGATTTCCTAGCGAAGGCACCCATTAGCGGGTTACCATAGCTGTTCAGCCTAGTTGTTACTGTTCTCCCCAGCAGCCCCCGCACCTACGGAGCCTTCCCCGGCCTTCAAATGGGAAACAGATTCACAGGCTCCGCCAACATGATTCATTCCACTGGAAATTTGAGAGCAAGCTGCTTGTTGTAAAAGTCTGTGTAAAACAACAAAAGAAAAATGGCAGAGGGACAGGGCTGCTAGATATTGACAGTTACAGATGTCTTTATCTGCCTAAAACAGAAGAGCTGCACGAGATACTCAAGCCACCTGCAGCAGCAACAGGGAAAGAAAAAAAAAAAAAAAAGGCACAGCTGAAGGATGAATGGACCCCTAGGCTTGGAGAAACACGTCTGTGCCTACACCTGAGCTGAACCAAGGCCTGCAAGTCCATGCAGCCACCCTGTGCCAGAGCAGGCCTCTGGTGAGGGGCCAGCATGGCCACAGCTCCGAGCCTGCAGTGTAGTGTGGCAACTTCTGAGGAAATTAAGATGTGATAGAAAGTACCAAAGCTGTGGGAATGTTGCTCCCTTCTGGCTGGTCTGTTGGAGCCTCAGCTGCTTTGGACAGTGATCAATGGGGGGAAAAAACAGCATTTTCCATCTGTACGTTCTGAACAGACACACTGGTATGAGCAGCTGTTGCAGCCAGGGCATCCCACTGGCATCTTCTGCCCATGAATCCATGGCTGGAGCAGGATGACTTCTGCTACAGAGGCTTGGAAAATGCACTGCTTTACAGAATAAAAGGTTTCATATCAGTGAGAGAAGAATCTAAGTGATGCTCCCAGGAAAGACTGCATTTAGTATCAAAACTCTGGTGTCAAAGCACCAAGTGAAGGCTGCCAAAGGGCACAGCCAGATGCGCTAAAGGAGTGAGACACTGAGGAGTTAGTTGATGGCTGCACCTCCAGAACATTCCTGGCACCTCGACATGTAGCAGGTTTTAAGGCCAGCCTCCTGGAGGGTCCAAAAGCTCTTGGGGCCAAAAGATACACACCTCAAACTGAAGCTACCAAAGCTTTCTGGAACAAAATAGCCAATGCAGAGGAGGAAAATAATCACCTTATAGGAGCAAGCGGCAAATCAAGACTTTGAACTAGAGATGATCACCCTGGGAATGGAGGTACCATGAGATATGGGAGCTTAGAAGAGGATGCATGGTTGAACCTCCTTTCCCAGATGGATCCAGCAGAGCCAGAACCCAGCAGCATGGATGGTACTGGTGACCCTGCAGGTAAAGAATAGCCTGACTTTCAGTAGTGCTGAGGTCCTAGCAGGTTCCCACTGAAAATTTAGTCTGTATTTCAGTCCTCAATAAGTGCCTAAAATCCTCACCTTAAGCAGCAGTTCTAAGCATGGTGGCCCAAATAACCCCTTCTGAAGACTTTATCTTGGAGGCTGTGACTTTAATTGCATGGCACAGTTTAGGAAGGGCCACTGCTTTACCAGACACCGTGCTGGGCAGCAGCCTCCGCATTTTTCTTCTAAAGTCATGTCAGGTAGTGCCCTAGCAGGACCACCCACCCCACTGCCCCTGCGCAGCCCTCCGACTCACCACCCAAGACCCATGTATTTCTACAGGCCCAAAGCGTATAAAAGCAGAGCAGAAGAGGAAAAACAGCAATGCTTTTTTTCTGCAGACCCAGAAAACTGGGGGCAGGAGGAGGGATTCACTGGTCCTGTGCTGTTAAAACAATTACAGGCCTTTTGCTTTGCTTTCATAATGTAAATCTGTAAGAAACATATTGCTCACGAGTGGTCACCCATCGCTGCTAAGAGCCGTGTTAGGTCACCCAACTACAAGCCAGGGCAGAGAGCACTCCTTCCCCAGCAGGCACGAGAAGATCACACCAACCTGCTGTCACCTCAAGTGCACAGAGCGGTAAGTCTCTGAAACCGCACGTGCCAGAGTCCATACTCATGTTCATCCTCTCCTGTGCCAGGTAAGCACGGTCCCCGCACACAGCACCCTCTCTTGTCACATCTCTCTGACACCACAGGAATCAGTGGGACACTGCTGAGTGCAGCGGGTGGCTGTGCGCTCTTTCCTTCCAGGTGCTAATCACACCAAGGACAGAGAGTCCCTCTACGGCCCACTGTCCTGGCTCTCAACCAATCTAGACCTCCTCTGCCTCTCTAGTCCACGGTCCCCATGGGTGGCAGATCTCTAACCACAGGGACACAAACATCAACTAGTTCAGTGCCCTGACAGCACTGAGCAGGAGACCTAGAAGCTTTAGCACTGTCCCTGTGGGCAAGAATACAGTTCTCCTTTATCTCCTAACACTTTTTGCCCCTCATGTGGAATTTAATGTACATAATTCTAAATTCTGGAAAGGCAGACTGGCACACGTTGGCAGAGATGTGTCAGAAGTATCATGAAGGTGCCTCTCTTACAGTTCACTGTCTTTCCCCAGTTTCTGTGACCGACTCCTGTAATTGAATGGATGGGAACATCAGCAGAATTTTCTATTGCTTGTCTCTGTAAAGAACAGAAGACTTAAATTTTAACCTGAGTGACTTTTGAGGGCTCAGAAACATAGAACCAATAAAATACATGGCAGAAAAGAACACCACCACATTTGTTTGGCCTTTTCATGAACATTGTTTCAGCTAGTCTTTTAATTTAAGGGATGGGGAGATCTGACTCATGATTTTGGAATGTTTGGGGTTGGCACCAAAAGATATCCCATGAATGTTTGTACCTTGCTGCCTCTGAAACAACACTTATCAAGTGGTGTATCAGTGCTCTTGCGGATAAAGCACCTGCGCGGTTGGACAAGTGACGTACAACAAAGCTGTGGTATGTACTGCTTTATAGAGTGGGATGCTGTTTCACTGAGGGGGCAGACCTGAACAGGCAGGCTGGTCTCTTTTTGTCCTAGTAATTTCCTGAGATTCTGTGATGTCAGACAAAGTTTATGGATAAAAGCAAAGAAAATCTTACAATATCCAACATATTCATGCATCCACCACACAGCAGAGGTGTAAATACATGAGATTTATTTCTGCAAGATTTACCTTCACCTATCTATTCTAGCCAGCAGCAACCTTTTGCATAGCTCAGGTGAATTTCCATATTGAGTGAGAGAGTTCATCAAATAAACAGATTATGATGCAAGTTACTCTTTGGTAACTTAAGTTACTAAAATCTCTACCTACTGTTCCTCTGTTTCCAGACAGTCATGGGACATGTAGATGGGCAAACCTGCAAAAGAAAAACACAAGAAAAAACTCGTTCACATGTACTATAACAGCACGACTGTCTATAAAATGAAAGCTCCCTCCCTGCTTTTCCTAAAACAAAGCAACAAACGTATTTGAAATCCTGAGCACCTAAAGAAAGATTTGTATCTATTATCATAACAAGTGGGATGCAGCACATACTACTGAAAGGTTCACAGCTACTCAGCTCTACAGGGGCTTATGAAAGAAACTCTGCGAAATCAAACATGGAGCTCTACAAATCCAGGGCGGTTTGCTGTGTCTCAGCCTTATTATCCGAGTTAATGATGCTGCCGTGTCACAGCTGCCCCATGCTGGCCGGCTCTCCAGCGGTGCACCCGTGGAGCTGAGTCAGTCTGCACGGGGCTGCCCCAGGCTGTGGGGCAGGTGCCGCTGCTCACCTGGGGAGCTTGGACTCGGGGAAAGTGCCCAACCTGGGCCAGACAACCAGGGTGGGGGGGCATGGGGCCTTGGTCGCAGCTCTGTTGGCTTTGGGGCGGGAGGAGACAGGTGAAGAAGGTTAAGCCTCAGGAGCACTGGGAAGGGCAGCTCCTCTCTCTCATCCCTTCCCAGGAGGAGCATCCTACCCTGCACCCCCCCTGAGTACCTCAACAGGTCTACCTGGCTTGGCTTTTCAGGGCTGTAGGATGGGGAAGGCAAATGACGAGGACATCGCCCATTTTCCTAACCCTTCCTGGCTCCCATGCCTGGCAGCAGAGCCGGAGAGTGAAGATGAACTCAGAGTCAGAGCTCAGGACCTGGGTGCAGCAGACAAGAACTCAGGACTCGACTCGCAGGACCTGGCTTGACGTGTGTGCCCATATTTCACAGGTTCAACAAAATCACAGCAGCATAAGGCTAGTGGCATGCTGCAATGAATCAGACCATTGATGTCCAGGTGAAAGTTCCAGAGCATCATATACACGTTTCTTCTCCTGTAAGGGCTGCAGCTAAGAAAGGCTGTTCTGCATGAGATTCAGCGAGGCTCAGTCCTCTAATTCCCTGAAGAAAACCCAAAAGCAGAAAGCAACACCAGGGTTGCATTGGTATATTGGCTGATGGGTACAAAACCTTCCGACAAGTCGTTTGCTTGGCCCTGATTGGAAAATATCTTTAATTAAAACACCACATCAGAATCCTGAACCAATTTCATCCCGGCTCCACTAAGTGCTTTGTACAAAACATTAACTCTAAAATCTCATTACACATTAGCAATCCCTGTGACAAACATAAATGATAATTTAGCTCTAATGCATTCTGGAGCAAGCCATTTTTAAGAGAGGCGCATGATATCAGCTTGCTAGGAGAAGGGGAAGGGTTGGATTTATCTGTCTCTTTATTTTTTAAACAAATGGCTCTAGCTGGTTCAGCAATGGGCTATACAAATCATTGCAGTGTGTAGCTCTGACAGTACACAGCAGCTGTTTAGCCAGAACCTGGCACTCCTGTCTGGGCTGGGTTTTGAAATCCCACCAGCAGTGCCGAGTTCCCGGGTCTTTAAGTGTTCGGGGAAGGGAAAAGGTGATAGGGAAGGCGGGGATGTTTGCAGATTTTACAGGACAGCAGGGAGGGAGAAGTATCTGGAGATCCCTGGTAGTCTGAGCTTGCTCAAAACCACAGGCAGAGTCAGGAAGGGGGGACGAGGAAGGGGGCTGACTGCCCACAGTCATTTCAGCTGGCTTCACAGGCAGCAAGAAAGGATAAAGGCAAGGTGTACGGCAGCGTGGTGATCCCTAGCACTGGTGGAAATCCTGCACTGCTCGCCACTGCACAACCCAGCCGGCACATCAGAGGACACTGCAGTGGATAATATTTAGATTGAGCACAAGAAATATCTTAACAGCACTTCCAGGCTGGCAGAACTAATGGTATTTGCATTGTTTATTGTCAGGAACATGTTAAATATTCCTTCTTCAATTAACAGCAACACCCTCAACCTCTCCCCATCTCCCCACTCTTGAAAGTGACCTTTCTAAACTCCACTGGCTTGCTGAATCCCAGCTGCACCTGGATCAATTTTTCTGTGTGTGTAAGAGGGCATATGGGCATTTAACTTTGTGAAATGGGAAAATTACGGCTATTTACTATGGGATTAGGAAGTACATAGATGAAGAATATTACACATGGGTTTTAAAAACAGGCAAAACTCAACCAGCCTATCTTCCCACACATTTCCTCCAGGATCACCTGCTAGATTTGGTCCTTGTCGTGGAATCTAGAGCTAGAACCAAGCTTTGTGCTGGCTGATGTGAAGTCACTGTAGTTTTCAGTGAAGGGATGGTTTTTCCCACCTCTGCTGTTTCCTGGCTGCACTAGAAATCAGCCAGAATATTTCTGATCGAATTCTGCTTGGTGGAGGTGAGAGGAGAGACACTGCCTGCATTCATTTGACCTGAACGCTGAAGCAGAAGCTGAAACATATCCCTGTGGCTTTATGCGCCTGGCAGCATTTCCATGGGAGAAACTCCAAGACAGAGTATTGCATCTGGAGAGAAAAAGGCGCAAATCAGAAAAACTTGACTTTGCCAATACCCATCTCTTTCCCACAGAAATACTTGAAAATGTGTACGTTTGTTCCAGCAAGGAACAAACCCCCTTAAAACTCCGTGGAAGATGGATGCAATTTTCAACCAGCTCTTCTTTCTGCAGCAGCTGCGCTTTAACTCTACCGCACGGAAGTCATGAGATATTTACCGCTGACTTCAGTGGGTACCAACGTAGGTCAGTTCCAACCGCTTTTGAAACTCCTTTCTTTGTATGTCACAAGAAGGATAATTACTACATTAGACTAAAAAAAGGGCTTTGTTTTTCCTTCCAAATAAAGTGTCCCAGAGCTCTGAGGCAGGTGGGAGGCCTGGAAGTCTCCATGTAGAGATCCACTAAGTACATGTAGTTTTACTTGCATCTCCATTCCAAAACTATCACACAGACCAGACAATAAATCTCCTCTTGCAATTCAGGAACCAATGAGAAACCCCATGAAAGACTTTTGTGAAAAGGCAATGAACCTTTCTGTAGGGAGGCCAACTGCATTCACATGGCAGGGGGGTGCCTGGTTACCCCAATGGTGCCTCAATTTTAACTGCTTGAGAGTAGCAGCTTGGGATGGCATCTCTCTCTCTGTCAGTCTGCAGTGAAGACCAATGTCCCCAGATCCTTCAGCTTCGGTAGAAGACCTTTCCTTCTAGGGTTCTGCTTTTCTGCCCTGGCCACTCAACGGACCCACTGGTTCTCACAAAAGCTTCTCTGACTCATGTTTTCTGGTTATCTGCTGTTACCTCTTCGACTGTTAGGTCTTGCAAAATTCAAAGGGGGAGGTGACTGACATTTTACCTTCTGTAGTTATTTTTCCTTTCTCTTAGCTTTGTTCAGCTCGGACTTCTCTTTTCTGAAAAAGACAGAAGATGGGCTTAAATAAGGTATTGGACTTTGCCACTATATTATGTCGGTTTTTCCTCCTTGTCTTGCTGCTTATTGCTGCAAATGCCTCCTCTGCCTTACATTCAGATCAGATCACTTGGAGCCTTTCTGGTGAACCCACAGATCTTCATTTCTTCACTTACAGTAAGGCTTTTCTGAATTACTTGCTTTCTTCAGGAGGATTTGTCTTCCAGGTCACCCTGTCATACTGCTGGATCTCAGCACGATTGCCCTTCCTCTCCCCTCATCACGCTTGCCTCAGATACTGAACACATATTGCATTCTTCAAAAAAAACTTATTTAGTAAAAACTTTCAATAACAAGCAGCATGATGTGAAGGTAGCTCTGCTGCTGTACCTGCACCAATGTTAGGCAGTCGCGCTGTTTTCATCCTCTGGGTCGAGACCCATGCATCACGTTTCAAACTCTGTTCAGTCAAAAACCACTGCATGTTACCCATACAAGGGGTGGGGGTAATTCGAGCTGATGCTGTGCGTTCCTCTCTGCAAATGGAGCTGTGCTCACATTTGTGTTTGGCAGTGAAGACCAGCATTATTGAGTCACTTCTGATCAGCAATGTGAAGAACTGGACAACGCTGTTTAGTTATTTTGCATCCTTCTGTCTCACTGCTACAAGTTCATATCCCGACCTGGGTCCATATAACTCCACTCATAACATGATCCTTCTGTGGTATATCTAACAAAGAGTCATTAAGGTGTTGGAGCACACTTGACCTGCTTCACATCTCTGCCCACATCACCATACAGCTGTGTACCACACCTGCGTGGCCCTAACCACCCTTGTGCAAAGGAAACAACTCAGCCAAGTTAGCTTAGAAAAAAAATGGCTCAGCTTGCCCCGCTGCATAGTTCAGCTCATCCCTGCAGAAAGTCACTGTCAGTATAGTTTGTGCCAATCACATGTTCAAAAACTACTCTCCATTCACATCAGGAGGAATTCCCTTCTCAACACCACTCCAGCAGAAAGAGAAGCTTCACTCTCTGTGGAACACACTGCATCGCTCCAAACAGTCCAATACTTCTTCAGCTTGTTTAAGGAAAACGCAGCTACGTGTTGGAGAGAAAAACTATATATACAGGCAGTAAGCATGCCAGAGCAAGGCAGAAGGCAAACTAGCTCTCAAGAGGCAACACGGTGCAAAGCAGCAGCAGGAGGGTCAGGGGTATATAAATCAGGATGGGAAGCCTGGGGAATGAGAGGCAATGGATGCGGTGAAGGACGAGAGAGAACTGTGGAGAGCTCCTGCGTACACTCTCAGACACCATGGGTCAGATACAGCTGGATGTGAATCGGTTGGGTGGGAGGGTCAAAGACAAATAAGCCCACATTTGTGAGCAATGAGGTAAGTGTCAACTGACAATGCTACCGCAAGGATCGCACGACAAGCATTTCAGACCTGCAGCTCTCCATACCGCTGACTGTGGCTCACCTGCAGCCTCCGTCAGCAGCAGGACGGCTCCCCGGGGCGCTCACTGCCTTCTCCCAGCAAGGTCCCCAATGCCGTGTGGTCGGCGTCCATAGACTTCTTCGCTGGGGGTGCCTACACCAGGGCCTGCTTCTCCACATCACCCGAGTGGAAAACACCAGCCTTGGGATGTCTGCTCTTGGTTCTTCTGTCTCCCTCTTTGCTTGCTCAGATGCTGTTCTCTGCCAGTAACAATTCTGGAGGGATTTCACGGTGCGTCACCCCCCAGTGCAGCTGGAAGTGGCTGGGAGGCGAGGAGCAGGAAGTGGTCGGACTGCATTTGCTCTTACATGGATCAGTGTCCCCCTTCAGGAGGGGCCTGCTGGGGTCGTCTTCTAACCCTGCAGCCCTTGTGGTTTCAGTGGCAAACCTGCATAGTCTCCTGCTGCTGATTCTGCTGTGGAGAAGAAATTCCCCACCCTGTCACACCGGCTGTACCCAGGCTGTTCCTGTCCCACGGAGCTGCTGCCCCAGCTCGTGCAGGTGGTCGTGCTGTCCTCCTCGGTAACCTGCAACCGCAGTGACCCGTGGCTGCCAGCCGTGCCTGCTGGCATCAGAGCTCTCCCAGGAAAGCCCCTTGTTGCGGCCTCTCTGCCCGATGTGGAGCCAGTAAGGGATGCCAGGATAAAAGCACCGCAGGCTCTGCTGCAGGCGAGGCATCCCGGAGCACAAAGCAAGGCCCTCCAGGAGGAGCAGCAAGGCTGGCCTGCAGGAGAGCAGCCGGGGTGGCCCACTGGCCCTGCGGGCAAGTCCTACAATGGGTCTTGCTTCAGCGTCGCCCTACACAGCACAGTAAGGGCACAGCCACGACCACCCAAACAAATGCAGTTCGACTGCATCAGCTCAGAAGATAACAAACACAAGAAGGAGGAAAAGGGTGCATAGCAGCTCCTGGTAGGATCAGAAGCAGTGCTACTTTCACACAGATTTTGCTTAACATAAAGGCTCCTCTGATGTTTCATGACCATCAAAGGCTTTGAAATTCACAGGAATTTCAAGGAAGGCAGAAGTTCATCTGAAATGAGAGAAAGATTATATTTTCCCTCCCACTGTATTTCCAGCTTCCCAAGAATTTTCCTTTGAAGGCATCACTGCTCCCAGAAACGTCTTTATGATGTTTCTCAAGTTATTTCCCATACAGGATCATCCCTGCATAGCACAAGCAAAGAGTAGAGGTTCAAAAAGCAAAGTGTGGGGGTAAGAATTGAAGCTGTTGGTGAGATTTGGCTTCTAAAAAACACCAAAACATCCCACTACGTAGTAGCACAGTTAGGAGGCAAGCATACCAGATGTCTGATTTTGGAGAGATGGTTTCCAAGGGGCAAGTCTGCCAGAGCAGCATCTTACTCTCTTGTTGCTAACTAGAGGAAGAACAGAGATTTGAGCTAAGGGAGAAGTTCCACTTCTTCAAACGTTTTTCTCAAGTCTGGGTATGGTCAACTCCCATCTGGGAAAGCAAACACGAGCAAAGCTCCTGCAGCGGGGAGGAAGGGCAAGCGTATCATGCAAGGCATTTTGCTTTGCAGCCCCTGGAAGGGAGACTCCACAAACTGCTCTGCTCTGATGCCTGGCCACCAGGGAGTAGATAAGCATGGGGCAGCCTGCAGAAACTATGAGATGAAACTGCTCTTTTCCCTCTGATAAGAGGGAGCTGTTGTTGAACCTATTAGTCAGATTATGGTGGATCTGAACTCGTTTCCCCTTGAGCAGCAGCTACAGAGACAGATTGGCTGGATTAAGTTTCACTTTTCTATGTAAAATGACTTAACTGGGTAGATAAAACTTAATATATTTGTGAAGCCTCATGTGTTTCCCTGAGACTTGATCACAATAATGTCTTATGAATGCCTTGCTGATTGTTTAATGAGTTATTTTTCTCCCTCTCAGACTTAATAATAAATTATAAGGAATGTACAGACTGCCTGAAATAATTCCACTAATATGAGTTCAGCTGCACAACTCGCACTGTTTTGCCTCCTGCAACCTCTAAGCCAGTGCTTTTTCGTGAGGATTTTGGGGCAGAGGCTTTCCCCCTGTTCTCGTGAGATAGGAAATCCACACAGCTCTGAAGGGCAGTGAGTATCAGGGGAGGTCAGTCTTACAAATACATGAGGTTTTGGTGGAAACCAGCTAGCTTTGTGTGCACAGTTGTTTATCTTCCAGACTTCTGTTCGTTAAAGCAGAGGCAGAAGGGGCAGAGAAGTTTCTGAGACAGTTGAGGAGGGACAGTCTCGTTTCAAGGCTATCGTACAGGACTAGGACCTAGTGGTCTACCATGTCTACCTTTCCTGCCACAGGCTTTGCGCAAGGTCCAGCATGCGTCACATTCATCTCACGCAGATTTTGCTGCCGCAAGGGCTTGTGTCCAGCCAATCTAACTACACGGGGAGCCTGGGCAGGTAACAGAGAAGGGAGGAAAATGGTTCCTCCCGTTTGTCTTAGACATTTTTCCTGGTCTAGGATGAGCTGCCCTTAGCGCTGCCCATGTCCTGCAGCAGACAAGGGGGCAAAGCTAGCCGAGAAGGCCAGCCTAGAGCTAGGGTCAGGCGTCCCACCCGTTGTGTGGATGGGTCTCTATTGAAAGCTCTTAACTATAAGAGGTTTTTTGTGTGTATTTTTTTTAATAGCTGTGAGCTATAAGAGCTCAAATTTCTTAACACCAGAAACTATTTTCAATACAGACCATAGCTGGTGAAAGCACAGTTCACTGTGGAGGCCTCATGGATCATTTCACTTGCAGGGTTAAAACAGCAGCCCACACTATACCCATAGGCATACAAATGGATCAAACTCCACTACCCCAGCTACTCTCAGCAGTGCTATGCTTACAGGGGGAAACAACAGAGAAATAAAAGAGAAGGAGGGAGAGCTAGGAGAGTAAATGAAGGATGTCATGAAAGACATGAGGTGTTAGAATGTCAGCTGCCTTTATAAACTTCTGTTATTAGCCTTCACTTTCATCCTCTTCACATCCAAATCAAAGTGCTTTCTCTTTAGGCAGAGTGCCATGCACGCAGGGGAAGCTGCTGGAAGCACACAGCAGTGCAGTTTCCCGCATGCAGCCAACCCAGCCCATGCCTTGTGTTCAAACCAGAGGCAAACTGCATTCATAATCCCCAATGTGCTGGCACCGCGGGTGGAGCTTAAAGCCAAACAAGGACATCGAGGACATTGTGCTCAAGGGAGTGGAAGGTGGCAGCGCAGCCTTTGAGATGGTGGGGTGAGCACTGCCCCACCTTGCAACCTGGGCATGGTGGGGAGCGGGGAGGGCAGAGGGGCTGGCTACCTCGTGATGCCTCCCAGGAACGCAGGGCCACGGGCTTCCCCGCAGACAGTCCCATGCACTTCTCTGCCTGGCTGCTGCACACCAGCCCAACCAGCTCCAGCTCGCCAGGCTTGTGTGAGCAAGAGAAAAAGAGAGTGACCTGCAACTGAAATCCTGGTGGTGAGGGGTAGGTAGGGTAAGAGAGGGTTGTTCAAATACAAAACAATTCTGCAGCTCTGGAGTACGAAGTACACAAAAGAGAAGTCATGGAAAGCTTCCTAATTAATTGCACTGAGTGGTTGTGTGTTCATACATACTACAGAAGTGTTTCTTCAATTAGCAAGACTTGCTTTAAAATTATTGTCCCAGGGCATCCTCTGCCTAAACCTTGGCACTGAGGCACACCAAGGCTGCAGGTTGACTTGGAGTCTCAAGTGAAGAAAGCATGAGATGGGCAGGTCAGTGCTTTGGTGTTGCTCATTAGGCTGACTCACAGCTGGGTTACAAAGCCAGGTAGATGAGGATTACTCACTGCACCTTTCAGCTGATCAGAGCTCAGCTCTTTTTGAAACCGGAGTTCGCAATTGTCATCTTTGCAAGCTCAGGGAGGGCCACACCTGCAGCTGGACTCGTTACCACTGTTTGGACATATACAAGTCATCCTATGTGGTGAGACATCACAACGTGAGACTCTGTGAGATACCACATACTGCAGAAGGGCCAGAAGGGATGTACAGGCTTTTCTGCTCTGGTTGTAGATATCTTTGTACCTTTAAAATTCAGGGTGTGGATTCCTCCCAGGTTGACACCCAGCTCTCAGAAATGGCACACACTTAATGACAACTGAATGGCAGAGGCTGAGAAAGGTTCTTCTGTTCCACCCCAAATATTACAAAGCAGGCACCTGAAGTTTTCTAGTTACTCTTTCTCTGCTTTAATAATGCATGTTTTAACCTCCACTTGTCTTCCCCACCTCCCTGTCTATATGAAACTGCCATTTTAAAAAGCTCTGGTTTGGGCACTGCATTGCTGACTTCTACACTTGGGCAAAATTGCTCCAGAAATCAGAAACCACTTGCAGATCAATATTCAATAACCTTGTATTAAGCTGTACAGTCACTATCATCCTTGTGCCACACTATGCTCTTGGCAGCCACTACAAACTCTCTTTTAAAAATACCTACTCATGACTGTACTTTCACCATGCTGACTTACTAAAATAGCTCCTGTATGGCAAACGCTCTTCCATGATTTCTTCTCTTTCTCCAGTCGTATTGCTTGTACAGCAGCTGCTCCTTTGGTTGTTAGACCATCATGGCACCGTATCACCGAACTCTACTATGTCTGGCAGGAAGCTAGGAAGCATTTGCATATTTCCACACAATGGTAACATCATTATTTTTAGCATTTGGGATGTTAGAGAATAGGTAGAGAAAGGAAAGGAAATTTCTGCCAAAAATTCATGCCACAGTTCTTTAAAAAATCCATGTTTCAGGCATTAGTTCAGCCTCTAATTATTAGGGAGAAGGGTAAGATAACCCTAGAAGTAATAGGCAATACAGCTGCTGCTTGGAAGACCTTTGAGCCTGCCTGTAGCGAATCACAACAAAACTCCTGGTGGTTGCAGTTGTAGCTTACTTATAAAGATGGCTAAAGCAAAACTAGTAGGAGATGGAGAGGAGGGGAGAGAACATCTGATCAAAAATTGTATTTAATCTATGGAGGAGCAAGTGATGACTTACGAGATCCAAAAACGCTGTTTTTCAAGTCATATAAATAACACCAAACACAGCAGATCTGCATTCAGGCCACCAAAAGAGAAACCTTGTGAAGCAAGCAGGTGGGATTGATTTCAATGCAAGGACGAAGTGTCTCTCTTAAGTTATCCACTTTCTTTTCAAAAAGACTCTTGCAGCAGGCAGGGATCAAGTAATTACTTTGCCCTGTTCACAAGATATCTCAGAATAGTAACAGACCACACACCCAGGAGATGATTAAAGGAAGTCAGGGGTCAGAAGCACAGAAAAGCTTGTGATACAGAAGAGAAGATTTGCATGGCCATTAATATTTCATGACTTAGCAGCCATGTGGTTCAGAACAAGTATCTGCACAATAAAGGAGAATTGTCTGCCGTCAGGTTGCATATTTCAAGACATACCTGAGTCATAAAGGCATTATTTATGTGCCTTTACCCATGAACAGAATGCAAAAATCTCCTGGTTCTTGTACCTCTCTGAGGGCAACGTGGAAGCCCTGGCTGAGGGCTCAGCAGGGTTGACGTGGGGCTCTGCCCCATGCTAAACCTCTGCACAAGGTGAGCTTCAGCCCAAAGCCAAAGCATATGTGGTTATTTTTCTGACGGCAGGCATATTAGACTCGATACAAAGGAAGAGTAGCTGCATTATTGGTACATCTTTTCAGTCATTAACCCAACTCCTGAAACAAAAGTGCTATTTATATGCAAGCGTATAGGTAGCAGTACAGGCAGAAGACTTTGTATTCGCTGCCCATTATAGACACATCAAAGCTGGTAATTAAATCTGGGGAAAAAAAAAAAAAAACCAGCAAAAAAACCCAAACCCATAAATTACGACTTTTCCCTTAATGAAAAGAGCAAAATGTGTCAGGGATTAAACAGAAGCATTTCGTCCCAGTATTTTAGCAATTATCCTTCATGAGATTTCATTGTGAGTGAACTGAGCCTGCGGTAGCAGCAAAGCAGGTCCTTTCCTCTCCAAAATCAAACAAAGCTAGGAATTTTCCCTGCCTGCACATGCTTGTATGTGGCTGGAATAAGCAAAGAGAGCATGTGGTAGGGCTGACTCACCGGCACAACCAGACTCTCCTGTTGCCGCCAGCCCCTGATGTAACTTTTTCTCTGCCTTTGCGAGTGGGCTCTCCCTTTCCAAACCTGCCATCAGCAAGGAGACTTGATGCAGAAGGAACGTTGGAGGCCAAAGCCACGTTACTAAGTGGTCCAAAGGGGTCCCTCAGAGGAACAAGGCACGTTGGCACTGCTTGTCAGAGCTGCTGCTACTCTAATTCTTGGACTGGGGGGTGTATGTGTGAAGAAAAAAAGTGAGAGAAAATGAGGAGTTGTAGAAAGGCCAAAAAAAACCGCACAGCACCAGCATTGCACCCAGCATTTTACTGACAAGATGTGTAAGTCTTTTCCCAAAGAATTTAAAGCCAAAATGAGTCTAATTGCGTCTGTCCTGATGGCCCAGTCGACGTGCATTGCAAATTGCTCACATGAGCAGCCCCACTGCCTCCACCTGAAGGGTGCTCAGATGTGCAGAGTCTGGCTCACAGTGACTCATGACAGCACACTGTAAGGGGAGAAGAAATGACAAAGGTGAAACCGCTCTGAGGCAACATTATTTACTACTTCCCTCTCTGCTAAAAAGTCAGAAGTTTTAACTATTTTACTCACTGGTTTCACTTTTGTATTCAACTAGACGCTTGCCAGAGTGGAAATCATTTGTTTCAAGGTTCCCTCACACAGAGAAGTCAAGAAGACAAATCTAGAGTAGGTGAGAGTCCTACTTCATTGATATAATATATTATTATCACTGTGATGTACATGACAACTAACATAATGCAGGTGTTTACTTCAACAAGATAAAATCTTGAGACTTGACCGAGGAACTAAATCCCTGCTTTTCATCTTCCATTATACTGGGGCTGGCCCAGTATAATAACAGAAAGTGCTTGGTTGCCAGCTGACTTGTGGTTCAGCATGACTAGGAATAAATCAGCTAATACTGGGCTTTGTTGGGACTAGTGGTATGACTGCTTAGGTGATTTTGATTTTGTTTTATATCTATCATCTCCTAACGATAGCTCTTGCTTGAGAAATCCAAAGTCCTGTCTCTCACCAACAGCATTTATCTTTTTCCTTCAAAAGCAAGGAGAAAGCTCACTGAAAAATTGGCATCCCAAATGTAGCTATTCACAGCTACAAGCCTGAGGCTACAAGCATTGTTGTTCTTGCAGGAAAATTATTTTAAGGAATTCAGTTTCCAAAATCATACAGTAGTCTGAGAATTGAACAACCAGAATCTCAGGTGATTGCATAAGAGACCTGGTGTTTTTATGCTGACTTTTGTTCCCAAACAGTCAAGGTTGAGCGATACTAACAAAATAAAAGGCAGCATCCAGGACACAGATAAAGATTTTTAAAAAGTCATAGAATCACAGAATCCTAGAATGGTTTGGGTTGGAAGGCACCTTAAACACCATCTCGTTCCAACCCTCCTGCCATAGGCAGGGACACCTCCCACTAGACCAGGTTGCCCAAAGCCCCATCCAGCCTGGCCTTGAACACCTCCAGGGATGGGGCACCCACAGCTTCTCTGGGCAGCCTGTCCCAGTGCCTCACCACCCTCGTAGCGAAGAGTTCTTCCTTATATCTAATCTAAATCTCCCCTCTTTTAGCTTAGAGCCATTACCCCTTGTCCTATCACTTTAATCCCTGATAGAGTCCCTCCCCAGCTTTCTTGTAGGCCCCCTTTAGGTACTGGAAGGCCGCAATGAAGTCTCCCCAGAGCCTTCTCTTCTCCAGGCTGAACATCCCCAACTCTTTCAGCCTGTCTTCATAGGAGAGGTGCTCCAGCCCTCTGAAGTCATCCAATTTTTAAGCTGAAATCTCAAATGGAGATGGTGTATGTCACAAATATCCTCTCCTACATCCAGTACCATGTGCGCACCTTCGTTAAACAGTAATGCAGAATGTTGCCTCGCTGCACCTTTTCCAGCCTCTTGAATTTACTGTGTATTATAACAGATCTGTATTTGTAAATGGCATCATGTATTAAATCATCACTGTGTTGCAACCATATTGGCATAACTCTAGTCAAAATAACACAACCTGAGCCCACAAACATCGGTGAGAATATCTACATGCTAGGCTCTTCAGCACACTCTGTGAACACCAAAGAGGTCTTGGAGCAGCCATCTATTTTTCTGAAAAGCAGTAGAAAATTTAAACTATCTTGGTATTTTGCCATCTGATGATACTAACAATCCAACAAGTAAAACATGATGTGTTAGATATTCTTGTACTATTATCACACCCATCTCATCTCCCACATCATACCAGGAAATTCTAACTCTCACCAATAAGGTTTGCAACGCCATCCAACTTTGCCTATTCTGCAGGTTCTCACAAGCACAAGTGGTATCCCCGCTTTTATGTTCCACCGGTTAAGAGACAAAGAAGCACTGGTCCCTGTAGCTGCATCTCTGTCCCTTCACCTCTCCTCAACCACGCCGACTGTGAGGACCTGGAACGCAGCTCAGCCCATCCACAGAGAGCTTGCTGTACAGAGAAAGTGATGAACACAAATCAAGCCAAAGCAAGAGACAGCCATCTCTGGCGCTGCTGATACCCACTGAGGTAATTTTGGCTGAGACTAGGACTCAGCTGCTGGAGAAGATTGTGACATCTTTTTGTTCTGTAGGCTTGACTAAGTAAGAAGTCGAAGCTATTTTGTTTTGCTTATATGCTTTATTTTTAAGTACATTCAAGATTGTAAGACACTCGGACACCATGATCATACAAGAGAGCACTCAGCTCTGTTCTGCCTGAGCACTTCACAGTCTTGAACGCAGTTATCCACATCTGCTGCTGCTAGGGTGTTCCTGTTAACCTAATTTCACAGATGGGGACCTGAGGTACATAGATTCAGAACAAGAGCAACAAAGGCACTTGAGTGAAACAGCGCTGAGCTTCTTCATGGAGAGCTGGGGAGGGGAAGTCAAAAGTGAAGCCGAGAGGCCCATAGATGCTGTACACGTGTGGCAGGAGGAGGGACATCCCCAAGCAGCTGAGCTGCTGAATGGGTTACTGTGGGTGTGCTGACCAACTGGGATGCACTGACCAGCACGTGCCCCTCTGCTCTCAAGGCAGTACGCTGTCTCTGCATACTAGCAATTTTCTTTTCACTGTTGTCGCTAAATGTGGACAAAAGAAGATAAGGTGATGGTGCTTTCTTTTATGGAATAATGTAAAAGGACTTTGCTGTTGAAAACCTAAGTAACCACACTCCCCCTGTTTCAATACCTGAGTAATGCTTAATTCCCACTCCAGGTGTCTATGTGTTTTTCTGGATGTGGCTGCAAGGTTCTTGGCCAAAATTGCACAAATCATCAGTGATGGAAGAAGTCTCTCAAATCCAGGTGTTCCAAGTGTTTGATTTGTGCCCTAGTTATCAACACATTCCTCTTCCATCTGCTTGGATCTAGTCACGTACATTTAAACTGGCTTTCTAAATAGTCTCACGCTTTGCAAATTCTGATTTAGACCTGAAGTCTTGCTTGCAGTCTTTCTATCCCAAGAACAAACTGTACCACCTGGCCATCCTAACGAAGGTAAATTTTGTCTACAAAATTTAGAACATACAGAAGGTGGCAGGGCAGAACATCAAAAGAAAGTAACGTGAAATTCAAATTAGGCTGAAGAAGGGAAAGATTTCCAATAGAGAAATTAACAAGTTTGATTAAGATAACAGGAAGATATGGCAAATCAGTTCTTCAAGGACTGAGATAACTTCAATTTTCTTCACTTAAAATTTGAATCTACAGTCTCTGATGAATTTCTTGTCAACATAGCCCTGGGCTTCTTGACAATGCTGCTCTTCTTTACATTTGTCTTCTCCTCCTGGCTCATTTGAAGTCCAAATTAATTTTATTAATCTGTTCAGGACAGCATTCAAAGCTCTGACATGATCATTATTCTTTATCTTCTTTCAATCCACATAGGTATACATTTCTTATTTTCTCTCTGAAACAAAGCTGAATCCCACAGAAGATCTGCTTCATTCAATGCCTTTCAGGGAAAGAATCAAAATTGTCTCATCACTGCGTTATATCGGAAAAGTCATCCAAGAGCATGCAAGTAATGGCCCTGTGGCCTCCTTTGCTTTGTAGTACTGGATCCGCACCCTATGAAATGATCCAGAGATGTACTAGAGTAGTATGCATGTGAAGGTCTTCAGATCACACCCATGTTAAAAATAAGACATGGATTTTGCCATGCTAATTAACACATAATAACATCTCAGAATTGGTAAAAGATGTTTAAACTTCTGGAGATTAACAGGTAGGCTAACAAAAAAAACTATGCTCCCTGCACCCCAGTTTTACCACCTGTTACATAGCATCTGAGGCCAAGACCTTAAAACATTCCTTTACAAAAGGCTAACCTCCAGGAAGAGGCATATACACAAGTGATTTGCAGCATCTTGCCATTTCACAATCTGAATTGTACAAGGTACAGTCTTAGTCACATGAAAACTTCCTTGTCCATTGCTACAAATTATTGAACAACAGATTTTGGAAATCATAGTTTGAAAGGTGCACACCACTAATGAGATAAATATTACAGTTATTACATTGTGCATTTCTAATGCACATAATACAGTGAGACTCCAAAACAGTGATCCTAATATCTTTATTGTACAGTAATACATTTCCCATAATATTCTTGCTTACTCAACCTGCCTTTTCACTGTACCAGTTTCAATTAAAAAAAACACTGATTTAAAACACTGCCCTACAAGGTAGAGACTGGTTGATCTTTCATGTTTTGGGGGTTTCATTCAAAAAGATGGGGTTTCATTTTTGTAATTTAAAGGACTACGAAAGCAAACCAGAACACCAAGACAATTGCTTGCTTCATGGCTGACCTACGGCAAGAGGACCTGGGATCTTAGTTTCAGGTAGTAGAAGTACCACCTGTTTCAGAAAGGCCACCCTCAACGTACTGAAAATCAACAGAAGTCATTCAGAAAAGGTCCCAGTAACAAAAGCCATTTCTCTGCTTAGCCTTTCGTCTGCGTGATTGACAAATATATAACATTTAGATTTTTTTTGATTTGATATTTGATTTAGAAAACTTAATTTCATTTACTGATGAGCTGCTGAAATGATGCAATGTTGAGAGGTGCACCACTATTTGTTTTTTTTTCTTGAACCTCACCTCTAAGTTTATCCAGTTCACTACTCAAAGGAGTCAACCTTGCTTGCTGCTGAAGATAACAACACCTCTTGAAAATGAAGTGACAGAAATCCAAAAAGGCTAATGTGCTATACTATTTTATAACAGAGACTTTAAAATGTATTATTTGGGGAGTTACTGGTTTGTCATGGTTCATAATTTTTAGGAGAGCTCAACTCAACATGAACTGCTGTCAATTGCCTGTTTTTTGACTGTTTGAAAACTTGATAGAGATACTGAGAAAGCAATTAGTTAACATCACTACTTTTACTGGTAGACCTGAATGGCAAAGTGAAAGGCATCATTTCAGACACTGCATTTTACACTCTTCAGTAATAAAAAACTCTCGCTATTTTGACACAGATGATGGCTAAAAGTTTGTATTTCTTCAGGGAAACTACAGTAACTGTATTAAAAACGTTCAGGAGAAATATAGCAGAGTTTGGCCATCGGCCACAAACATAGCAAAACACTTGTGCAGAAAACACTGGTAGATGATAAGTAAAATCTGTTGGAAGAAGTATTCTGGTCATTAAATTCGACATCTAACATGAATTTGTAGACCAATAAAGACAATTGCTAGCACAAATGTGATCATAGGTAGGTACCAGTGACTGAATTCTCATGGTGCAAGAGACAAGGAAGATCATCGTAACTCTGCTCTCAACGGATCTGGATGGAGTAAGGAAGGGTTTGCACAATGCATGTACGCTAGGCAGCCAAAGGCAGCACAGAAAGTGAGGGCATGCCCACACTCCCACAAGCAGGACTGCAGTGCACAGGCAAGCTTGGGTTTGCGTCCAGAGTAACAGCACAGATGCCGATGGGTGCTCTACCTCCTCGAGCAGCACGCACCAAACAGGATCTTTACATTTTTACTGCAATGAGCTACCAGGATTAAAGCTAGTCCAGATACGACTACATGCCATCAGTATGTTGAGACTCATGACAGGAGACATCTTTGAATGCTAATTATGCCAAATTTTTCATCCTTCCCACAACAGTGTGGGACAGCATGTGTGCCCAAATGTTGATATTTAGCCTCCCCTGCCCTATTCTAGCAGACTCCTACAGATGTCATGTTTGGCTTTATCTATTGTACACTTACTGCTGAAGCATACAGATTATTTAAACACTCTAAGGTAGGAGGATTTTTTTTTTTTTAAGCAAAGAATGGCTTTGGTAAATAAGTTATCTCAAATTATAACCAGATATTATCACATACATATTAATGAAAACATTAAAACACCATTTCTTCTCCTAAGTATGTTTCTCACTACATCCACACTAGTTAGGGTGGCAAATTATTATCTTCATTTTCTATAGTAACCAGAATAAACCAAAACCAGTATGCTAGCTTTAGTACAAAGTACTTCTTCTCTTCCTTATTTGCTCCAACAGTTGCAACAGTGATGTTTACAGAACTACGGTAACATCATCATCACTTGGTCATCTCCAAGAAACTTATAAAAATCAGTGCATCCATAAATCTACAATCAAAATGTGTATTGCATGTTTATGGTAAGTAATGCATACTTGCTTCATTTACAGTTATAGACAACACAGCATATCCAATAAGCAACTGTTAAGCAAAAAATATCCTGGTAATCAGATGACCACAAAAACTTCTGTCTCTTCAACAAGTAACACCTTCTGTAACAGTGCTAAAAGCATTAATGAAAATTGCAGTGTGAAAAAGGTACATTCTTTATTCTGCTATTTAGATACAGAATAAAATTTAACCTGTTCAGAAAATAAAACTATAGCTACAGCTTTGAGAGCTGTCAATTTGCTTTTGAGGATAAAGTACATGCACTTTTTTCCAGTTATTTTATTGCACATAATGTACAGTCATAATTGATGTTTTATTTACATGTGTTTTGGCAATGTCCATTTTTTTCTGCTCAGAATACATTATTTTGCACAAACAAAACCTTAAATGTTTCACACAAACTGCCATAATACAAGTAGAAGCATATATGTATATATGTATATATATATATATTGTTTTTTAATTCATTCTTCTAAGAGTTTCAGATCTCAGCTAATCTTTGCCTTGGGAGTCAGTTTCCTCCCAGTTAGTCTGCTGTCAGAGATGGACATCCAAACGGCTGGCATCAAGACATTAACGCTGCAAGGAACCCCCTGCTGTGCCTCCCACCCACTCCAAGGCAGAACCACACCACCTGCAATTAGCGTGCAGGCGCATAGAAGGAAGAGCACTGTACTTTCATTAACCAGTTTGATTCAACATTGATTACCATGTGTTAATGTTATGGCTTGTGTTATTTGAACAGTATTCCATTAATAGTGTTTTAGAAAAATATCATATATTAAAAACAAAATGGAAATTCCAATAACAATGTACTTTCACCCTAGGAATGTGTTATTTAGATTTCATTCTGTACAATGTGCTATTTATGACTGCTATTATTACCCAGACACAAAAAATTAAGTTTCATATACTCACACGTATGTCTTCCCCAAGTTAAAATGATTTCTTTATGGACAGCAACACGCTTATCAGGGCAGAAAACTTTTTAGTGGTCCCCCTCAAAGAGTCCATCTGGGAACAAACCATTGCATGCAGATTTTTTTTACATACTTTTTAAAGGTCTGTTCAAATAAAGTATCAATATTGTCAGTAACCACTGAGCATATGTTCATTAAAAATATTTGAAAGATATCACCAAAGACTGTTTATGAAAAACTTTGTAGATTGGTAACAGAAAAAACTACTGCAGAAATAAAACTGTTATAATTTAGTACAAAAGTTCACTTAAGAAATCAACAGTATTGCTCAGATTTTATTTTAAAATGCTCTGGTTTTGTTTATATTCTGAGCTACTTAAAAAAGAAAAAAGGTTTATCCTAAGATTAATGCACTCTATTGGATGGACCACCAACTCTCTACTTGACTTGAACTTACGTCAAACGTAAAGACAATTTAACCCCACAATAATAACAAAGAAAAAGAACAACCTAGCTTCAGTGATGTAGCAATATTGAAGCCATCCTCAAATTCAGTTCTAAAAATAGCCTGTTTCTTTCCTATAAGCAGGCAAAGTATAAAATAGTTTGATTTTCAGACAGGCACTTAGGTAAACTGAGAAATGCATTTGGTGGTCAACAGCAATTAGTATAAAATTTTTATTTTAGGGCTTTTTTTTTTTTTTGCTTTCATTCAATGTACTTCAAAATTTAAGGCAATTTTCAGTACTTAAAAGAATGAGATGAAAATGCACTGTGGACAAAGTATGACAGTAGTTAATTTCTAATAAAAATAGAAAACACTAAAAATACTGTATAAAAGTAGTTGTTTTAGGAGTAGAACTATTTTTCAATATAAAACATTAATAGTTTGTCCTATCTGAATAGTTTCACTTACACTGGAGAACACTTCACAGAATTTAAATGTGTGCCTCTGATGAAATATTTTAAGAATATAAATTAGTGCATCTGAAATGACACTTGCACCATTACCTAATCAAAAGGTCCGGATGTTATCTGTTGAAAATGACTGATTTTTTTCCATCATCTACCTGTGACTGACTTTTAGGATAGTAACATATTCATAATCTGTTTAAATTTCTGTGTAAGTGAAACTATTCTAAACGCATTGATATCCTAGCTGTACCTATACATTTTTGTAAAACAAACTAAAAGCTACACAGCATTATAAAACAAACATCATCATAGCTAACCTATTTTTCCTCCATAAAGATACATTCTATTTTAATTACTACCAATACTGTGAGAACTTCTTAAAAGTTTTATATCACGTGGATTTCAAGATGCGTAGTTTGAAACATCATAAATTAAAGAAGGGATTTGAACAGATGCAAAGCCTCATTATCTGAGTTTTTACTATATACATGAAAAAAATGGGTTTTCACAAAAACTGCTAATATCTGAAAGAGTGATCTACATCAAAAATCTCCCTTGACATCAGCTGTAATTACTGTCCCCGTAACATTACAGATCTAGGCAGACTACCCAGGCTATGTAAAGGAGCCTCAGACAACAGAAGCTTTAAGAGACAGAAATGTTTCCGTAAAAATAATTTGCACAGAGGTACAATCAAAACAGCATCTTCACCATTTTAATTCCCTGCATTCATGTTGCTACAGCATCCACAGGGATAAAGATTACTTAAAGGCAGCCCTGGAATTTGAAATGGCTATTGCTTGGTAATTTAGTGAAAGGTGTGGTTTTGTACTTTCTTCAGTCATTAGGTAATGATCCAGTCTGACCTTTGGCTTACAGAAATTGTACTCCCCCGAGCTAGGCAATACTGGTAGACTATAGCAGAAGTACAAAAAAATTACATAAAAATAGCATGGCATGAAGAAAATAAGGCACTTTTGGTGAGGAAAAACAAGATTTTGTATTTCAATGTATGGTAACTATATGTAGATGTATTTTGTGCTTGGAAACGTTCCATGATGCAACAGGTGCCAACACCAACAAATCACAAATTGCTGCTATGAGACTAACTGCAACCTCTGAATGGTTCAACAAAGAATCAAACTGGTTTCTGTACACCATCACTATTCACCCATCTTTGCTCTTTTGCTGTGAGCCGACAGTAATTATTTTAGAGAAAGAAAAAGAAAGTGTGGAATTAGTAATGCAGATGCTGAAAGGCAAGTGGCAAGACGCTACAAGAAGAATGCCTCAAAAAAATGCTACTTTGTTCCCGTATCTACTGGCACCTATTCCCCAAGGTAAAAGGCCAGAATGACGAAAGCCAACTTAATAGTAGTGTGCAGAATGTCAGCCGACAAACAACATAAAAACAAGTCACGTTGTGTTATCTGTGGTCACGTTCTTCAGGGTTAGTCCAGTAACTCAAGACTTTACATTCTTCTGTCTTTATTTGTTTACTTTAATTAAACATGTAATGGTTAATAAACAGACATAGTCCAGAGTTAGTAGGTTGGTATTATAACATTTATTAAAATAATGCTATGGGTTAATAGAAACAGCAAAGAACCAAAGAATTAAAATGCAAGCTATGTAAAAACCCAACTAAAACCCAAATATGTCTAATGTATTCATCCAGTAGCTAACTAAAAGCCCAAGAAAGACAACACTCCCAATATAATAAAGTACTGCAAAACAATTGGCAATTTTTCAGTTATCAAAATTGTGGGTTTTGCATTTTGTATCCTTTTTTTTTTTTCTCAATCAGGAAAAAAATTTTTTTTGAATGTTATATAACATACATATAAAACAAGATAGAAAAATACATTATAAACTTGTAACAATGGCTGTAAATACATTATCTTACATGTTTCTCATAGGCAATAGGTTGGTTATGGTACATACATAGCATGAAACTACTTAGATAATAAAGAATAGACAAATACATGTCATCTGTACGGTTACATACAAGCGACACTCCCATCTACCCACTCTAAAAAAAAAAATTACATAATACTGTCAGAAAGAAGTCTTAAAACTACTTATTTTAATAAAGAAAAAGTCATTAAAGAATGATAATACTGAGAACCAAGGCATCCAGAGATTTCAAAAGTCATGCTTTTTTTTTTTTTAAGTTGATCCAAAATTTTGTCAACTAAGTTTTCAGAAGTTTGTTCAGAGCAAACATTACTTTCACATGTCACACACCTGTTTCATACACTTTCCCTCCCCCCCAATAAAAGACCTTTGATAAACATCTAAAATGTCCAGGTTTTATCATAGTTGAGATGAAACTGGATCAAATACTGGTATTGTTTTTAGCAAATCTCTCTTCAAATGTTCGAGTGTCGCAAGTTTATTCAACCAACCAACCAAAAAAAAATCAAAATGGCACAGCATATACTGTAAGTAAAATCAACACAACTGTATGTGTAACAGGAAGACAAAGCCGGTGGCACAATAAACAAAAAGCTAGCTGAATACGAAAGGATGAATGTCTATTGCATAGTAAATAAACTGATAATTATTTCCAGGTGAGACAAGATGTTAGATGAGGTCACCATGCAGGTGCTTAAAATGTAAGCCCTCTTAGCTTACTATTGACCTTTCATTTGGAAGCTGTGAAGATCTGCAGGAGGAGAATAAGTTGACAAGAAGGGGAGTAAAGTTATCACCTGATATTTGCCAAGTTTAGTACTGAGCCCCACACAAAGTAATACTTAATGTTTTCAGAATTAAATACTGTGCGTTCAATAGCTTCAACTCCTGTGACTGCCCAGCTATATGAATCTCATGTGGAAGTAAGGGTTAAAAATACAGTATAGCTGGGCTTCAAACAATTAACTGATGTCCCACTCCTGCTTATCTTACAAAGGAAACCCAGTAGGCAGATCTAACATTAACCAAAGAAGAGCTGAAAAATAAATAACTTGCATACTGTTTGAGACTGCAGGAGCTGCTTACAAAAACCGGGGACATGCTCAGAGCGTAACTGAGGACTAGCTAAGCAGTCTCAATTTCATTACCCACAGAACACCAGTTTTCCAAATGACTCTGAAGTCGACTGTGTCTGATGCATTTCATTGCATTCCAACCAAAATCAAGAAAAACTGTCTCCATCCCCGAACAAAAATGAAATACTTCCAGCTCTACAACCATATCTCAGCTAATAGTCTAATTTGAACGAGACAGTCTGTATCACAGAACCCTTTGGTTTACATTGCACAAGTACTGTATTAGCTCTGATTTGAAAAGTAGAGTTGTGGAAAGAACAATGGGCTGGTCTGACAAAAACTTAGCAAATATTTTCCATAACGCGATTTTGGCAAAGTCACATCACACTAATATGGCAAAGATCAGGTAATTAATATGGTCAACTCATCGTTTGTCTTTCCTCACAGCTTCTTTTCACATACTGGGCGACTGAGTGGCATGCAGTAACTTGTCTGAGGGAGAAGCTGATTATACAAGACATTTGACTAAATGACCATGAAGAAAATAAGGCACTTCCTTTTCTTTAGACTATTCCAATACTTAAAAAATAAAAAAGAAAGACTAAAAGGCTCTTTTGGTCTTTTGTTTCTTGACAACCACCAGAAAAAATCATTTAATGAAATAAAGGGTTTCTTTGTTCTTTTTTTCTTTTTTTATAACACTTGAAAGTATAAAATGCTACATTTCCAAAAATATATTTTTTTCTGCACCAGCACCCTTGTATAGTAAAAGTATCTACTTTTTTGTTCATTTTGTTTCAATGCACTACACTTTATCTACAATTTCGTTACATGTATACAGCAAATAGGCAAGCATGGCTTTTACATCCTTAATGAATTTTTTTTCTATACAGGGAGGTTTAAAAAAAATATTTGAACAGTTTGCCCAGTAATGTGACACATAATGCATGTACCTTGTTCTCATGTAATCTTTCAAGGAGATTAAAATATGGTTAAAATAATTTAAACTCAGATTTCGCTTTCATAGTGTTGCTGTTTTATTCTCTGCATTAACACAGTTCTGAAAATTCATTGTGATCTGTATCTCATGGCACGCTTTCTTTTAAAACATCCAATTTGGCAGGCAATAGAAAAAAGGCTGCAACTTCCGCCCTTTGAGGGCACTGGTAGTGACTAAACAGCATGTCAAATTTTGAATACTTTTTGGAATCCCTTCACCAATGACATCCCTGACCAAAGGTTCATGCATGATGCATCATCACACAGTACATTCAGAGAGAGCTTTGACTTCTTTTTTGAGAAGAAAAATATTCCTAGAAGTCTCTCACAGTAACTGCCTCTGTCATCGGTAGTTAAGGGACATCTGTCTCCATCTTGCGCGAGGCCTCCTTACCGTTCGCTTGGGGCGGGACGCTAGAGGATGATCAGTGCGGAGGGATGAATTGGACCTTATTGCTTTACTACTATTCAGTGCAGGTTCTAGAACCACTTTCACCCAGACAGGAGAACACAAAAAAGCGGAGTTGGAGGACAACAATTTCTTTGTCTGTTTTGTTAGATGGTAAGACGAACGGACAAGTGCCCCAGCTCGCTGCACTGAAGACAGGCAAGCAAAGGCGATTACCAGTTAACTGATCAGCAGGCAGGCATGGTCAGGTCATCATTGGGTGAAGAGTTCAGAGGTCAGAAGGTCATAGGTTAGTTGCCGGTGGCGGCTGGGTGGTTAGGAACAAAAAAAACAAAACAAAAAAAGAAAGAAAAGATAGAGAAGAGATTAGTTCCAGCTAGTGACGGCTTAATGACAACATGAAAACTAATCACAACTAATAAAAAACAAGCATGTTTAATTCTGACATACTGATCGACACCATCTACGGAATGCAATAAAATCATGACAGCCCTCCATCATGATTTGGACACGGGAAGGAGAAGCCCGCTCCCACAAAACTGGTTAACAGGAGAAATAGAGATAAAATACGACTAACGACTAATGGTTAGTAGCAGTCGATGAAGGAAATTGGAAAACAAAAAACGATGAACAGTTTTGGAACTCGGTCGGAAGAATTTGGAAACAACAGTCAGTGCACGGCATCAGTATCTGACTGCTATTAAGCATTAGTACCTCCCCAGGTGCAAGCATTAAGCAACTATTAATGATGGATGTGATTATTAATAACTGGTTGTTAAAAGAAATGGATCTGAGGAATTCTGAACTTACAGAAACAATTTGGTTCAACAAACTAGGGGCCAAACAAGGGTTTTTTGTTCAATAAATTTTTTATTGCCTTTCATTTATTCTATTTACAAACAACATGGAATTTCTTGGCCTCATGATACAAAGCAGTACTAAACTGTAGTCTAGCAACGTAGGCATCATCATGGGAACCAGGAAAACGCTAAGCCTACTATTTTAGCCAGCATCTTCCTGTTCCAAATACTATTTTACACATATAGGACACTTATAAAATGCACTTGCATGTAAACACCGTAAAAGTCCTGCCACTTTAAATTCTATACTTAAAAAGCTCTAAGTACATCAAAAAATAGAGAAAATATCTAATCGATACTAATAAGGCATTTTAAAACTACAAACAGCTCTCTTTATTCATTTTCAAAGCTAATACTCTGCAAATACAATAAAATCTGACATTTCATATACATTCCTGCTTTATATTTTTATATTTTAAAAGAAGCCACCTGTAAATACTATTTTCTTTTGCAAAAAAAAAAAAACAACAACAAAACAAAAACAAAACACAAACACAAACAAATTACAGTAAAACATAAAAAAAGTTCTCAAGTGGAAAGTTATCACTCCCAATGTTCTTGAGCTGTTCCTTCTTTAATCATTCTCTCACATTCTCCTTCACCAAACTTGGTCCACTTAACAGTAGTATGATTTTTTTTTTATTTTTATTTTTTAAGACTCATTCAACAGCTTAATCATAGCTAATAAATTCTGAGGTTGATAAAGTTTTTGTACTGTTGCCATTTTGACTAAGGCAGAGGAGATGAAAGTGAGAAAGGTATTCAGTGCAAAGTCAGATTTGTGCCATTTCATAAAATGAAGTCCAGTAGGTGTAATATTCACAGATAGCATCGATTTAGCAATCTTTCTCATGGGTTGATTTACCTTCACGTAACAAAAAAGGCCTATCATTTACGATACAGTTCATAAACACTAAAAAAAATTACTACTGTAACATAAATGAGACCACATGCTCCCTGATTTTTTTCAGAACCATGCTAAGTGGGATTTGTTTAAATTAAAACAGCTGTTTTAAAAATAAGCAAAAATAAAAATAAATATTTATGTGGCACAATCTCACCACTTTACAGGTATACTAGAAATACAGACTCTTAAAGCATTTTGATACTGATTACAATTTTGATTAAATGGTATTAAAATTTATATATAAATTATGTGACAGTTGGTTTGGATAAAACATTCAAGAAAATTCTCAGCATTATTATTTCTTGTGGAGTTTAAAATCAAAGCAAGCTACCTTTTAAAAATACCAGTACACCTGTGATACATCCTCTGCCAAGTCTCTGGCCTTCTACAGTACACACAGGTTTGTCAGCTGTGCAACACCATTTACAGTTTATTACAATTAAATCAGTCAGTCTCTCTGTTATATGCATCAAATTCAATTTTGTATTATTTATAAACTGGGGTTTTATTCTTAGTTAAAATGAGCTATATTCTTCAACCCTTCACCAATTCTAAATGCTTAGTTGTAAGAGTAAAACATTTACACATTCGGGGATTCTTGCTTTAAATGCAGTGCTTATCTCTAAAAAAAAAAAAAAAAACTATGCAAAGAATAAAAACCTACTTAAAAAGTGAATGCAGTAGTACTACGAAGTCATCTGAAAATCAATTTAGAATTAAAAAAAACCAACAACTTTAGACCCAATGAATGCAAATATAGTTTTAGCGACATTTAACTATATAAGTTTCTGCACTGGAAAAAAAAAAAGTATTTCGGTTTGCTGACATTGCTTTTTCATGCCTCTAGCTACAGAAGTATATCAGTGATAGAACAACCCAATAGGTCAATATGGTAAATATTGATAGTCGTTTAATTCTACAACAAGATTTTAACTCATTAAAGAATCTGTTTTATTGCTGAACAATGTTCTTCAAAACTTTTTGCGAAACTGTTAAATCTGTGCAGTGATAATCCAGGGTTTCAGATTCAAAATAAAATGAAGTATAGTTGTAAAACTAACTTTGTGTAAGATTTTTAGTACAAACAGATATGATTTAGATAAGACTAAAATAATGTTCACCTGAAATATCAGCATGGTTTTCATGCAGGAAGACAGAGGTATGCATGACTTATTCCATAGGAGATAAGCCATCTGTATTCATTTTTTTTAAATACAATGGATTTCCAATATGGTTAGAGATGAACACTATATTATCAGAAAATGGCTGTATTTTAAAAGAAGGTGAAATGAAACCAATACTTTTTTTCAGTGACTTGTAAGTGGCAACCCCAGACAAAACATCTAGGCCCTTTACAAAATATTTAAAATAGATGTTGACTAAATACTACAATGATGAAAGCAAACAAAAAATTGGTACACTTCCCCCACTCTGTGCTCTGTGCTTTATCAGTGTTTTACTAGTTGTCTCAGGCAAATAACCTAACTAAACAAGTAGTTTTACCTGTCACTTGAAGCTACCCCTGCAGATCAAGAATGACCTTCAGCAAAACCTGATTTTTGCAACATCAGATTAAACTTTTAGACATAACCAAATCCTTAACATCCATTGCTCTTGACAGAAGATACGTTATAATCTCTTTTTTTTTTGTCAACATGGGCTATGACCTTATTCTGATTACGCACTGTTGCCCACTGAAGTTTTCAAGAAATGAGAACAAGCCAATGGGCTGTAAATAGTGTGAGGTGATAGACAAGAAGAAGCAATCTTCTGGAGAACTTAAGTAGTGTCTTGTTATCAGCTTTACATTTTTTGTAAAGCACATGATCCTTACATATGAAAGACAGAAGTGTTACATAAACACAGCAAGTATCCAGGAGGGTCCTTTTTACTGTACTGACTGAAATTTGTATTGTTTCTTGTAGTAAATTTACAGGAGGTTGCAAGAAGTGAAGTGTAGTCAGTGTTAGGAGATGTCAGATCTGTCACCTGAATTTGGTTTTTGAGTATTACAATATCACATAAGCCTGCACAGCACTGATTTTGATGAGAGCAGAATAATAATACTTGGCATATAATGCTTTGTGTCCTCAAAGCCCTGTATGAACAAGAACCCCCACAACACCCCTGTGAGGTAGGGAAGTATTATTATCCTTATTTTACAGATGGGAAAACATACACAGAGAGATTAAATGACTTGCTGAAACCCACACTGAGTCAGCAGCAGGGATGGGATAAGAATTCAGGAGTTCCTGTGCTCAGCCCACACTGCTTCCTAGCCAATGTCAATAAACCGAAAATATCGCTTTTCTCAATAAGCTTAAACACTTCATTCAGGGGTCCAAAGGCATTATGTTTGAGAAACAGGAGAAAAATGAAGATTTACTTTCCATTCAACAGTTAAAGAGAGATACCCAAATATTGGATGTCATCTCACCAACAGGACTTCAAAAGTTGCTTCTCCTTCAGGTTACACATTTTAGCAGCAAAAGGCAAACACCAGGAAATAGATTTTGGCAAAATACCAAAACACCCTCCCCTCCTCCACCCTTAATAATTCAAACTCAAACAACTTTTGAAGTATTATCTTCACAGCCCTTACCTTTCTGAATTCAGTTAGGTATCTGAGAACATGCATCCTCCTCATAATATACAGTACAGTGGCTCAAAAGTTTATTGGAAAAAAAGGAATCTAAATCTTCAGATTTCTCCAGACACAGACAGGAGGCATTTATTCCTTTACTTCTTTCTCATTAAGCAACCATCCATTCATTTTATTTTGCAACACCAATCTGATATTTCCACACCAATTAAAAGAACAAATTGGGCAGGAGGGGTGGCTGGGGGAACACAAATTAATCATTGCAGCACTGAATTCATAGTGTTTCCTGATGCAGATGGATCTTTAAATAGTTTTTAAAAGGGAATCTGTTATAGCATTTATATTAAATAGATGACGTTTATATATTTAATTGAGCTGGAAAAGCTAGGTTTACAAAATGTTTTTAAAACCACAAGCATTCCCAAAGCTCTGAAATATTAATTATTCAGATTTTTCAGAGAAAAATAATAAATGGGTCAAAATATGGTATTTGGTTAACCAGCTGTGGTGTTGCAAATCTCATGTACACTCAAAGCACTTCTTACAAACGAGAACTGCAGAACTAAACTAACCTCGGTCTGCGGTCACAATCCTTTGGTAAGGATGGACACGCATATCGTGCCTTCGAACTTTAGTAGCCACCGCACCTAGTTAAATTGCAATTACCAAGACAAAGTTAGAAAACATTCAAAGAAAACATTAACAGCAGGTTTATCAAAATGGATTTAAATGATCATTAACTACAAAAGTTCATTTTAAGAAAAGCAACAAGTTAAGGCACAGTAGTTTCAAATCTTAACCTTAAGAAGTTTATCTGTGCAGATTAATATTGCATTTATTTTAAACATCCTGGCCTTAACCTGTTTAATCCATTCATTTACAATCCCAAAATTACAGTATTTCATGAAATCTATTAGACCCAAGCACATTTAAGCTTTACTAGTCACATATTCACTGAAGTGCCTTTCTTGCAGCAGGACTATTTTAAATAATGCCATCTTTTAATACTGACAATTATTTGCTAACCTTAAGATCACTTCCAGTTCTACCACAAAAAAAAAGTTTTAAAGCAATTCTTCAAGCCTACAGATTGTGATTTTAAACTTTAAGTCAATAAGTATGAACTGCAATGAATTAGGTGATTAGTAAAGCAAACGCTATATAGAACACTTAGCAGTCAGTATACTACTATACACTCATAAATTACAGCTACTCTGTAATGATAGGGGCTAATCCAAATTAATAGCACTATTTTATTTTAAATCTATGTGCAAAAAAAAGTGCAAGTAAGTCACTGACTGCTAGGCCAAGCTTTTTTCAAGGCTGCTGAAACTAAGCATTTGTTAAAATTCAGATCTGATGAAGGATCGGTTAAGACCGCTCTTGAATTCTTAGCCTTTCGTTGGGAAAGCCATACCTAAAGATAAAAGGAAGGGAATTAAAAGTTAGTCACCAACTAAAATTTGATCCCAACACCAATATCCCCCAAAATACTAATAGGGACACATTTCTCTGTCATTTTTAACAGAATTATTTTAAGACATCTTACAGGTCCACTAGAAAATGGACAAAATACAGCATATTATTCATGAGCATGAGTGTATTATGAAGTAAAACTCAAGAAAAAAATCATTTAATTCAATTAACTCTATGCAATTGCTCAGATAGTAGAGCAGATTTATTAGTCATTGATTCTATGCTACATAAACAGGGCTGTGGTGATTTTCTTTTATCCTCTTCTTTTTCCTTTTATTTAAATAAGATCATTTAGTGAGATCTGTTTTGGGCAATACACCTGTGCTCCCAGCTATGCCTAGAAGTATGCAATGGCTTCAGCTGCCATTTTGGGAGTAATTCTCCTCTCCTCCCTTTTTATATAAAAGTCTATGAGAAATCACTGAAAGTTCCCTGTATCATATTAATTTATTACTATGGAATGATGTATTTCTTTACTTGATATTAACTGAATTCAGGAGCAGGGATTGTCACTAACCAGCAACTGATAGCTACTGTGACAATGCCTGTAACTGCAGCTTTACCCCCAGAGATATTGCAAGTGCTACAGTAAGGACTCACAGACTGGGGGAGGCGGAGCTGAGGAGAGCATGTACATGTTTGTGGGAAACAAATAAATGATGACATTATCATATCATCACCGGATGTTGGCTATGGGATAACAGAAAACAACTATTCACTGCTTGAAGACAGACCTAATGCATACTTTTTCCCTACTGAAATTTTTGTTAGTGGCTAACTAATCCTGAAAGGGAGAAGTCTGAAATACATTTTCTTTTTTACTGAATAACTTGAGAATACGCATACATACAGATAACACAACTATGCATCATTTAAGCGAAACTGATTTTTTGCAATACTTTCAACAAAATACTGACTTTGAACCTTATTGTCCAGTGCTCATCAGAGATGTTTAGAATTTGTGTAAATCAATAACTGCCACTGAACAAACTAAGATCAAAGTACTATAAAATCAACATTATGCAGCACCAAGGTCATGTGCAATTCAGAACAAACTAAACAGAAAAGATTATTTATATGCTGCAGAGAGCAAGGAAGGAAGAAACTATTGGAACTGCTTGTTCCATATTGACCAGTTAACTGAATTGTCACAGCTGCTTTATCACTCTCGCCTTCATACAGCAAGTGAACGGCCTGAAATATTAGGAATGATGGACATTTCAATCCAATGTATATAAGATAAGTCATCAGTAAAGGTGCTAATTGCATCATCCTTTGCTCAGAACTTAGTTTCCTTTATATTTATTCATTGAAGTTATTTTCTGCTTACAAAATGATTTACAGCTTTCTAAGACTGAGGAGAGATTGATCAGATGTGTTCTAAATAAAGAAGCAAAAACCCAAACAAACTGAAAAAACACCTTTCAGTCCTCTCCAGTTTGGCTATTAAAAAGATAGAGCAAAATAGAAAGTTCTTTCCTCCAAAGATTACTGGAAATTATGCTGAAATCACCACAAACAAGTCTGTTATTTATGGGAGAACAAATCACATACAATAGATGTCAATGTCTATTTGTTTTTTTTTCTTGTCTATGTATCCACCCGTCTAGTGTCACACAAACATTTTGTTTTCAATAATCTTACTAATACACGAAACACACACATTTAACAATGCGAACCATGTTAAAATGCCTGAGTTACACGAACAATTTTCCTAGGCAGTTTTGATATACCTGAGGTAAAAGTGTGGCTTCCATTTATTTTCTTTGAGCCCCACGACCTCTACATGCAAATATCACGAAAGCATATGTAATGTATTCTCCAGTCATGCGCAGATAAGAGTCTTACCTAATACACCACTAGGTTCAATAGGATACTCAAGGATTGATGTAGCTGGTGCCAGCGTGTAGGGGTATTCGTAGGGGGTGTAAATTAAACCAGCTTCGGGTCCTGGTGGCACTATTGCAGCGGTGGGATGAGGAGTTCCGTTTGGCATGACAGCGGTTTGTATTTGTCTGATCAAAGGCATTATGGTAGGGCCAGCTGGCGTAGGAGTACGCAGGGCAGCTGGTGGGAGAACAGGCGCAGGCCCAGTAATGATCCTTGGAGCCTGGGCTGTTGCTGCAAGAGAAAAGGCAAGGGCTGCTACAGTAAGCAAAGAAATTCAGAGGAAAGTATGGAGATAGCAGTACAAAACGTGGAAAGAATGGGAAAAAAGGGGAAAAGTAGGAAAGAAGAAAAATAAAAGGAAATCATTAGTACATGCGCTGATCACACAGTGCCAAAGCACACCATTCAAATGCAAACAGCTTTCCATTTTCCAGTGTGATTAAGTATGAACATGCAAAATAAAAAAGCCATTGTAAAACAGTGAGGTAGATTTCTCAAACAGGTTACACAGCACAAAAGCTCCATTTAGACCACATTTCTTCATTTATGCTATAAAGACTGCATGAGACTGAGATGCATGCAGGAGATACAAGGGAAATACTGTCATAATCAAATACAGAGTACAAAATGTAGTGCAACTATAGAGTCCACAGATACTCAGTCATGCAGAGCTACCGTATGAGTTCTACAGTTTTGTATCTCTTATGCTGTATTTAAACATATACGCAATTCCAGTTTCCAGAATCAGTGAAGTTAAAAAGGACCCGGAAACGCAACGCATCTCTCCTACTGCAGCATGAATAAAACACTCAAAAATGATTTTCACATCAAATTCCCCAAAACAAAACTTTTTTTTTGTTGTTACAGAAGTTCACGATGGCCTTACTTTTTGTTTTGCACAGTGCTTGCACGTTTAATTGTTATTTGAAGCCTGGTGGCATACAATACAAACAACTTCTTAAATACTAACACAGATCAGCTGGTAACAGTCAATCTTAAACTGAACTGTTCTACTCTCAATTGGTTACAACTGAAAGATTTCCACGCACTACTGCTGATCTACATTGATTTAATTAATTTACAGGTGGTCTGAAAAGAGAAATGTGGGAAAGATCTTCGGATTTGAGAGGGTGGGTTTTGTGAATTTTAAAAAAAATGCTCAGACAGTGCAGAATTAAAAAAAATTCAGTATTTTTGTTTCCTTTTTTAAACTGAAATAAACCACTATGGATTCTACATCTTCAGTTTTCAGTAAACACAAATAATGAAAATGTCTTATTATCAAAAAGTGAATATTAATGTGGAAATCTCTAGTCAGAAGATGAAAAAAAATTCCATCATCCCATTTATACTGTTAAAATAGACCAACGGGAATAGATCAGACAAAAAAATTGCTCAAATTAAGGTTTCTAAGCAACAGTTTGCATCAATTTATTCTGAAAGCTATTTTACTCATAAATTTGCAATAGATTGGGGCCACAGGTTTAAAACTGAGCTAGCTTTAGATATTATGGTGTTCACTAGGGGTAAAGATATACCACCACCACTGTGGTGGTAAAAGCCCCCGCTTATTTATCTTCTCAAATCAGAAAAATTACACTGGCACAAGCACTCTCAAATTGACCTAACTGCATTCCAACCTTTAAACATATTCAACACTGAAACAGAGTCTGTGTGGAGCAACAAATTTGTAATTATCCATAGGCCCTTAGCGAAAAGCCTGATTTAACCATGCTTACACTTAACATCTGTATCATAGCTACAGCAAAAGTTTACTTTGGAACAGTATCAGGAACTACATTTTCAGAAGCAGAAATTTGAAATTTTTTAGACTAGAGAAAATAGTTGCTATCACACAATAGATATATGCTGTCTTTAGTAGGCTTATATAATTAATTTTCAATTGTAAACCTGTATATACATGTGTTTGCAAAAGCATTCTCACACAAATCTAATGGAAGAAATTGTAAAAATGGCTCATTACATCACTGATCCCTGTGAACTCAGCAGTGAAATCAGTTGATGAATTGTTGGAAAAAAACATAACACTGGGGGAATACATGCAAGCAAGATGAAAAGAAGGAATATAATACAGAAAAATGTATTCACAGTATCCTGAACATTTGTAATATTTTCAAACTGAATCTCTAAAAATAAAATTGAAAAGGAGTCCATTGCCATTTATATTTATTAAGGAAAAAAATGACTGTAAAACAGAAAAATCTGGTTTAAGGGTTGAATTTTGTTTGAACTATATATTTGTAACTATTTCAACCCAGACATAGTTTAAAAAAAAAAAAGAAATAATCAAACACAAAAAACAACAACAAAAACTTGCAAAACTTATCTACAGAAGATCCTCTGCAATGGCTACCTCCTGTTCTGCCTCCTTTTTTTTTTTTTTTTTTAAAAAACTCTTTCCACTCTCCTACACAGTTGCCACTGTCTATTTGCCTGAAAGTAGCCTTAGGAATCAAAACCTGCAAATACTACTGTTGCACTGACCCTCAACATTGTAACATGCTTACGTGATTTGATGTTGGCATCTCTGTAGGTGCCATTCAGAATTGCAAGCTCCATCAGCTGCATCTTTTTAAGGCTGTCTTCTCCTTCTGCCTGCATATGAAAAGATAGAAGAAAGTCAGGCTTAATTAATTCACTAGTGCATAAGATCTAAGGGACCTAGAATAAACTGCCGTCAAGTTTTAACCAAGGAAAATATCTGCTTATCCACTACTCAAAAAACCATTAAGTTTTGTTAACTTTTCCTTAACATTAAGTGCAAGCTGTTTGTCATCTATCATTAACTGATATTGATACATATCTTAGAGGGTTTTGTAAAAGGCTTATACCATGAATTATTAAAAAAAAAAAAAAAACAGGGTTAAATTTAAGTTATGCTTGATAGAAATTTAAGAAAAAAATTTATCAAGTTTTAGTAAAAACAAATAAATAAATAAATAAAAATTATAAACTCCTGAACTGATCTTTAAAAAATTTCTATTATTGGACTAGAGGAAGAATAGATACCACAAATTTTATGCAACTTCAATTCACTGTAACATGTTCCACTGTAGGTGACACTGACTACTTCAGGCAAAACAAAACAAACAAAAAACCAAAAACAAACATACAAAAAAAACTTTGAGCAGTTTACCAAACATCAACAACTGCTATAAGGCAGCACTCATAATTTTGGAACATGTAGATGTTTTCTGAATAGGATACCACTACTATTTATACAGTATACGTTATTCTTAATTTTTGTTCCAATAGAGATGACTTTCCTGAAGTTATCTATTCCTTTGCTATCCTGCAATTTGTACAAACATTATGCAGTATTCAGTATAAATAAAAAAACCCACACCAACCCACACAAAAAAAATCCACTCACTTTTTCAGTTACAAACAAAAAAAATTATAATTAGTACCATTCACAGTTTTGAAGACCAGACGTTTTCCGATCTGTTTTTCCAGAAATACTACCATTTGCTTAGCCTACTACCTATAAGCCAGAAAACATGATAATGACACAGGAAATCCAGGAGAGACGGTTATCAGCATCTACTTTAATGTTGCGTTACCATCTTGCTTCTCATATTGTCTACCATTGCCGAAAGTCACACTCAGGAAAAAGGGGGCAGCTTAAGAGCTTAAGTGTCAGCTGCATTGCATTCTTTCTTTCTTAAACTTTTTTTTTTTTTTAATTTTTATTTAACTGATCTTGTCTATTCATGTAATATTTTCCAGATATTTGGAACAGGATTTTCAAAGGTAATGACAACTTCGATAATAAGATACTGTGCCATCCACTCTGAAAACCTAGGAGATTTCAGAGACAGTCGTTCACCTTTCTTAAACTACAACTCCAGCAGATGGTTTGAATTAGGACTTCCATGAGTACTAGTGATTACGAAAAACAGAATTAAAAGCCACAAAGAATAGCAATCACCACCAATAACAACAACAACAAAAAACTATTAAATGCGTCCATTACAGCATTGCACCACTGAAACGTGTCTCTCAAACTAGAGAAGAGTTGATAAGAATATCCACATGCAGTGGTTCCCAAGTAAATGGAAACATCTTCAGACTAGTTTAAAGCAAAATATTGCTATACATACTTAACTCCCAAAACATGGAGAAGTGACTTACCAAATTGCAAGACAAAAAAAGAGAAAGTTTTAAAATTGTATTTAAGCAAATAACCTACTTAGCATGAAGTGTGCTCAAGGTTCCCCCACCCCCACTAGCAATGGAAACTAACATCGGATTTTTTATTTTTATTTTTAAATCAACAACTTAAAATCAACACAGTAAGACGGGTCAAGACTAATCACTTTCAGATATAAGAAATGAAAGTCCTAACTGTAATACTGAGGATTTACCTAAACACGAAGATTACACACAGCAACAACTTATGTTGTTGTTAAACATACAGAATATACTGGAAGACTTAGACATTATTTTCTTTATACACTAAATACTGTATGACAGACCAAACTAACACTAATATTGAAAAAGTAAATACACATTAAATTAGCATTTTAACTACAAATTAATTGTACAGTTAAGTACTATACTATCCAGATACCGTAGTATCCAGAAACCTCAGATTCTACAGTTATTAAAATCAGACTCTGGAATACAACACGTACTGATTATAGCATGCTTAATATGACAGCCTCAAAACAGACTTAAAATTTATATGTAAAGGATTTTTTTTTTTTTTTTTTTAAGAAATAGATATTCCATTGCATCATTGCTGGTAAATTATCTACCCTGTGTAGTGAACCATGATGCAATAAAAGCAATTCCAAATCTATCATTCTAACCAGAGCTCACAGATTCTTGTAATTCTGGATATAACTTCATTTTTCTAATAACTTCATTTTTTCTGATTTATTTTAGCAATAAAGATTTTTAACACATTGATTCCCCTTTTCCCCTCCACCCATAATGGTTATTCTTTGCTATTGCCTTTTGCTTGGGTTTATTTATTTAACTGAAAGTGCGTAACCAAAAAAAAAAAAAAAAAGAACCCTTTCAATGTCAGCTGCATCTCCCATACAGTTCCATTAATGTTACTAAAATTGCATACTTCTTCCAAATAAGAGTTCAGGCGATTGATCTGAGACACTATTACTGAGTCTCAGTAAATGCTGAATCTTACATTCCACTTGCTAGGATAATTTTAGTAACTCTGTTATCCCAGATTTTAGACCATGGTGAATGTTTTCCAAATGTAACTATTTATAAGATAAAAACTTTCAGACAGAAAACATTTTTTCCCCTTCTGACATCCCCCCAAAAAAGGAGTTACAGCAACTTAAAGCACTAAAAGACAGACAAAGTAATCATTCTTACTTTGGATCTTTAATTTAATTTTCCTATATGTCATTATGCTTTCTATGAAAAAACATGGCAATTATTTAGATTTTACAAAGTACGTTTACAAATTTAATAGTGGTCTTTAGCGTACAAAACAGATTGAGTCCTTAACTCTGAGTCCTTAACTTTTATTTTGGAGATTTAATTCTCTGGAGTACTGCTTAGCAGTTGATAAAACTTTTATTCCTTTAAACAGACTCCAAAGCATAGTTTAAAACATTTCTTTAAAGACTGTATCAGTGATACTTCACAGACACAAGATGTGGACCTGCACTGCCGTACGTTAACACTGTCTTTCTTTATTTTGTTTTTCAAAGCACCTATTACACAAGGAAGAAAAAACAAAACAAAACAAAACAAAAAACCTTCACCACTTTAAAACTTCTTTAATGCTGACCACAGGCCATCATGCCGACTCCTCCCAGAAGATGGCACTGTTTATTGTACAATACTGTCACCTCAAGACACGGGTGCTAACCCCTGCGGGCACCACCCTGCCAGCACCGCTCAAAATTCTGCAGCCCCACGCACCCTGAGCTTGCAACAGTCGCTTGCCACCTCCCTTCCAGGTACCAGCCACAGAAGCGGTTAGGACCCTTTCAGGTACGACAGCATGTCCTTCCGTGTCTGGTACCAAGCTCCCTACTTGAACATCATTCACCAGTAGGCAAAAAGTCCTGTTTCCAAGAGATGGGACAGAAAGGGACCCATGTTTTTCTGACCTATCCTCTCTCTCCACTGCTGACAGATGATCAAATGAAGCACGTTGATGCAATCTATCTTAGCTGCAGGCATTTCTGCAGGCACTCCCTGTTAAAGCAAAGAGAGGTTGCATCAGGGATACAAAGGCAATCTCTAAAGGGACAGTGCATTACCTGTACAATAGCTACAACAAAGCTCAGTCATTTGTACCAAGAGGAAGCTACTTTGAGCAAACATCAATAAGGTCACTTACAGCCAGATTTGCATTACTAAGTTGAAGCTCAAGTGATTGACTCAATCCTCTCATCCTCTTAAATCTTCAGTGCTTTCCTTGTATTTCTCATGTGCAATATAACATGCTGATTAAGAAGAAAAAGCCTTAAATGGTATCTTGAAACCAAATTCCTTAAATGTAAGCACTTGCAGCTGCTCGCTGAATACAAACAGTGAAGAGATGCAGTAAATCCTAAGCAAGCCAACTATGTGCAGACAGGGTGGTTGCCACTTGGCCAACACAGGGCCAGCACTCCTCACAGCAGCTCAGCTCTACTGGTGCCTGAAGGAGACCAAATGCCAGTGACCACAGTCACTTTAAGCAATTGGTTTTCTAATCTTGATCAGAGTAGACTAATGGAGATTTTTTTTTTTTGTCATTAGTTACAATTACCCTGTTTATTTTTTAATCATTCCTAGAAAAATACACAAGTGAAATACCAAAAACTATCTTGACTTTGCCCCCTTCTAGAAACAAAAGGGTAGAGTCACCTCACTGAGGAGAAAAATGAACAGATGTAGAGACATCACATCTGACAGGAGGTTTGAGGCCCACAGTGGAGATCAGCAGGAGATGTGGGGAACACTTCCCAAAATAAAAGAATCCCAAATAAAATACACAATGCTCACCATATTGACGCACACCTAAAACCACAGTTCTGTCTCCTACGTTGGATGCTGGCTGTTTAAAGGAAAACTGAGGAACACCATTAAGTGATAAACTGCTATTAGCGAGAGCTTGTTTCATGTCACGAAACTGGGAGCTCGGACAGAGCACTCTATTACCTTCTTATTTTTTAATGACTTCACTTCATTTTCAACGTTCAGGCTTTAGTTCAACCCTGTAGAAACTCAGGTATCTCAAGATCCTTAGAGAAATTCCTCTGTTTAATTAATACTTCTGAAATCATTGTATTTTAGGCACTTAAATCCCTCCGATTCTCATAACACACACTGCACACACTTAGGAGTACCATACATCTTAACTTTTTATTCAAACACAAAACATACACACACTGACAGGGAGGTCCAGTGACAGGCTGGAAGACAAGCACACAGATTCCAAACGTAAGTGCATTCACTGTGCTATTCCAACACACTGCTGAGCAGAGATCCGCGAGTGGCATACAGCGGAGCCAGCAAGTACCCACGCTGCGCTGCCTTACTGCTGCTGGACACACATTGAGCCACATGAAGCTCCTTAGGTGTCTGCAGCTGAATTAATTCACCAACCAAACAATCCACTCACTGATATGACAGCAGAGATTCCTCATCCTGATAGAGCTCCTTGAGCCTCACAGTTCTTACCAGAAGTCTCAAAACATATTCTGATTCTCATTACTAACACTGGCAGGGAAAGCTTTGAGCCCTTCTGTACAAACACCATGTGCACTTTCCCCACAGAATGTGCATTTTCCCCTTAAAGGAACTACTTTGGAAAATATGACAAATATTTTTTCCTGCGTTCATAATAATAGAGATATGTTTATTTAGGTGATTTTAGTGACTTTCATTGATGGTCTGGCTTCCAAACGTCATGCATTTTGGATGATGTTTTTACAGGCTGCCACACATCCCTGCACTTCAGCTGGATTCTCAGGAACTGAACTGAGCTCAGCCCTAGGAAAGGGTTAAGGCAGCAGTCCCTTATCAGCTGTTTCAGGGCTATCCTTTCAGGATCAGACAAGGAGCAGCAGGTAGGAAGAGGAATTTGATGGTGAAGTGAAGTGATGCATAAATCAACTGCAAAGACAAAGACCAAAAATCAGTCTTGATCTTCCTTGACCTTCCCCAACCAACTGCAGCAGGCCTGTCCCACCAAGCTGATGGAAAGAATAACCAAGCAGCCCCAGCAAGGCAAGAGCTCCAAAGAGCAGCACTCACTTGCAACTTCTCACGCAGACTACCTTCCTGCCTGTCCCATACCATTCCTGATTAAGCAGAAGCACATGACGGTGGTTTGGCACCTTTCCTGCCACCCTCAGAGGAGAGTAGCTACCTCTTCCAGCTAATACCTTTCATCCCAGTCCCTACACTTTTCTCTGCGTTACTTCAGGTTGTTTTGCCAATAGTACAATGTATTTTTAAGTACACAGAGCATTAAATAATTTTGCGCACACTCTAAACAGAATGGCAGAGAACTTGGCAGCTATGGAAAGACACTATACTAATAAACAAGAACAGATACTTAAAGCCCTTCCTCAAATAGAAAAGTCACTTACAGTTGGCACATACAATAAACATAACTTTTCTCCCACCGTATCTCTGGAAAGACATATCTCAAATATGAAGACTTACTACGCTTTAAACTCTGCATCTGTATCCTACAAGCCACCTTCAATTTATTACTTTAATATGAATTTTGGTAAAACATAATAGCAGCACTGAAATATTTTACTGTTATTGATCGTGTTTTTCTCATCCCATAGGCGCTGCTGCCCCGCTGGGGTCTGTCACCCTGCCTTCCCATATCCCCAGCTGCTAGAGCAGACTGGCAGCTGCGGCTTCCTCACCAGCGCTCTGACACTCACTTTGACTCAACACGCTGTGGAATGCTTTTATCTAGCTGACAAAGAGAAATGTTCCACTGCAATTCACTTGTAGATCAGTAAGTATTCCAAACATACCACACGCCAGTCAAACAGCCTTTACACATGAATGTCTCCATTCAGGGACAAAAACCTTCCATTCATAATTGATAAACAAAAAACCTCACAAACAATATACTACAAATTCCTAAACATACACGTATTAACACAAAAATGAAATATCAGGCGTCAATATATTGTAAAATACATTATTAAAAGATCACATAGGAAATACATTGGAAACCTTGACGCTGAAGTACATATGCTTAAAATCTATACTTGGAAGGTCTTTTTTTTTTTTTAAAATATCTAAGTTGTCAAAAGACCAACATACTTACGGCAATGAAATCCTAGTCAAGATGACAAGTAACCAAATGTAAAACACAAAAGAAAAGACCTTTTTAAAAGAATCTGAATTTGAGTGCCTAAACTACTTATCGATTACCTACTCTAAGACATCAGATTGCACTTTTGTAAATGCTAACTTTTACTTCTGGCCATCTACTCTGTTACTCAGAGTTAAGGAATAAACATCCTGTCATCCCTTCCCCTCAAGAAACTTGACAAAGGCTTCCAAGTTTCTCATGCCTAGAACATAAATATTGATAGTTAGAAGTTGTTGGTAAACATATGTCATTTCGATTTTCTCATCCTTGACTGTATACTTCTGATGGTACTTTGGTACTTTGTTGGTGCAAAGGAGAATTTGCCAAGGAGCTGTTTTCTAGCATCATTTAGGAGCTATTCTTATATCGGAGGAAGCTTCTCCCACTACTTTTGAGACAAAGTAAAATAAATCACAACTTCAAGACCAGCCATATATCTTAGAACTCTGTATGCCATTAATGACGCTGTGGCACTGAATAGGTGGCATGCTGCAGCTCAGTTATTTCTCTATTTCCTTTTCAACACTGATGCACACTGCTATGTCTATGAGGACAGGCAATGATAAATTAGCATCATTATTTCTTCTGGGCAACACAGCCTGCTTATCTTCTTCAAAGCGAGCTCTCAGTTCAAATGATATGCAAAGACGACTGTGCTGTTTCACTTGACAAATTCATTGGTCATAATGTTAAAGATACACTAGGGGGAAAAGGCAGCATATCTTTCTTACACTTCCCATCACCTTATCTGACATATCCATGTTTAATCATGATACTTGGCTTACCAGTAATATTTTCGAGAGTCCTTATGCCCCCCTCCCCCACCTTCCATTTCTGCAACAAGAAAATACAGATAAGGTACAGAAAAATCAGCATGAAGCACATTTTATAAACCAGACTGAAATACAGTATCAGTGGAACCTAGGGGCTTGTTTCACCATATACCTTCTGGGTACTAGTTGTTAATATACTGAAAAAAATCACCTGAAGCATTCTGCTTGACCTTAATGGATATTATGCCTGTCACGACATTTCTTGAGGATAGACATAGCAAGCTGATATTTAAATCACAGGGTTTGGGCCTTTCAAGGAAATAACATCCCTTGGATCAACTATACTGAACGTTCAACAGTAATTAATTCCAAAATTTGCTTTTTGTTTAGCGCTTTTTTGGAATTATCATTTGTCTTTTTATTAACAGTTAAAAGGTAGAGGTGTGAGGATATCAGTGACAAGAACTTCCATACGCCACGTAGAACAGCAACAGCAATTCTCAAGGCTCCAGAACAGAAACACCTTTCATGACATGTTTATACACCAACCCACCCAAAATCCTAAAAGAAAATAACATTTATACAATACCCTCTACAATGTTTTCAAAAAGACAGAATTATATTGAAATACATTAAGATTTATTTATTAATATATGTATTAAGACTCAAATGAAATAGCTATCAATAATGTGATCTACAGCATTAGATCTATTTTTAGCAATTTGAAAGCCCAGGTTAAAAAAAAGCTTTCAGAGCTAAACACTATTTTTGGTATTTCTAATTTTGGAATGCTCGACACTCAAAATTTCTCCTCACTTGTTAGTTTAATTCTGGAAAAAAAAAAAGAGCTAAACAACATGCACACTGAATGAGATGCTACCAGGCAAGTCTTTGGTATAAATTTCTCATATAGGACTCTACCAGCAACACTTTAAGTACCACTAACATCATAGGAATCAGAACAGAGCAACAGAGCAGGAATCAAGCACAACCCATATTATGCAGGTCTTTATTCCAGCTACAGCTTTTGGAGCAGACTGAACCATGCCCAAACACTTGGAGGTTGCATCAATGCACTCCACTTATACTGGGACAAATGTTTTAATCCATCCTGTAGCCCATCCTTAAGTATATTATAAAAATAATTTCACCAACTTATGCTTCACAACTACCTGCAATCAAGGTGGTTGTTCTCACAGGCACAGATGAGAGGCAGTAGTCAGAAAAATAAAGATGGAATGGTTACCTAATTAAAATATTTGTACCTAAGTTTAGCCTGACCTATCACTTTTATTTTTCCTTTGTTATCCCTGGAGTTTTCTATTTGAGGTTTGAGTTTATACAGTGTGAATAGCTCTAAATTTCCCTCAAGTGCAGCAAAGACACTGAACTTGGATATCATCTCCACCACCCCCAAAAAGAGCCCATTATTTCAGAACTAGCATTTTGTTGCAAACTCTAGACTCCAGTGTCAGCTAATTCTCTTTCCAGCTATGCTGTATATATAAACCATAAACAAAGCCTTTCATTCTCAAAACGGTACTGAAATATGACCCCATGTTTTCATATGTAAAACATGCCCATTTTGTTTTTAATCTGTTCCCACACAGAAATGAAAGAAAAAGTAAGAAAAATGACATTTCATTTCAGATCAGATTTAGTAATCTAGAAAGAATGTGACATGTTCTCTGTCTTTACAGCAACAAAAAAAGTAACTGCTGGCGACGACAGCGCAAAGACTGCTGCTGTGAATTAGGGTACATCTTTTAAGTGTACCTACTCTTACATGTTTCATTAAACACAGGATTCAGGGTTGCATGCTGTCACATGGAAATTCAAGCTGTGGTAGTAACTTTTAAGACATTTTTATCTTCAGCTTGAGATGTCCTGAAGTGGCAGTACTGACCAATTAAAATAAACTCATGCATCAGAATACAGAGTAAAAACATGAATGTTCAGGCTTCTCCAGTTATAAGATTTAGGGAGCAGCGGTCTTCCAGCAGCTTCTTAGACTATCCCACTTACTGCTGTAGTCACATCTTCAACAAGTATCATGACAACTAATTGGGATGAGGAAACTAACTTAAAAAATTGTTTCTGCGTTTCACCTACCCACCCTTTTATAATAGGTTCGCATAATTGTTTTACTTCCAAAATAACAGAACTTGCAATGGCACAGTTCTGTTGATACTTGTTCTCTCTCTCGGGCAGTGCTGTCTAATGACAAATGACTATAACGTAGAACTCTGTATAAAACTACCACATACATATTCGTGTATATATATATGTATATATAAACCTAAGATGCACAAAAATACAACTGACCTAGGTCTTAAATTTCTAGACCAACTGATAAAACTTAAAGGGACCTATGGACTCGGTATATACTTCAAGTAATTCTCAACAGCTGCTAAAATGAGAATGAGTACTAAAAGTTCACAATTACCTCCAGCTGCTTACAAGCATAGGTGCAAGCCACAGATCTGTTGACTATAATACAGCATGTGTGTCTTACAAGCATTTTACTGCTACTCTAGTCTAAATGTTACTCTTTAAAAATCGAAGTTAATTCTTCCATAAGCACCACAGACTCCTGTCCTACTTTCCTTGCACTCTCAGAGCTGCTGAGGCCCACAACGAGGCAACAGGAGAATTCCAACTGGCTGGGCTCCCCTTGCTTACAGCTGGCTAAAACCTGCTTTCACACAGCTTAAAAATACAGAGAAGTGAAAAAAAGAATTGTGTGCACTCTCTTTAGGGGACAAATATGTCAATCATATGACCTTCCATTTGAAGGCTCAAGCTGCTCAAGGCAGTGTGTTGCTAGGGAGAAGGCTTTCTTTGCTATTTATTGAGCTTTCTTTTCAGCTTTTCGAGACTAGCCAATGATTATTTTCCAGAGACAGCAGTGAGAACTCAGCACTGCCTAGCCGAGCCTGTCAACAAAGGGCCTTTGATGAGCACTTCTTCCTGAGCGCTACATGACTGCACGCCTGTGCGACCGAGGGACCACATCCCTGTTTCCCAACAGAGCTGTAACCTGTGGCTGTCTCGTGAGCAAGTGCCCCTTCCTGCCCCGGACGGACGAGCCACGGTCCTTGCTGGTGAGCGCAGCTACCAGGACGCGCAGCAGCCAGCTCTGCAGCAGTTAAGCACACCAGCTATTAAAGCTCCCATTTATGACGAACTGCCAAAGGCAGCTTGGAATCCAGGTAACCCTGAAAAGTTACTCGTGCTCTCAGACGAGCAGAGCCAAGGGAAGGCTTGAAAGTTTCTACTATCAGACTGTATCATTATTTTCATATTATTTCTACATAAGTTTAGCATTTTAAAAGCCTTATAAGGCAAAGTCTACATTTAACCAAGAGACTTTTGAAACTTACATATTGCAGAAAAATATGTACAGATTTTAATTTTTTATTAATTCCATTAATCTTGGGCATCAGCACTTAATAGCTTCAGTTACAAAAGATTAGTGTATTCCTAGTAAATCATTAAAATCATGTAATATATTTGAGTTTCCTGTAACTATTCCACAGAAGTGATAATCATTTTACTTCTTCTATTAAGAAAAGTGCATATATTTTCAGTGTACTTCATTTAGATTAATTCAAACATATGCAAGTCTTATTTTAATTATTATAGTTCTTGAAACTGGAGTAAGATGCATCGATTGTGCTAATGAAAGTAAAACCAGCTTCTTGTTTCAAGATATTCACCTTGTTGGCTTTGGGAATTTATCACTTTAAAGGTCAGTATTTAATGTCCAAATTTTGGCAAATAAGAACCACCTATTTCATAATGTAGTAACACAAAAGAAATTTCTCATAATGCTCAACTTCACAGATAAAACTTTATTCTGCTGCATGTTTTAAGGTCAGATTATAAATCCTTAAATAAAATTTGGAGACATTAACAATTATCTACTTTATAAAAAGTATTACTAGAGCTTTAAAAAAAACTTTACATTTTGAAAAAAGCTTACTCAATTACAGTAAAAATACCTTTCCACTATTTACTAATTTGCATCCAAAAAAAAAATCCACCACCTCAGTAATTTATGTATAGGATAGTTAGAAAAGGTTTCCCAAAACTGTTTTTCTTCTTAAACAACAGTTTCTGTAAAAAGTGCCTTCTGGAGCCTGAGATTAAACATTCATTTTCCCCCCAAGACTATTCAAATGCCTTGCCTTGCACAAACAGCAGGATCTACCATTTTCGTATGTGGGACATGCTTCAGAACTGTATCTCCCATGAGCTATTAGAGAGAGAGAGACACATTTCACATACAGAAAAGAGACTGTAGTATAACAAACATGATATAGTCTTCTATCCAGAAGAGACTTGGGATCATAAGCTATCTGAGTATCAATGACTCACCAAAATACAGGACTGCTTAACCCATTGGGAAGTCCCCAAAGAAATTACTGAGCAGAATTTTTTCCACCTCTTCTTTCCAATATATAATATATATATATTGCACATATATATATATATATATATAATATAGCACAGCAGGTGCAGAGATGGATGGAGAACTCAGTCTACTTACCCCTCAGGAAGAATTAAAAAAAGACAAAGCTCAACCTGCCACTAGCAGACCCTTGAGGCAATCAGGAATATCAGGCCAGCACAGGCCTCAAGAAACCATCCAAATGTTTCTTACGTGGCAAGAAGCCCCTGCAGTACATCTTAGAATCCTGGGAACCTCTGCCTATGTTCTTCAGACTGAGATGACTAAACAACAGGCTATGGAGATTCCCTGGAGACAAGCTGAAGGATGAGAAATGAGATGCTTATGGAGAAAAAGGAAAAGAATACAGATGTGGTTGTTCTACTCTTATTAATACAACACAGAAAAAAAGAAGGAATTACTAATGCAGTAAAGCAGACAAGAGTATCTGGAGGAGCAGAATCTTCACACAGGTATGGGGGAAAAAAAACACAAAAAGTAAGCTAGAAGAAACATACAAGAATACAGCTTGAAAGAAATGCCCAGGATGAAACTAGAACAGAGTTACGCACCAGCCACTAGCTACCTCGGTTGGCTGCAGGAACCCCACCGGACTGTACGCTGACACCTGAAGATGCAACTCCATTTCCCCTCCACACCTGCAGCTCCTGTGCTCCTGCGGCTGACTGCCTGGCCTGTTCAGCTCACGGAGCTGGCAGAAAGGGGTCTCCTGCCCCTCCTTCTACACGAAAAAGGTTTAACTCTGGGCCTGGTGCTTGGGAGAGAGTGAGTGAGCCTCGGTATTGAGAGCAGGGAGAATGAAAGAGAACAGGTACTAGGCCGGCCCTCTCCAACTTGCTTAAATTCAACTTCACTGTATTTTTATCCAGCTAGTAGATGCTATTCGCTAATCGTTCATTTTTAAAAACCTGCATTTTTAGGTCGCCTTAGTCTCTTACCCAAGCACTTTGCAGGGTATACTGCACAGAAATGAGTTCTCCATATTTAAGGGAAACAGTCCTCTATAAAGTTATTTCAGAGAAGGAGTCTATGCACCAAGGTCTTCTCTAGAGAATGCCCCCTTCCCTATGGCAGTATCTTCTCCATAGGCTGAAGTTAGTCATTGTGAATATCACTTAAATTCTTGCAAAAGTTAATTTGAAGAAAGGTTTTCTGTAACATAGGCACTAAATATCAAGAAGTACCACATATATACAAATACAAGTCCAGGGAGTCTAACCTTCTGAAAATACGAAATATTGAAATACATTAAAAGAAGGAATCGACTAATTAGCATCTGTTTTCTCAATCACAAATTAATGAACCTACATGATAAAACAATTAAGTTCTTTAAGTCTAATCTTCTGTCTTAGAATGAGAAGTATATATCACGCCTATCTTAAATAATTAATTTCCCCATCCTTTCCTGCTACTCTACACATTAATTTAAAAACCTGCCTCCTCAGCAGAAACACAGACACAACAATTAAGTTACCATTTAGCAGGACTCGCATTAAAAATTTGATCAAATTTCACTGCAAGTTGAAGTCTATATTGGGACAGAAATAAATGTTAATCAAGACTTTATTACATCAAAATTTCATTTAACAGTTTTCCTTTTCCGATTTTTAAACAGCTGAGTATCTGAACTGTGGCTAAAACACTCAGCAGTCAGTCACCAAGCCACCTGGACCAATGCTGTCATGTCATGCTCAGGGAACTATTTGTAACAGGATAATCCTACGATATTTCTAACTGGGTGCTCCCCTGTAGCTTTCCAACTAACCTTAAATGCCAAATGCATATTGTATCAACTTTCTGGAGAACACGCAAAATTCTAATATTAAAAAAATGAAATCCACCCTAATAACTCCAAGCTGTTCAAATGGTAACTTTCTTTCTTCCTACACATTCACTACCGGTGCTTTGCACATAACCCACTCCAAAACTGAATTTTCAGTTTCTTTTCCAAAAGATTCTCGAATCCTTGTCATACAAGTCAAAGCTCTCCCATTTTCCTTTTTCTAGATTTCATCCTTGATCGTTTTTGACATCTTTCCCCATAAATCTCTTCTAGTATTCTTCAGAGACTCTAGTTCTCTAAACACTTATTGTTCTAATCCAATCACTATGAGAAAGCAACTCCTTTCCATTTAGATGTCTGAAGCAAGTACAATGAAACTGTCTTTCAGAGACTGTAGAATTATTATTTCATATTCCAGTAGACAAGGTGCACACCCATAAGTAAAAGCAGCTTAAAATACATTCTCTACAACAGGATAAATCACCTCAGCCCCTCTTAATCTCCCGAACTGTGGAATCTCATGAATATTTCAAAATAAAATCCAAATTCACATATTCTCTACCTTTATGGATTATATACTTATACACAGTATTTTGCATTAAAAATCTCCTTTCGTGCATGCAAAAATGATTTACAGAAATAAAAAATTGTAAGAAAAAATGGAAAAAGAGCAATTAAAGCTCTCAGTTACAAGATGCAAACAAAAAATTATGAATCAAACCTAAAAAGGGATGCAAGTTTTTGGATACCTAAGAGTAAATGAAGAATATTCGCTTTCTCATCATCAATGGGAAGAGATGAAGCACTTCTCCTTAAGTCATGGAAAATACGGACAGTAAAGGTCCAAAAGGACTGAAAAGCTAGGGCAATTCTGAAATTATTCAAATAGAAATAAATGGATTTTTGTTTCTGGAATGTGTAAAAATAAGCTACGGAGTATCTCCACATGATAACAACACAGAGTTCAGTAAGCTAAGACCTTAAAAAACAGAGACTGGAATGGGAATCAATCAGATGGAAAACTTATGGAGAATCATTTCATTGGAAACATGTTCAGACAAGTTTACCTAAAAAAATACATCAGGTGATGCTAGAATGCAAAAAAAGTTAAATGCAATCTTAAGACGTTTTACTAGCCTACAAACTTCTGGACTATTATGCTGAAGCTTTATATTGCTGTCAAAGGAGTCAAATAGTTTAAAAGATGGAAAAATAAAAAACCTCTCAGCTGGTACTTCTGTGGTACTTTAAGCCAATATAACTCCTGGTTGTCACAATCCTCCTCTTTCCTCACTTTTGCTCTCCTTTATCGAACACTGACATGGCTCAGGCATGGATACAATCTGCTAATCTGGGAAGAGTTGTTGTGTTTTTTTTTTTTTTGTAGGTCTGAATAGTTTTCTGCCAGATTACTATGCTGAAACAGCTCAGGCTCAAATGTGTGCCAGCATAAGGGAGGAGAGATTGAGGTGAGTTGAGACCTACCCTGTGTGGAGCTGTCGATTGACTCAGCTCCATGTAGAATTAGTCTTAGTCCTGCTAATCCTATTTCTTCGCTCTTACTGCTGGTCTTCAGTGGAGGAATACTGGTATTGCTGCCTCAACCAACTGTACTAACCACATTCCTCCTACTGTCTACCTTAAACTGTGTGAATTACTCTTCCTCCATTTGCAGATATGCTCATCAGAAGCAAAGGCTACAATCTCAACCATTTACTTACTACTCTAAATACCTACTTGCATTCAGGTTTTGCAGAGACCTTTGAGTTTCCTTGATTTTTGCACTCCTTGTTCTAAAAAGCACTGAAAAAAACACCACTATTTTAAATCTCTTCTAAAACACCATCCTACTAAACTGGTAATTTTTACACTGTAGACCACACCAGCTACACAGTATATCCACTACTTATAAAGCTCCATGTTAACAAATTGAAAATGATACATGGTTTTATAGTCTGAGGACCCTACGAAAGTCAATTCACTTACTGATACTGTTTTCATCTTTCTGTATTATATTTTTCTGTAGAACTATCTTAAGTGAGAACTGTTGATTTTCTTCAGCGAAGAACTGTATGCCTTAGGATGATGCATTTTATTTTCATGCCTCTGCATGCAATGTTAACTTTTGCGTAACACCATGAAAATGCTATTCCAATCTGGAGTCCTGATACCAGCAGTATTCATGCATAGCTTCTACTCCCAAAAGTTTACAAGTTAGTTGCTAAGTGAAAAGAACTGCAAAATGAAACAAACTGGGGGAACCTAAAGATCACAGGCCAATGTGACAATGCCATACGAGAAGCAAAATGAAATGAAAAATGGATAAAAATACTTTAACAATTTTATCAGAAAAGAGGGGTGTGCCTTGAGAAGAAACAGCTGCTACCCTACTGGTCTAGTAGAATGCACATTTCTTTAATTCCCTGGATTCCCGGACCAGCAGGAGCCAAGAACCCTAGAAATATAATAAACTAAACACAGGGAATGAGTGCTTTTCATAGCTTCCCATTTCTTCCCCACTATGTTATTCCCACCTTTGGTGTCTATTTCCTGGATAGTCCTCTGTGTGCTCTGGTGCTTGTGACATCTTCAGCAAGGTGATTTACCTCTCAAAGATCACCTGAAAATTTTGTGGGTTACCTTCCCTACTATTTAGCAAATAAAATCAGGTCATAGAAAGGCGTGACAAGCGCTATTTTGTTATATCCATCCACAAAATAAGTAGCTGAAGTCTGTGGTTGGCTTCAGCAGTGAAGCAGAAAGGGGATTTTGCTTCTAACTGTTGAACAGGCTGATCACATCTCATGGAAAACATCCCACAGCTGGAATCACAAATTCAGAGCTCAGCAGGTCCAATTCAGTTTTGCCTGAGAGAATGTAATAGATAACTTCAGTCCTTGAGTTTTTTTTTATATGTCACCCCTTTAGATGGCAAAACCAAAATGTTTTTCTCTGTACTGCTTGTGAGGTAAAAGACAGAATATGCTTCAAACAAATAAAAATATTCGTCTTTATCAGGTAACCTGACTGTTGCACATCCTTCTCCAGAATCAATGAAGACATGTTTCTGATGCAAAATGATCAGTAACTTTCAGGTTATGAAAACCCTTCATTTAAAATATATATATATATATATATATATATATAAGGTAGCAATCCCACTTTTTCCTCACTTTCTACCCAGGAAAGATTTAAGATCATACAAGATCTTAGCAAAACTAAGGTAACACTATGAAGCACAGATTTCATTTATAAAGAATTACTAGATANNNNGGCACAAGACTTGAACAAAGGTAGGGCCCAAGAAAGTCCCCCAAGCCTGTGGAACCAAAATCCGGCAACACAAGAAAAATCAGAGTATGAAATTTGAGAACTCTAGTGCAGAGAAACACCAATGAGCCCAGTTTTTTTGACTGCCTGGTTTCTGAAACAGCATCAGTTTGCAGATCTTTGCTGTAAGACATTTGTACTACGTATCTAACTGATGCTTTGAGTTCAACCCAGTATCCTGAACTGCTCTCTCTGTAGCACCACGTTTCCTACAGTTTCTGAAAATAAGCTGATGTCCTCTAATCATTTAGCATCTCTCTCATGATACAGAGTGTATAACTACTCAGTTTCAACTTCAAAAGCCACTTCACAAACACTTAGGTAATACCATTAGATTTTGCTGCTGCTCATCTAAGAAAGTACGGTGAGATCAAGCCTGATGAAATCAATTTGCTGGAATTTCTAAGCACATACAGTCTAGAACACAATTAATACGAGAAAGCAATACTTTAAAAAGTAACTTTAAATGAACAGCTGAAATTCTGAGTATCAATAATAGTAAATGCTACTCTTGTCCTCATCTAATTTCTCTGGAGATAGTTTTAAAGTTTCACAGAAACAGTACCCTGAGGCTACCAAACAGAATTTCAGCTGCATCATTAGTAACAGTTTAGGAATTTGTTAGAACTTAGCAGCTGTTCAGCTACTGAATCACCAGTACGAATTTACTATTTTCCTTTGCTAATTTACAGGGTTCCTACTAGTGATGTAAGATTCTATCAAGGAATTCTACACATATTTTTACTGCTTTAAACAGAAGCCTAAATTACTGCCATTACAGCAATACTGCTCTCTTTTTAATTAGATCATCCACAGTATCTTAATACTGACGAGTTAAGATTTGAGATACATACTAAAGGTTCATAAGGAAACATTTAAGCCTTAATCTATATGCCCAATGTAAGCTATTTCTGAGAAAAATGTTGCATGCTATTCCAAATATGACATATCCTAAAATACACATTTTAAAATCTAACATCCAAGAATTCAAGTGTGTATGTGGGTTAGCAAATCTACATGGCCAGGAGAACATTAATAGATGCTTCCAAATAGTGCAAAACACTGGTCATCAGTTCTTACTACTACAGCTGACTTCTTGAGCACAACTGAAGGTTAAACAAGCATAAGTGATGCTCATCAGTTGAGGCATTTGTGAAAGCAGCAAGTCCATCTTCTCACATTTCAATAGCATTGGTACTGACAAAGAAGTCAGCAGGTCAAAGTCCAACTCCCTTCAGAGAGAATGCAAGCCTGAGCTGGGAAAACATTTACATGTGCCCTGAAAAAAACAGTTTGAAGGGCCATAGCACCTTATTTGTTTCCAAAAGAAACCTTTGCTGCCCTCCTCCCCTTCCAGAAGCAGATTTGACAAGTGTTGCAATAAATATTACATGCAGAGAGGAAAGTTGAAATCAATAGCAGGTTAATGTTTATTGAAACAATACAGAGAACCATTTTTAATAGCATTACTTGAAAATAGATCTAATCTAGCAAAGGAAATTCAATTTATGTTTAGAGCAATCAGATTTTATTTTTTTTACTCCAGGGATTTGTTGCAAACTCTGTCTCTGAAAATGTGCTTACTGTACTGTATTTAGCAGAAACAGTTTAGCCTTAATAAGCTGATAGTCTGCACAGGAGCATGGATCAACTTATTCTCATTAAGAATGTAAGCAGCTTTCTAACAGCCTTCTTTGCTGTTCAGCCTATGCCAGAGAAAGCAGGGATCTCTCCTCTAAAACCCATAATTTATGAGTTTATTCAAACCCGCCAAATTGCTTTAAGTAAACGCCTCTTATATTTGAAAATTCCCATGGCAACTCATTTGGTTTGGCAGGAAGGCAGACCCAAATTCAATCCTTTTATCCTCCAGCTAAACCATTACAATGGTAATTCTGCTCTGACACTCTGAAGAGACTGCTAATTACTGTACTCTGGTCCCCAGACAGATTTCCCATTCAGATTAAAATGGCTGCGCAGAGCAGAGAACAGCAGCAACACCTTTGTGTACATGAACGGATGTACTCTCACATTACAGCTTTTTACATGAGAGGCTCCAGGACTGCAAAGACAAAGCACCTTCTACTCAACGAAGTTTTGCAGAACAAAAAATAAGGAAGGGAAAAACAAAGAGCAGGAACAGCAGAGATGACAATTCAACCACCAACTTCAGCATTTTGACTACTCAAGCTATTTAACCACCTCTCAAATGAAATGAATTTATCTTCTGTTACTGCTATTACATACTGCATATAACAGTCTAAACTACAGATCGAGGAACTACATCAAACGCTACCGAATACAGTGTTGGATCATTACACTGATTGCGTAAGTGCCTACTGTCTCATTGTCACTACAACGTCTCAATTTTTAAAACATCACCCATGTCCTTCTACAGCATTATTTACTTTAAGACGTTTATTTTTTGGTGATAATGCTTTTTTTTTTCCCCTGTCACTTTTAATCAAGAAAGTGAGAAGGAAACTAATGACTGCTCCCTTGCTCTTCTGCCCCAGCTGTTCCCACTTCCATTGAAATGCAAACAGCAGTTCAATGTTGAACAGAATAAACATTTACTGTCTCTGGGCCAGTACTGGAAAAGCCTAAACCCTGGCCTAATTCTGTCTTCTAGAAAGAATGAGGATGGTGGTCCTTCTGTCCTCCCATAAAGTTTATTTGCTTAAGTACTATGAAGAAGCGGAAGGTAACTTTTTTGGTTTTGAAAAGGAATGGGACCAGAAATACATGGGTACTAAAAATGTCTGCAGTGGCTAGAAAATCAGGCAAGAGGAACATCGCCATGAGAGGAATCAAACAAGACAAACATCCTCCCTAGACAGGTTACTAGCAACTGCTAACTCATTTGAAGAAATGCTCTTGGAAAAATCTTAAAATACATTAGCATCTTTTCAAGTGACCATAAAAACAAGAACTAAGCCTTCAGGCAAAAATTGTGCATGTTTTCCCACACATGAGACCTTCTTCCCTCCTAAATGTGGCAGAGCTAACTACCACAATGGCTTAGCACGAACACTGGGAACAGGAAGTTACCCAAAAGAAAGCTAGGAGGAGAGCACAAATGCACTACATTAGTGGTTACCAACCTATGAACCCCTAAATATTTTTTTCCAGTGGAGGCAACGGCCTCTTTACCAGGAGTTCTAGGAACATGAAAATAGGTTTGTAGATTTTTGTTTATTAAGTCTTCCATGGGTCCTTTATAGGTAACCTACCATTCCCACTATTATGGGATTAGCTCCTAAGAACCTGTTTTAACTATCTACACCTAGTTAGCTATTGATAGACTGTATTACTGAATGTGTGATTAGTTTTGATCAGCCTGCATTTCAGGTTCCACTAAATTTTGTAGCTCCAGTGAAACAACCAGGCAGCATAAGGAAAGATACTTGTCTAAGTACTGCTAGACCATTTTGGCACTGAATTTGAGGATTTCTCTGGCATTTAACTTTGAAGATAACATCCATGCCAGTGAATTGCATTTCAAAATGTGTGTGGCTCATTTGCACAAGGCTGTTCGTCAATGAAAGAAGTCACAAGTGTGTGGTTAACCAAGTGTTCATTTTAAAGAATCATAAACATAATGATATAGCCACAGCTGCAAAATTACCAGATAGCCCTCTTCAGGAAAGTAAATATTGACCTGAAAATGGGTTTTCTCCAAATGACAACTTGTTCGTAGTTCCAGAAAAGCCCCCTCCCTTCCGTACAAGAACCATGCTGAGACACATTGTAAGGCCACGGGTACTGAATATTGACAGTGCTGGCTCCAACAGGTCCTCAGTTCCATGTAACTTCTAAGGCTGGGAATGCTTTGGCTATAAACCTGACCTCCTTCCTTCTCAATACTAGATACAATGGCTGACCTATCTTGAATTAATTTTTCTTCACTTCCTTTCACTTGTATAAGCTTAGAATTTATCTATTCTTAAACATATATAAAGATTCTACTTCTTCTCGTGTTTATAACCTACAGAAGAAACCCATTTATTGATAAGCCTTTGTTAAACTTTTGTAAATTTACATAGGAAATGGACTTCTTCACTTTTACCAAAAAAGAAAAAGGTTGAGGCTATTGCCAGAATTTTGCTAAAAACTTTCTACAAGGTTCAGAGACTCATACTGATGCTCCAGCCACATAATCCAACAATGCTCATGTCTACAGATTAGGTAAAGATAGAATATCATTCATCATAACACCAGATAAGAGGCTTAAACCTGAAATGCACACATAGCAATAAGATAAACATTTAGATGTTTATTTGCGTTTTACTTACATTCGTATAAAGAAAAACAACTTAAGAAGAGAACATAGACTACTACCTAAGCATAAAAATACTATTTTATTTCAAGTCCAAAACTGCCTCCATAGAGCGTATGCAAAACAAAAGTACAAGAAACTATTTAAAAGCATTACTTTCTAACGCTCCAAATTATAACAGTCAAAGAACGTCATAATGGTTAGGAAGACAAGATGCATGGGTACAACACTGACCTAAAGCCTCTGAAGTAAACAATCACACATTACAATCCATCACTTTATTTAAAACACAGTTGAGATATTCATAAGGAGGCATACTGCTGTGCTTTTCATATGGTATAGCAAACCCAGCACAATCCATTATCAGGATATCACAATCAGTTGGTTTATTTAGAAAGCAAACTGGTGCACTTAGGTGACCAGTCTGTTACGAGATTTTTATCCCTTTTCCCAAATGCTGAAGTACTACTACACTTAAGTGATTTATTTCAATGCTGTAATCTTGCCATTTTTTCCATTTACATTTGATGTACTTGTTTGCTTCACTTACATGTATGTTAAGATAAGCATTTAATTGATATTTATAAAAAGTGAGAGAAGTGTTAAATTCCCCCTTTGGTAAATTTAAATCTTCCACAGTTGATCTTGACCTGATTAGCTTTTGTTTCTAGTCATAATTAATACACTTTTAAAAATAAATTCAATTAAAAATTATGTATATATAAAAGGAATCTGTTTACATGAATAACATTTTAAATGGTTAGGATTAAAGTACCACTTTAACTTCTTATGGCTGCCACTGCCTTCCCACTGAGGTGCCTATCTGTCATGCAAGATATCAGCATTTGCTCTCAAGTTTGACTGTCTCTTGCAATGCTCTTTACTTGTAATAGGGTTTCAGACTTGTAATATGCATATAAAACCCCTGTTAAGCTTTGTCTCACAATGCTGGCTATTCTTATATTTATCATCCCATTCCATTCAAATATCGCAGCTGAAAAAAAGTTTTGTCAGCCTCCATTCAGAGACCTCCATTTATTGCTATGAGCAAAGAACATCTCTTTTTACAATTCAAAGTGTTTTGACATTTTCACATTGGAAAGTATTGTTGCAATGGAATGAAATATTTTCATACTACAACTACTATAGTAACTTTGAAATTCTCAGGATGTGTGTATACATTTATTTTCTTTTTTAAACAAAAGTTGCGATTTTGGAATGATAAGCTGAAGTGAACTTTACATCCTGTTATAGAAGTATTCGATTTATCTGTGAATGTGTAATTTCAACAGATAGTCATCACAATAAAGACAGTGCAATAAGCCCAACATATCCTGGGCTATATTACAGTCATTACAGTCCTCAGTTACTTGATAATTGTTACTGTATTATCAAGTACAACAGGAATATGTCTGTGAGAAGCTTAAAAAAATGTAGAAGCTCTAAATCAGAACTATGTGAAAAGAATGGCATAGCGTCACTAAATATTTCACTGACGAGATGAAATCAATTAGATGCGACACCTTCTGAGTCATTTCAGGGAACACAGAACATAAGTTTAAAAGCTGTTTCAGACACACGCCCCATACAAGAGGACAGCAAGGAAGGAAACAACAGGTGTAAGCACAACAGAATGAGTTATGCTGATATAATAAGCTGTTGCAGGAAAAATGCAATAAGCTGTTGTATTTGCATAAGCTGTTGTAGGACAAATTATGACCACTGGTGACAGTGGAAAAAATTCTAAAATTCAGCTGGAAAGACATATCTTTTCTGCAAAACATGGAACTAAGAACAACTATCCTTTCACTCATAAAATTGGATGTACAAGGATGAACTTTTGACCTTTTCTGGAAACTACTTAATTTTGGTCCTATCTCCATTTCTTTTAGAGCAAGAATACCTATAGTAAATATCATAACTTTTTTTTCCACCTTTCTCCAGGTGAAAATTTACCAGA
>VXAL01006409.1:138638-154776 GCA_013399475.1 Chauna torquata
CATTCTTAGAAAGTTACACAAACAAGAAGCAAAGCCAGCTTTAAAAACTTGTAGACTGACATCAAGTGATGCATTTCATTTCTAAAACAACATTGTCTGCTTTCCCTTTTCTTCTAAAATATCATGACAGCTACAATCTCATATTTGTTTTCTCAAAGCGTGGTTTTAAACTCCATATAAACTGGATTCTTAACATTTCAGAAAGTTAAACTTTCACTAATTCTCATTTAAAAATTACAGAGATAGTCTAAACTTACTGCATTTTTGTTTTAAAAACAGAATTAGTTTTAAAAATCCCATATTCAATGACAAACAAGAAACCCTAAGCCAATATTCTCATGAAATGTTTCTAATGAAATACAGCCATATATTTCTAAACATCTTTAAATGTAGGCTGACATATCTAAGAAAGCAGTCAGACCCATCTGCCCCTATTAGAGAAACAAAGCCTACAACTTCTATAAACATTAAAGCAAATTTAAAAACAAAAACAAAAAGCACAACTCATACATTGTTCCATCTGACCCCTAGATGCAGGTTTTGCTTTAGCTTTCATGATGAAAGTAGATTACTTATTTGCTAAAGAAAAAGTTCAAGTCAACTTTATTATCATTTGTACCCTCAGTCTGAACCCTCCCAGAAGCTCTTATTTCAACAATTTAATAACCTACTGAAAAGTGTAACTCCAAAAAGAACTTATAGTCTAAGAAATATAATTAGGCATTCTAAGTAAGAAAGATCTTCAAAGGGGGTATTCAACAGTTTCCTTTGTCCTTTTTAGTTTGAACCTATTTATACATGGAAGGTTTTTTGTAGCTTCTTCATCACCTACTTAAAAATACTAATTTCCTAGCGTAGAAATATCTGCAATAAAGAAAGCCTTTTTGAAAACAATTTCCTGATTCACAGGACATTGCACTGACCTAAATCTCCACTGTATTACAAAATACTTACCAAATTATGTGCAAACTATACACTACACAATATGACTCTAGCAATTACAGAAATGCCACCTAGTCTATTCCCTACCACAAACTTCTTTTTGCATGCTTTACAGTACAATACATTTGATCTCAAACTCTTGCCATATATACAAAGAAATTCATATGGATTAATAAGAATTTTTATCAAGAGTTTTGTTATAGATATAATTAGCAGTATTGGTATTTTAGGATAAATTAACTATCCCTCTACGAGTTTAAAGAGTCAGAATGCAAAATCTGAAAACATCTCATAGTAAAGTAAAGTAATGGTAAAGCAGTCACTCCTGGGAAAAGTTCTCCATGGTACCATCATTGTAAAAACAACATTTGGTAGAGACATTGCTCAAAAATCTGTATCTATTGACATGAAAGTAAACTATTTTGGAAGGTTCCCCCCACCCCCAATAGAGAAAATTTCTGCAAGAAGTTCTCTTTATAAAACTGTCTGTAAAAGAAAACTCTCTCATGTAACCTCCAGAAACTGAAGTTAACTAGCATAAGGATGACGTACACTAGTATTCCTAATGCGTTCCTAATGCGTTATTTCCTCCAAAGAACACTACTTTCTTATAACTTTTCTTAAAAAACTACAAGATACAGAATAGAGATATTTGGTGTTGGGAGCTACAAATTCCAAAACATATTCAGAGCCACCGCTGTTAATTTTTTTTTTTTTTAAACAGTTGGGGAAATCTTCGCAGATCTTGCAATGAAATACTTCTTTAGGATTAGAACATCAAAATAATATAGCAAATGAATAATATTTCAATAACGTTACATTTCTCTTTCTGCAAAAAGAAGTTCATCTCCTTTCTGTGGCTACTACCACACTTCAAAAACAAAAATCAGCTGAGCTATGCTGTGGCAAGAAATGCCATCTCTACCTTAAACGTGCAAGTTTTCTTGAGAACAAGAGATTCATATTTATATATATATAGAAAAAAATGGAATCAGACATGCACCTGATTAGTGATACAGAAGAATATGAGTGACCGTTCAGTGGCTCCTCTTTTTAGCTTCCAAAGCTCTCTTGAGAAACTAACAGGATAGTGATAACAACTGGTGCAGACCGATCGTTTGCATATTAAGAAGGATCTTCCACTACCTAATCATTCCTGACGCGAAACCATCATTGCTGCACTTCCCAGCATATGTTGCCATGGAAAGCAGCTGGAAGATACCTATGACAGTCCCCAGCTCCAGGATCAGGATGTACAGCCTATACTCATTTGCTGTCTATGGACCCATATCATTTGATCTTGAGCGAGCTTCACCTATCAGAGGCAAAAATTATCCTTTGCACAAAGAGGAAAGACAAAATAGCACCCCTGTCCAAGCATTGGCCAGGATTTGCAACAGATGTGAAAACTTGGAAGGTTGACTTTCCTGTCGCAAATCACTCCAAATCTGGCATCTGAGATCATCTAAGCACACAGGTGCCAAGAGACCTGGGTGTCGGAGTCAAAACAGCTGCTAGTATTACTGAAAGATTCCATTTACGTTCAATGGATTAAATCTGACCCAAGAAAGAAGTAGCATAACCAACACGAAGTCCAATGTGGTTCTGTGACTTCTGCGTGTTATTTTTCTAAATTTCATCCTAAAATTTACTGGAGATATCATCCTTAAAGCAAGATAAACCACGTTTTGTTATCCCTACTAATACAATATGTTTGAAAATAAAGCAAAGCTTTGAAAATACGTATTAAAATAGATAAGAAAAAAATAGCAGAAAACATACCATTTCTAACAATACACAAGAAAAATGAACTTGATAAAGACAGAAATACTTCTTATTGATTACTCTGTTCTAAGCAATGTGACTTTCTATTAATACCTCATCTAATCTTTCACTTTCCAGGACAGTTTACCAGTCCCAAGTTTAACTTAAAGTATGCTACTAATGGCTCAGTCCACTATGACTTAAGCTATTTAAAAGTTAGGTCCAATCTCTTATATCACGCCCACCTATGTTTCTCTTGATCACAGGGTTCAGTACATAACCATATTAAAACCTTACCCTATAAGCAACATATTAAAGAAAATCTCATTAGCCCTCTACTGCATGCTCGAGCATTTCTGTAAGGTTTAAAAAGAGACACTTAAGTTTCCCATTGAATAGTAGGTGGAAAACCCTGGCCACTTTTCCAAAGCTTTGAATTTTCTGTGTTCTGACGTCAAATAGCATAAGGAAGAGAAGCTTGATGACTATATATCATCAGTCAGCATTAAACCACAGATGTTTTATGACTAACTTTATTTCTGTGTAATTAGACATCTAGATTTCGAAACTAACACTGGCAATACAGCAAGCTTTAAATAGCTTGAAAAGGGAAGTGCTTACTGGTTACTTTACTGTTACTACACACAAAAATCTTTGCAATTGGTAAGATTCCTCCAGAAAGCACTGCCAAGAAGACTTGTACGTAGAATGATCTGACCTCTTTAATACATTCTGGTTAATATTTAGTTTAAAGATTTGTTAAAAGTGCAGGACAACAAATTTTTACTCTTTATACTGTCTCCCTGAGAACCACAACACTGCAAGTAGTATATCTTCCACTTAGGTACAAGGCTGTGATTTCAAAAGAGAAAACCAACTGAATAAAAAAATAGAACCTTTGGTACCCAAGATCAATATAATTCAACTGCAGTTAAGTAAAAAACAAACAAACAAACAAAACCAAAACAAACAAACAAAAAAAAAAACAGAAAATTCACTGACAAGGAAAAGTGCAGTTATTTTGAAAAGACTTCAAGGTCAAAAATATGAATTAAAATAGGAATCTAAAAGACCAACTGTAACTAGAAGCAAAGGGTAAATAAAATAAAGCATGGTTTGTTTGTTGCAATTTTCTCGTCACCTTCATCAACGCAGACAGACTGAATCATTGCTTCATAATACACTCTAACAAGATTTTAGGTAAGGAATAGAATAGAATAGTTCAGTTGGAAGGTACCTTCAAAGGTCATCAAGTCCAACTGCCTGACCACTTCAGGGCGTACCAAAAGTTAAAGCACATTAATGAGGGAATTGTCCAAATGCCTGTTGAACACTGACAGGCTTGGGGCATCAACCACCTCTCTAGGAAGCCTGTTCCAGTGTTTGACCACCCTCATGGTAAAGAAATTTTTCTGAATGTGTGGTCTGAACCTCCCTTGGCACAGCTTTGTGCCGTTCCTGTGTGTCCTGTCATAGGTTACCACGGAGAAGAGACCAGCACCTCCCTCTCCACTTCCCCTCCTCAGGAAGTTGTAGAGAGCAATGAGGTCGCCTCTTGGCCTCCTCTTCTCCAGACTGGACAGCCCAAGTGTCCTCAGCCTCTTCTCATAGGACTTGCCTCCCAGCCCTTTCATCAGCTTTGTTGCCCTCCTCTGGGCACAGTCAAGTACATTAACATCCTTTCTATATTGTGGAGACCAGAACTGCACACAATATTCAAGGTGAGGCCGCGCCAACACTAAATACAGTGGGAGAATCGCCTCTTTCGACTGTCTGGCTATGTTGTGTTTAATGCATCCCGAAATGCAGTTTGCCCTGTTGGCTGCCAGGGCACACTGCTGACTTGTGTTGAGCCTGTTGTCAAGCAGCACCTCCAGATCTCCAGAGCTTTAACAAGATTTTATATGAAGATCCCAGCTTACAAATTCTGTTCCAGGGCCAACAACAGAAAAAAGAACAAAGAAACAGAAAGAAAAAAGTATACAGGAAGCACAGGAAGAATACCCAAGAATAAAGAAAATAAGGGAAAAAGTGGGATGAAGAATGAAAAAAGTTACAGACACCACAAAATAAATTACCAGCATAGATCAATGTCATCTTTCTGTCCACAACAATGTCTACCAAAATCAAAAAGATTAAGTACATTTTATGGAATGCACAGAATAACCATGTAGAACCTAATTATCACTCCCAACCTATACATAATTCTGCTTTGGCAGGGCATGTGTCTACTTCAGTTTTACACAAGAGGACTTCTTCATCTCTCTTTGGGAAGACAATTTAATAAATTTACCAAGCTCTCTTTCAGAAATACCACTCTATTGTTTCTTAAGTTATACATTGTAACACCTTAAAAAATGAATACAGAGGAGGATGACATACATCTCTAATAAATATTCTGAGGAAGGAGAAGGTGAAAAAGATAGGGTATTCAACAGTAACTGCCGACAGGCACGATGAACTGATTTTTGTCGGTTCTATAAACCATCAAAGATGTCTGGGAGAAGTTTCAGAGTAACAGCTCGATTAAGATGCTTAGAAATAACTGTTGGAGAAGCTTCCTTCAGTGCAAGAAAAGCATACGGAAGACAAGAATGAGTATGTACTGCTACCCAAGTTATAAGCTAATTAAACTAGATATATTTATGTAAATATATCTGATTATGACTACGTCTAAATCTGTAAAAATATACACTGAAATCTGCCTGCAAAGATCATCATAAATTTACATTTACCCTTTCATTATTTTCTTTTTGAAAATGAAATACAAACTTGTAATCATAATATAAAAAAGCAGGTTTTATATCCCCTTTCAAAAATTATTCTAATGAATAATATTAGTCTTCCTCTTAGTACTATGAAAATCACTTCAGAGGAGTTGAGGAATTTAACAGTTTAAACAAGACTTAATTCAATTAAGTTGCAAATGACCTAGATTTCTAGTAGTAAATACGGTCTCAAGAAATCATTTCCATCAACGGACACCGTTTTGATGATAACAAACCACTGGTCTGCAGAGCTTCCACCACTGTATACAATGATGGAGACAGCTGCTTCACACTTGCAGCTGGCCTGAAACAATTTCTTTAACAATCAATACTTGCCAAAGTTCAAAAATTTAATACTGCAGTAACCTATCAAGTAGAATACACGAATACTTCATACATGAAATATTTTAAAAGATTTTTGTCCTCGTTTTTAAAACTCAGACTTCTACAACAGCAAAAACTTTCAGTGGAAGAATACTGTTAAAGTGCGTACCAGATTTTACTTAAGGACTGCTCAACACAATTAAATCTTTCATTAATATTGTTTAACTATTGAAATTACCAGTATTGGATACTAGCAGGCTTTCCTCTTTTGTTTTCCACTGTCATATTCTGTTACACCCCATTTCTGATTATTTTGTTCTCATCTTATTTGCAGGTGAACACACTCACAGTTCTACGGAAGTTGAGATATATTTAAGGGTGGTCTACAGCAATCTCATTTTTCCCTGGCTGTGCGTTCCCATTCCATCACTTCTGCCAGTGCTAAAATAGAATTGACCCCACAGCAAGTCAGCTAATCCAAGGTTAAGCTGTCCACCAAATGGACACACTAAGCGGTCAGATGAAGGCCAGTACTTTCTGATGTAAAACAGGAAGCAAGAACAGCAAATCATCAAGGAATGGCAGGACTGCAGCAGTCCTTGGTTCAAACTGTCATGGAAAAACTAGGTCTGCTTCATACTACTAAAAATAATACACTATCACCTCTCCTCCACATCAAAAAGTCTACCACATGTTATTTAGCCATCACTCCCAAGAAGTTCAGCTGCTTCATTATCTTACCTACAGAGCTGCTCTTTTGAAGATTTACATGGCATGCACTGTAAGAGACTTGCATCTGAATTGACAAAACAGATATAATACAGGAATTTCCCAAACGCCTTTAAAGACAGCAGTGTCATTTTTCTGCTGCTATATCACTTGCTCTTTTTCATAACTTTAATTGAACAAGCAGCAAACAATGGATTGCACAGCATGACCAACATTTCAGCAGGGAGACTATGGAAGGCAGCACTATATTCTCACTTGTGAGAGCAAAAATATAAAACTGGCATACCACATAGGAATGAGTTAGAAAGAGCTATCCAGGGAAGTTAAACTTGCATGCAGAATTTATTTATTTTTTTAGATGACTAAGACAAATGAAATCTTTTCCTAATATCATTCAAAATTCAAGCTTTTGCTAGTTTTAGCCAGAGGACAATAATGTACAACTTACACCCCCCCCCCCCCCCTTTTTTTTTTTAAACTAAAGCTAAAGCATGATTAACATTCTTTCTGCTGTATCTGTTTTTTGCTATGGAATTAGTTTTTGCTATGTAATTCAGCACACAAGAACGTCAGGTTAAAAATGAAGACATCCTGCAGTTTATTGTAGGAAGCTGAAAATAAACCACAACTAAAATTCACAACTGTGCTTATAAGGGAGGTATTAGAAATTTTTTTTTCTTTATTAATTAATATAAGAGCCCCAGCTTATCACACTTGCTGAAGGTAGTCTTTGGGAAATAAATGCTTTTAACTTATCCGTCTGAGAACAACACATTCTGCCAGTACTAATGCCCCTTTGTTATATTCTCTCTTGTTACATATATAAAATGAGTTTTATATATTTAGGAGTGACTAAAAATAGAAACATCAAAGTAACATCTCTAGTTATAGGGAGCAAACAAGGAGGACAGTCAGTACTTACATACCAATCATGACTACAAAGGACGTTACAATTCGTAAAAAAAAAAAAAAAAAACCATGCAGAATACAAAACATTACACTAGATGAAACACTGTAATGTCACCTTCTGCTTCTGCTTTGATAAGGAGTACAGCTAGCATTTGGAAGAAGTAAGTCTGTAAGTAAAATCCTTTTATGTTAGAACCAGACTACTGTGGAGAAGACTCGCTTCTTTAGCAAAACAAGCCACTCTGTGTAACCATGAAAGGCTTGTACTGCGTTTCTCTAACATTTCTTCACAAGGTAAAGCAATAGATATCGAAGAAGAGACTGTATCCCATTTAACATAGATATTTTCGTTTAACCACTGGGTCACTAATGTTTATTTCAGCTGGGTCTGCACTACATCTTCATGGATTTTGCTGATATTTTTGTTGGCATATTATGTTTCAAGACATTGAATGTAACGAAGACTAGAGTGCTCTCAAAGTCCATGATGCTTACAGTGAATAGTTTGTTGCTTGATTTTTTATTCAATTATTTTTCATCATAGCAAAGAGATGGCTAACACTATCTTCAAGGTGAAAAATCAAACCCTACTTCTCCAGATTTCCTTCAACTATTTCCTTTATTCTTAATTCTTTTGCCTTCTATTATACAGAAAATAATAATCCTTTGTTTTGTAAACAGTGTTATTTGTTTTAATCTTTTGATTTAAGATTAATTCTTAAGTTTTTCCCAGCCCCATCCTTCGCCACAGCTTACACTAAAGGCAGGCATTATCAGCGCAAGCTTCCCCCATTCTCTATGATCTAGAATTTAGTTGCAGCTTTGTGAGGCCGTTTTTTACTGCAGCACAATTAAAACAAAACATAAGACCTTACAGTGTTAAGTTGCTTATTTTCCTCTGGAAACAGCCAGTATTTCTCATTGTACTGTCCTGGTTAACATGTCTTCTAAGCACTCTGTTCGCTGCTCCAATTTTCACTTTTCTAGTAGTACCTTCCACTTAACCTTACCAGCGCCTCAGGCCAAAATAAATTCACCCAGTAGTAAAACCTTAACTCAGAAAGGTTCAATCAATCACATTCAGCAAATGCTTCAGCCTCTTGGGCAATTTTCAGGTACTTCCACAGCTGTTCTCATTCTGATTTTTTACTACTCTATTATTTGTTAAGCATAGCTATTTTTTCTCTGTTGTTTATGAAAATGTTTAGAGGAGACAGTGTATGCTTTAATTCCCTTATTTCCCAGTTTCACTAATTCATATTTATTTAGTTTTCGGAACAGCCTGCTGGAAATAAACTACAGTCATGTCAGCAGCTATGATATGGTTAAAGGACAGTAACAGCAATTAATCCGACACTCTTCAGTCCAGTTTGGTATTTCTGCTTTAACATTTGAGGCTTTGCAGCTCTGCAAACTTCTTCTTGAAATTCGACGCAAAGACTGCCAAAATTAATTTCAAACTTCAGCTCCTCTATACAGTGAGAAATATCCAAGCTTCCCTCTATTACTAATTTATTTGGAACTCTTTATGAATTTACATAATCAATCTTCGTTGTGTGGAAACTGTTCTGATAACTGCTTTATTTTGCATCATTTCCTTACTCCATTTTTAAACTCCTCAGCTACAGCACAAACATCTAGTACTACACAGGATGAAATGCTGAATTTAAATAATGATACTTTTCCCCATACCAGACAGCTAGATTTAAAGATACTCAAGACTGAAAAGTCTAAAATCACTATTACAGGCAAGAACCATATGGACTAACAAAATAGTACAATCTTCTCCGGAAACATTCTTTCCTACCCATTACAATCTTAAAATACTGTTACCGTAGTGGCAAATGATATATTCAGTCCGATAGGGAGCATTCACTATTTGCAGTTGTCTTCAGACAAGATGGAGACAGCAACTAAGTAAAACTACAGCAGCCCCTACCCAGGAAGAGCAATATAAAGAATTTGAAACACACTGAAGCCAGACTGAATCAGAATAGTTAAGTAGAAGCCAGAAGTATTATCTCTCTCTCAAGAATGAAGAATGTGGAGTCAAAAGGAAAAAGGGTAAAAAGCACTTCCGTGAAATTTTAATTGTTATAGATGCATCTACACAAAGATGGTTAGTACAAAAGCTGAATTACTAATTAGAAAGACCAGGACATCTGTATAATAAAATGATTATCTAGAAAACACATTCAGCTACAAGAGTTTTTTCAACACTTCTTAGAACATGCTATATATTTCTAAAGTATACGACCTAAGCCCTACTGCCCAGTACCCGAAATAGTTATTCCAAACCTTTAATAATAATAATTCATTACCTGAGTTGCACTGATCAAGTATTATATATTAAATCCCCTTGCACACACTCTGTAGTTTTTTGTACTTTCTGCAATGTACAAACCAGAATATTTTTTGTCTTTCCTTGGAAACAACTGCTAATCTTTACAGAACTCTTGCAAATAACAAATAAACTCTCAAAGCTCTAACAAGGAGGAGAGAAGTCAATAACCTGTACGATTCACTTCAGAAAGAGACATAAGGACAGTACAGTTCAATGTGATCCCCAAAGCCTACAGACTGCTTTATTCTTCCTGTTTTTCTTTGGAGAAAAACATGAAAGAAGCAGCACCATAAGATCTTGCAGATGTAGGTAATGACCAATATCTCACTGAACTATGGGAAGAGGAAAAGAATTAGTTATATAGCACTTAAAGTACAGCCAAAATAAATTTTCATACATAAAATAACGTAAATACGTTATTAAATGCATATAACATAAATAACGTAAATAAAAAAAATAAAAATTAAAAAAGGATTTTGGCCTTTCTCCTTAGGGAGAAAAATGGCTTGTTTAGAAATAAAAAGGAGGGCTTGAGGCAGACTGGCTAAAGATAAACTGTTTGACTGTGTATTGGCAAAACATCCAAACCAAGAGAAAAGGGAAATTAGTAACTTCACATCCACAAGGCAAAATATCACTAGTGATCCAGACTTGTAAAGATCAGAAGAAACACTCCTTCGTACTGAAATAGCCTCTGTTCCCCCAGGTACCCTCAAATGGACATCTGCTTTTAGAAATATGCCTATTTGTGCACTATTGCTATAAAATGTCATTAGGCTTTTTAGTATCTTGAGTATAAAAATAACTGATTGTTCTGAGAAATTCCTGTCTCTACCACAAACTTGCTTTTCTGAAATGTATCTCAGAAAACAAAAGCATTGTCACTACATGGCAAGAATGAGATTGAATTTTCTCTCCTATATAATCTCAGATTACATTCAAGTTGGATGGAAATAAACAGAAATACATGCCTATCCTTTTATCAGTTTTAATTCTCTCACATATTTTTGGAAAACAGAATAGTTGCAGGTATTCTGTTATATGAAAGTGAATTTCCAATATTCCATTCATATCTTTTAGAGCATCTCTGGAATCTTCCAACAGCCAGAATTTCCCCCACCTTACAGTCAGCTAGAATTTCTTTTTTCCCCCATGTTTGCCCTGATTACTTAAAGGTTTCTGGTTTCTTTCATGGAAGGATTAAAACATGTGAATTGAAAACTAACACAGAATTTTTCAACCCTCAAACTGCCTGAGCCCAGAATTTGATGAAGCAGCTATGACATTAATCGAACAAGCACAATAGGCAGTGGCAAAAAAAAAAAAACAAGTTTACCTATGTATCAATTCATGTGTATATACTACACAGGTCTGTTTCAATGAAACATACTTTTCAGAAACGAGTCAACAGACCTTTAACCCTTGCAGCACATGGGATAAGAACCACCCAAATATCTTATGCCCTCACAAAATATAAAAAGATAATAATGAAATGAACTGACATAGAAAGTGTTTTCCAGCAGATGTTATGTTTGGACAAAAGTTAGCACTGATTTATTTTCTAAAGCGGAAAAAAAATTCCCTTTAGGAAAAAAAAAAAAATCCTGTGATCAGGATTACAGAGTTCCCCCAACTGATTAAGCTACTAAATAAGGCAGAGCATTATCAAGACAAAGAGCTGGCTGACATTATCACAACATACACCAGTTCCAGAAACCAAGTGCAACACAAACATAGAGCATACACAGTAGTACTTTGGAAATGCTATTTTTTTGTGATCTATCAGATCATCTTGAACATAACCCTTCAGTCATATATTCAGCAACAAGAGGTAGGCTGAAGAAGAATCAATGGACTTTTGACACAATTAATTCTGTACTGCAGGGATGATTTTTTTTTTTTTTTTAAATTTCATGTGCTACATACTAGTTAGAGAATGAACAGAAGGGTTTCAGTTTTGCCAATATAAAAAGTCTTTTTCTTATTACTGTTTCTAATCCTGATTAGAAAGTCAATCCTAACATGCTCTAGATCTGTTTAGTAAATGAATAAATTCTGAAAGTTTGCTTTCTCTAGTTGTCTTCTGCTTTTAGAGATTGAAAATGTGCAAAGGGAAGAAATCTACATTATATCTTTTCCATACTTCTTACTTAATATTCTACTATATTTTATTAAATCAAAAATCAAGACTTTCTCCCAATCTTTGGTAACTTTTACAAATGTGTTCTGAATAAAATTTTTTATACAACTTGTGTCACCACAAGCTTCCTCTCAGCTAGCCTTTATTAACATTCACCAAGCACCCAAAATCACTAGGTCATTTTAATACCAAGTACTACTTTCTTTCACAAGATAAACTCAATTTTCCCTCATAATAAGGAAAAAATTTCCTCCAGTGAAAAAGATGCAATTTATTTTTATCATGCTCAAATGACACAAAAGTGGTGGTAAAAATCAGCACAAGATAGAATTTACTTGCTTGGAATGCACTACACTGCCACACTGAGTCACTTTGCTTTAAGTGAGAATACAGAGCAGATCTAAGAGAAGGGCTCGCGCAGAGTAATTCTGGTCCCTGCAAAAGCTAAAGCCTTTCAAGGCTTTGAACTTTTTTAACTTTCAAAAGTTGAAGTCATCTAGCTGGGCAGAAGGCAGTTTATGTTATCAGGGGAATAAGGAAGATGACTCATTTTCTAGTCCTACCATATTTATTTTTCCCCAATATAAGTGATGGCTAAGTTTTTTATACTGTATTCCGGAGGGATTTTGTTCTTTTTGGAAGGTGTTTAATATGATGATCTGAGAAAACATGCCTTCTTTTCTTAAAGTATCAGAATCATCTCAAACAAACACAAAAGCACGTCATATTTCCCGAGCCTTAAAGCAAAACATCCTTGGTACTGAAAGAAAGTAAGAAAGCTAATATTTGCAGCTGTTCAGTACTGCTTTTTAAAGGTGACAAAAACTTCCTGTACATATATCTAAAACAGGAAGAAAAATTAATAACTCTTAAGGCAACTAGTCTGTTCAGAGGAATAATTTCATCAGGGATGAGACATTTTAAAGATCATTACAGTATTAGAAAACAATATCTGAACTTCACTTTTGTATTTTCCAGAAGTAACTCCTGACAATGTAAATCAAAGACTTGCATACAAATACTTACTGCAGGTATCAGTAACTTTTTTACTTCTTCAACAGCCCTCTTCAGTTTTATTTCTGCTCTGTTTTGAGCATCCTCCACAGTGATAAGTACATGTAAATCTTCATTCAGGTGCTCCCAGTTGGGCTTGCCTCGGTTCTGTTCTTCCTAAAAAAAACCAAAACATGGAAGGTATGAAGCATTGCTACATTCTGTATAAAACAATCAAATAAACAGTAGATAAACTCAATTCTGTGAATAGTATGAACTGTATTTTCAGCAAAAGATAGGAAAAGTCTTCTTGATACCTGGAAACAGAGTTTTGTTTTATGTGGTTATCTAACAAGTTAGGTTTAAAAATATCTTTTAGAAAATGTTTCGAGGAATATTTTGTCTATGTTTTGGAACCACTTTTTTTTTTTTTTAAAGAATAACTACAAAACAAGTATGCTTTCTTAGAGTATCTTTCCCAACCAAAGGATGAAGAACAGGAAGCACTACAGAAACACTGCTGCTTCCAATCTTCTCTGGAGCCTTCCAAGGGTTAAACAGATAAAACATACCTGTGGTTAAGCAACCTAATATTTTCAAGAAAAGTGAAACTGACACCACACACAGAAAGTTGATCTGAATCTCTCCGAAGGGCAAGAAGAGAGTACAATTCTTCGGTGTCAAGAACTCACGATATTTCAATACTCATGCAGAAAAGGTTCAAAAAAAATCAAACATTACAAAGGGAATGTAAGATGTAATTTTCAAAGCAGATCTACATATACTGGATGAAGGGCAGAGATGAGGAGGAGATGACAAGGCTGCTTTAATACTGTACATAGAAGACCATGTAACAAGACAGTCACCATTACACAGGTCCTCTGTTACATCAATGGCATTAACAATCCCAAAGACAAATCTTAGTAGTAGTTTTAGCAGAAGGGAGGGCATGCTAAGCAAATTTATTTTTTTAAAGAAATACTTTTAACAATATATTTAAGTTACACATTCAAGCATCCATTCTTTCAAAAATGATAAACAACACAGAAGAAACTTTCCAACTCTTTTTTCATTAAACAGGGAATAAAGATAGCTAAATTTAAATACAACTATTTAAAATGTAACAAAATGTGTAGAAGCTTTGAAAAAAAAACTTTAGTAAAAAGAGAAAGGTTTATTATGACAATGTTTGAATCCAAATAAAGGCACACCTAAATAAAAACACTTCTTTAAAACCACTGAGTTAAATTTAAAATATTGAGCTTAAAAAAAAATATATTAAAAAAAAAGTCTCCTGCTTGTAAGACAAACATTTGTGGCTTAACCACTATTCACATCTAGAAAAAATTAAGGCAAACAACATTAATTGTAAACATGTCTTTTAATCTAAATTTCATTAAAATTCCTCCAGGAAATGAGAAAGATTTAATACCAGCATATGCATGCAGTACTATATATTCATAAATACATGTAGAAGCAATGTTCCTTAGAACATTCTATCTTTAATTCAGATGCTTTGTCTGAAATGTTTTGTGGAATAGACAAGGATAAAAATGGAAAATAATGAGAGGTATACGGAAAATTTATGTAAAAGAATCTGTACTTTGAAGGAAATTTCTTTTATTATTCTCCATGTAACATGTAAACATACACACAAGTTCATATTATCAGCCACCATGATTTTTTTATTTTATTCATTTATTTTAAGAACAGAGTCTTTTTGATTAGTTTAGAAATGTTACCTCAGGTAACTTTCTAAACAACGGTAGCTATAAAATCTCTCTCTGAATTTCAGAAGCTGAAAAAAGAATAAGAGAAAAATAACCCTCATTTATAAAACAGAACCTGACTCAAAGTGCGGGTGAGTTATAATATGTTCCCTGCTGTAATTTAATCTTTGAAGGAACTATCTACCACTAGGCATTCACAGCTTATTTCAGTGAGTCATGAACAAAACTCCACTATGACTATTTAAACAACTCAAGATATATACATATTTTTTAATCTGAAGTAGGAGTGAGTTATTTTCTTTTAAAATTGTGACAAGCTGTGTTCATATAAGGTAGTGCAAAGTATTATGTTAAAATTAAGATGAATCAGATAAGGTTCCTAAACCAGCAGAAGACACAGATGCGACAGCTGGTGAGCTGACACAGAGTGGGAAAGGCATTGGTTTACCAATTATCAAACGCACGATAACCTGCACAACCATAGCACCTCCCAAAACACATCAGAGCTAGAGGGCCAAATGACAAGGAGACTTGTCCCCACAGAAACCAGCAAGTTCTGTTCCTAAAAAAGAGGGAATGCCTGAATGCAGTTTTAGCTACCTATGCCATGACCAATGCAATACTTGTGCACAATGCAAGTAAACAGAAAGCGGCCTGCTGCACTCCATCCATTTCTTTCACAATGAAAATAGAACAGTGCAAAGTCTCACTAACGGTCAGCAAAGAAAAACAAAATGTACCTTGTTTCAGTGGATGTATACCTCATTTGTATCTTTTTTTATCTAAACAAAAATACTTTATTATATAATGAGGTAGCCTGCCTCTCTGTAATTTGGTATTTCAATATTTCAGATTAACAAAGGCTCAAGTATTGGTGCAAATTATTCTGTTGCAGCAAGAGGAGTTTTCTGTTGTGGTGGTGGTTTTTTGTTTTGTTGTTAAAAAGAAGTTGTATGTAAGACAATACACAGATGATACTGTAGGTCCTTTATTCACAAAGACTTACACACACCCTGATTTATTTTTAGGTGGAACACACTGCATGTAAGGTCAATAATCACATGAACTATCAGGTCAGACCGCACAACACGAACAGTCACACAAATACTTGTTGGTAAGATAACTGAACTAGTGTATGACAGTTACTGCTCTTTTACCGTGACCATAAACTGTTCTAATACACTAGTAAAAGCCTTGCTGCTGTGGAGAGCACAATTTCTTAAGCCAAATGGCAAGACTGAAAGAAAGATTACGGAGAATAGAAGTCTATACAATGTATTTTGAAAAAATAATTATCCAAAAAAAAAAAAATCAGAGAACAGTCAGGAACAGGTTTCAAATTTCTTCTACCTCAATACACTTGGGCTCAGAGTTCCTCCATCGTTCCCATTCTGATCCACAACATTGCTTTCCTAGTGGGTTAATAGTTTTGAAGATGTCTGTCATTTGGTTTATTAAAATTCAAGTGGAAAGTTACAAAAGGGGGGGGGGGGGG
>VXAL01006409.1:154782-172520 GCA_013399475.1 Chauna torquata
GGGTGTCTTTTTTTTTTTTTTTTAAACCAAACCCAGGAAATTCAGATATACTCTAAGCCATTCATTCCAACAGAAAGTCAGATCCAAAATGCACTGCAGGGCTAGACTCATAGGAGGAGAGAGAACCTGCTCTCTCTTGCAGTTAAGCGATGCAACTTCTTACGCTACTTTATTCTCCTTTTAAATCCTGAAGCAATGGTTTGGGAAAACATACTTCCTCCCAAGTACAACAATTACTTAACTTAGATCTCTTTACGCAACTAATCTTGAGAACTTCTTTTCCTAGTCCTGTAAAAGGCCGAACAGATAAATTGAATATATCTGGAATTCTGCTTGGAAGGTGTCCCTCTTAAGACTCATGAAATACAGTCTGAGACTTTAAGGGTTGGTTAGAGTTTTGTTCTGAAATTGTTTTTTGGGGGAAAATGATGAAAACAATCAGGAGAGAATGACTAGGAGTTGTACATTGTGAAACTTCTGCAAAGTGTTGTGGTTTTGCTGGTATAGAGTTAATTTTCTTCACAGAGGCATGTATGATGCTGTGTTTTGGATTTGTGATGAAAATAGCAGTGATAACACCCTGATGTTTTAGTTGTTGCAGAGCAGTGCTTGCACAGAGCCAAGGACTTTCCAGCTTCTCGTGCTGCCCTGCCAGCGAGGGGGCTGGGGGTGCACAGGGAGCTGGGAGGGGACAGGACCAGGACAGGTGACCCAGACTGGCCAAAGGGACGTCCCATACCAGGTGGTGTCATGCTCAGCAATAAACCTGGGGTAAAGAAGGAGGAAGGGGGGGATGTTGGGAGTGATGACGTTTGTCTTCCCAAGACACCATTACACGTGACGAGCCCTGCTGTCCTGGACGTGGCTGAACACCTGCCTGCCCGTGGGAAGCAGCGAGTGAATCCCTTGTTGTGCTTTGCGTGTGCGCGTGGCTTTTGCTTTACCCAGTAAACTGTCTTTATCTCAGCCCCTGAGTTCTGGCACTTTTACCTTTCTGATTCTCTCCCCATCCCACCTGGGGAGAGTGAGCGAGCGGCTGTGGGGCACTTAGCTGCCTACCGGGGCTAAACCACAACAGAAATTAACTGCAAATGAATTCAACTGCAGCTAAGACAAACCTGATGACTTCATAGCATCACAGAATGGCTGAGGTCAGAAGGAACCCCTGGAGATCACCCAGTCCAACCCCCCTGCTTGGGGCAGGGTCAGCAACTAGAGCAGGTTGCTGAGGGCCAAGTTTTGAGCATCTCTAAGACTAGAGACTCCACAACCTCTCCAGGTAACCTGCACCAGTGTTTGACTGCAGTCACAGTAGAAAAGCTTTTCCTTATATTTAAATAGGACTTTTTGTGTATCAGTCTGTGCCCACTGCCTCTTGTCCTTCAGCAGCACTATCAACTGATTCAGTCAGGTTGCCAAGTCTGCTTATAGAAAAAAACATAAGGAGTAACAGAAATTGCCTTGAGAGTTACTTTTGGCCAAAACACATTTGTTTGCACAGCAGGAAGAGTACACGCAGAGAAGAAAGAAATAGCACCAAGAAAACCGGAAACCTGAATAAAAAGCTCAGGAAAAATAAATTCAATTACATACATTCAAAATTGCATAACGTACACACAAAGTAATTTACAGCACGAAGTTCTGCTGCATCCCTGAAATTGTTTATGTAAGAATTATACAGGAAAAATGGAGGTAGAGAAGATGCAGGAAATCAGAGAATAAAATGATTTATGCCACAAGCTTGGGGAACAACAGTATTAGAAGAGCTTAATTACAATCAAACTATCTTGTCTGCTAAATTAAAGAACATTAAGAGTAATATAACTGGCAGATGAAATTTCACTGTGCTCCTTGTCTGGCAGAAATTTCAGTATCCTTCAATATGCCCTAATTCTGTAAACAGATTTTGCTTTCATTCTGTTGCCTGTGCATATATACTCATTATCCTCAGGGTACCTGTACACAATAATGGACTTGAACAAACTGTTCAATATTTATCTTGCTATTAAGGTCACTGGGTCAAGTAGTTTAAAAAAAATTCTTTCTACCACTCCTTCAAATTTTACTCCATAAAAATCATAAAACAGAAAAACAGTTACAGAGGTTTTGTTTTGGGGGAGGTGAGCATTTTTTGTTGTTATGTTTTCTTTTATTTTTCTTAAGGAGACAAAAAGAAGGCAGAGGATGCAACTGATTTGCACCTAAACAGCCAAGCTTTAATATTAAAAATCTTGTTCCATGAAAAGAAATACTGAAGTCCAGTTCCCTGTTGATTTCTGTCTTGTTTTCTATATACCTCACCCCTGCCACGGTAATTCCAAGTTGTGGTCTTATGTCTCCTGCATCCCAATACTTTAAGGTCATTTCTACTTACATCTTCATATCCCAACCCAAAGTTTCCTTCTTAATACCTCTGCTTTTGACTTAATCAGAAAGACTGCAGCTAACCAGCTTACTGTAAACTAAGTAAAACAGAAGACTGAAAACTTGTATCCCTTCCCTCCACCAGGGGTATTAATTTAGGCCTCTCTATCTATCCAATGGTTTTCAGAGATCATTAAACCCGAAAGAAATAAGTGTCTATCTGTCAAGCTTGTCTGAAATTGCTAGGAGATTCAAATAGTGAAAGGGGAAAATATTCTGAGAAAGAAGGCCTACAATCACAAAATATTTTAAATCAAGAACATTTTAAAATCTCAAACTATTTCTCACAACAAAGGCCTAAAGACCTTCACAGTATGGCCCATCAACTAAAAGTAAGTTGACTAATCAAAAAATAAAACCGATGAAGTAGAATCCAGTCATTTTCAGTTGTCAAAATGCCATTAAAAAAATGAAACAAACACTGAAAACAAGTACTTTCCCAGTATTTGTTTATACACAGGCAGGGATATATTAGTTGGACAACAAAGAAAGAATGCAATGGAAGAAAGTTTTCCACAAGGACTTTTTTTGTCTTTTCAGAAACATATGGCCCATAGTATTAAAAAAGTGCAACTCCCATCCCGTGCACTTTTTCCAATATAGCTCATACAAATTCCAGCACTGTTGGCCATTAGAAAACACAAATACAGCTCAGCCAGAGACCTTTTAAAGAACTAAAACCACTGGCTCAAGGGAATGTTGAGAATGTTCCTCGGTATCTTCCCTCATCCTGAAGCGATAGATTATTGGTTGGTGAAAACAGAATTTAATTACAAGAAGCTGCTCTCCCTACTGAATAACAAAAAAAAATACAGAAAAGCTAAAGTAAAATTAAAGAATGTTTGCATGCAATGTCCAATTGAATGCTAAAATTAAAAGGCATCAGAATAGCTTTATTGCTTTAAACCATGCAAGGGGTTTAATTCAATGACATTCTAGGAACTTTAATTACAATTATCCCAAAATACAAGAAACAGCATAATCACTCATAGCCACTTCTCACAGTCAAATGAAGGAAGTAAGATGTGGAAAGAAGAAATTTAGCCATTTAGTACAATTACCATACTATTTTGCCTAATCAATTGTGCTATAGCTACATTACAACTGACAGTAGTTCTAGGGGAAGATTTCTGTTCCATAAGGAAAACTTTCAAAAATGTATGTTTTAAAAATAACTGGATGAGCAGTTAAAAAGAAGCTGTGTGAACTTACAAAACTGTTAACATGTTGGTTTAAAGCAATTTTAAAACACAAGTTAAATTAACTAAAAAGTGACAAATCAGAAAGGTTATTGCAGGAAAATTCTAGTCTTGCTCTAGTTTACGTATTTTTAATTAAGAGTTCATATGTACTATAGCCATGCAACAATGTTAGGTTTGAATGAACAAGTCATTCTGCACAGTAACATTACTCAACCACTCAATACCAATTACACACTGTTTAACGAGCTTTTTTCAACACAGTTCAACTGGTAAACCAAGCCAGAGGAATCTGAGAAGAATTTTTTCCCTAACCTACTCATTACTCCCAACATTTCATGGGCCATGAGTTGTTGATCTCACATTGTCCAACACTGTAATCATTTTTTTCTGCCAACCTGACATAACTTTATTTTTAAGTTTTTGGAGCTTCTCTTAAAGAGATCAAACATACAGAAGACAGAGGATTTCTGTAACATTGTGCAAGGAATAAACTACTTAGAAGTGTCAGACATACAAGTAACTTCACCTCAGCTAATACATGTTCATGAGAGCTCTAGCCCAAGCAAAACAAAAATCACTTACATCATCTACTGTTGTTTTATGTCATTTTGTGACCAATCTAACACCACCAAAAGGTTCACTCCCCTTACCAGGTAGTCTGTATTCCTCCACTGGGGCTGGCCCCAGCACCTTGCCAGAGAGCCAAGCCAGCACGCTCCCACCTCCACCTGCTTTCTGACGGACCAGTGTTGAGCAAGGGGCTAGGCTACTGAGTGCCAACGCAAGGTCAGTGCTATAATTCAGGGACGGGCTAGATGAGGGACCATACTTTAAACACTTAAGTGCCACTTAACGACTGGCTTACCATTCTCATGAAACTATTCTGTGTGAAAGCTCATTACGTATGTGCCCAGGGACAGAACACAGTTATCTTTATTATCTGACATGAAGCAGCTTGTTCATATATGTAAGAGCAAGGTATTAAATACTACTAGGTAATAATAATAATTGTATTTACAAACATGGAGGTCCACCAAATAGTGTTCTCCCCCATTTTTGTCCATAAATCTGAGTAAGTCTTGATAGTAGTGGTGAACAAAAAATATGCTGAAAACAACACACCACCCCAAACCTGTATAAACATGCATTTCCATGATATATATACTCCTGACATTAAAATTTCAATAAAAGTTGTTACTTTAGAAGTAGGCTGCATACGAAATAAGCACTTAGGTAAGTAGCAAAAACAGAGGTTTTCATCAGATGAAACTCCAAGCCAGCCCTGCAGAAAACCAGTTGAAAATGATGCACTAATTACAGTATCTGTTTGAACAACAGAAGTAATTTTTCTAACATGAAGCATCGGAACACACTGATTGTCCTAACCCCTGCTGATAAACTACTTTAATTGTGCAGTTACAGTCAGGCAAATTAACATAGACTTTTGCTCCTACTGAGTTTCTAATGATGGCAGTTCACAAGCAGAAAGCTGCTGAAAAACAATGTAAAAAAAGAAATACTGAAGGAGGAACACCTGGTCAGGGAGAACACTAGCTTACTTCTCATCTAAAAATTTTGATCGAAACTTTCTCCTAGAGAAACAAAAGATCATCTACTTAAATTAATAGTCAAATACTTACTGTTAAATTGAATGACAGACAAGTTAGTGTTATTTAGTATGTCTTCAATTATTCACTATTCTTCTATACCAGGCCCCCTTCAAGACAATTCTGGATTAAAAACTGGGTATCTTCCATCTCATTAAACTAGCTAGTAACTGTCAAACATTGTTAAAGACTGTTACCTAAAAAAATCTTCTAAGAAGTATTAAAAAACAAAAACAAAACAAAAACACCTGATGGCATAAAACAACCTAATGTTTAAAGGCATAGAATAGGATTCTGTCCTAGGTCTCTCAGAGCCTCAACACAGACGTGATGCTCGAGAAACCTGAGCCAAGTTTCAAACCAAGTACACTCCCCAAGTTCAGATTTGCTCTGGAGTCAAATGACTCCTACATTCATGAAGCACCACACTGGATCTTTCTGAAGCTGTGGCTTCACAACACAACTGAGCTGGTCCAGTAACAACAGTCTGCTGACCAGACAGGAAGCCCTGATGACTAAACCAGCATGCTCCTACCTCTGCTGCTGTGCATTTTTCTAGCTGTACAGGAACTGCCCTAGCTAGCAGAAAACTTCCCGTTCCAAAGAGCAACCTTCTGTGAAACAGGCAACAAGGCTGCATCTCTTCAGTATTTTCTTCCTGCATATTTGTCTCAAAAGTTGTGCTGGTGTGAAAAAATAACAGCAATGATCTGTGAAATGAGCTGTATTGTCACGTGCCACGGAAACTCTTCACAGTACTGAAGCCTGTTATGATGAGTGTGTTGCACTAACTTAGGATACTGTTTTGCATTACAGCTTAGCCAATCTAAAATCAAGACTCCACTGAAAAAAAGCATTTATTTCATAGATTTTATCCTATGGATCTTTCATGCCCCTCCAATCATTCATTTTCCTTACGATGCTGAAATGATCAGGAATGTCAGGCCATAACAATATGGCCATTATAATCCAGTAAAAACATGAAGAAAAGGGGACCTGTCCATTTCTTTACATCTGACTTTTTGTTTTCTTTTTCTTATGCTTGCACAAGCTTTTTTTCCTTAAGTCACTCTGACATCAGCCACCTCCCTGGTCCATCTAACCCATGCAGCCTCATCAATATTGGCACTAACAAACAACAGGGGGAAGGTGAAACACATCCACAGACATGTTACGCACAGAATCGATGTCAAAAACAACAAACTCAAAAACCAGTGTTACAACTGGTGCTTTGCATAAAAAAAATAAAGATCCATCTATGCCTTTGTACTCTAACTTCGACACTTCCCACGTCTCATGCAAGCAGGGTAGCAGGCTGGTAAGAAGTAGTATGTTAGCTATAGCTTATTAAACCAAAGCTGAAATGCTCTTGTTCATTATTCAGATACTATCAGGAATAAATAGTTCACTTAAAAGTTGAGAAAAATTACAATGGCTGTAAGGATTCTTCATGGAAGCTGTAGCTAGTTTTAGTACAGTTACGTAGTAGAGTTACTGACTCACGCAGTCCTATGTCATTAGAGAGGTGTCACTTCGTTCTTCACCGCTTTACAGTCTTGGTTATAGGCTTGGAAGAATGCGCATAATCACACCAACAGCAGTTCAAAATTCGAAGAACTACAGTAAACACGCAAAGCTTTGTCCAATCAGCAAGGGTTACTGAAGAGTGTATGAAAAGGAAGCACAGGCGTATCACAAATCATATGCAAAGGACCATTACCTCAGCAAACAACCCAACTGGATTACTGTAAACTGACACTGCACACACCACCAAGTCCAACTTCCCCAAAAGGGACTTACTTATGTCGATAATCTTGTTCTAGAAACGTGGAATCTCCATGCACATATTTATTCTACTTTCTGAGATGTCACCACTTTCAACCTAATATGAAATAAGGCTGACAGGCACCACGAGGCTAACTGCAATTTTTAATAGCACTTCTTTGCATTTTGGTTTCTTCTGCACCGAAAAGATGACAAAACTAAAATTTCGGTTCCTTTACCCAAATCATTTATGACCTCTCGTGTTAGGCTTTTTGTCCACTCTCCTTCCCCAACCAGAGATCATTTTGTGTTTGAGGAGAACAAGGGCGAACCCTTTTCACTTCAAAAGTGAGTGAAACAATCATACAAAAATTTTCTTTCAACCATAGTTCATTTGGGTAAGTAACATACGTATGCAGCCTTCAATACTCAGTGATTTACTTTTTGTTCATGAGTCACTGCCATCTCATCTCCACCACAAGGGATCTTCCTCTGTTTACTTCAGAACTTCAAGGCACCAGCAGGTATTCAGTTTTCACAGAAACATTCTCTAGCTTTTATACCCCAAATTTTATTTTTCCCCCATAAACTGAGCTCTGTTGCATTAACACAACTCTTGTTTTCAGGTTTTGCCCTGATTTCAAACTACATTTTCTTACTTTTGTTACATACAATTACGAATCATATATAGGAGCAAAGATTTTAACATAAGAATGGACACGGTTAACATTATTTTGAAACTCTGCTGAATTATTTTACATTGATTTTTCTTTTTTTGGATGAAAGTAAAAAGTCTGGTATGCACCCATATCCTCAGGGAACAAGTGAGAATTTAGCACATGAAATGCATACCATAAACACAATACTTGGATATATTTGTTAAAGAGAGGAATGCAATTGTTAATACTGATATTCAAAATTACCATGAAGTAGCAAACTTAACCTAGTCAGAGGAGTGCAGCTGTTTGTTTCTCTGATTCTGGACTACAAGTAAGGCCTTTAATATTTTAACTTTACCAATATTCCTTAAGTAGGGACAGAGTTACACTGACATCTGAGTATAATTTTATGCCCATACAGAAAAGAGAATAAGCAATACAAGGCATTTCACAATACTATAATTATTTCCACATACTAACTACCATTAATATATTAATATCATCACACTAATATCCAATTCCCTTGAAAGAAAATAAAATACCAATAAAACCTGAATGCAACAGTCTTCTTGATTCAGGATTATCTTCAAATGTGGCTGTTTGAAGGGAAGTACCTCCATATTCTAAATCTCAAGGTATAGAAGACATCTTTAAATGAAGGCTTATATCAACAAAACCTAATCTGTCACCACAGACATACTGCTCTAAGTGTTTTCTAATCAGGAAATACAGACAGTAAGTTTATTTCAGCTCATGACTGAAATCCATTCATTAGCAGTTACTAATGAAATTAACTTTTAAATAACCTGGCAACTTAAGTTTATGAGTTTATTCATCAGTATGAAGTCAATTCTGCTATTCAGCTTTAGATGCAGAAAGGCTGACAAAAATGAGTATTCTTTCATCATTCTATATCAAGCAGCAGCTATATACCATGGACTTCTATACACAGAGAAATTAAACTACTCAGTTTAGAGTCTTAATGTAGTTTAGGAGTTTTATTTTACCAATAATTAACAGGATGTTAAAAATGAGAGACAATATAACCAAAATAGAGCAATTTTTATGAACTAATTATTCCCCACACACCCCAAAAAGTTATTTCTTAAAGTAGTATCAACATATAATACTAAATATTAAATGTACTTTTTAAGTATATAAAGATTCTTATTTATCTCAGTTTTTACTTGAGCAGTACTCTAGTTATTACATTTTAATTAATCAGTATATTTCTGCTCAGGAAGAAGACTAGCACACCAAGACATAGCCTTGCTATGGTGGATTTTCTGTCCAGGGCCATTATTCAGCTTCTGTCTTCATTCATAAGCATATAGTTTGGAGAACTGTCCCCACTGTGTTTCTGAAAAAGCTCAACAGAAGTCCTGGACAAAATTCGCAAGTGAACATGAAGCTTCATTTTAGGTAAATTTAAGCATCAAACTCTCACACTGATAAAAACCTCTGCTTAACTGTAATGTACCTGTATTCTACCAGAAAACTTACCAAGGTGCCTAAAACTCTGCTAAAGTACATGCTGGAAGACAAAATAGTCTTAATTTAACTGAAAGTCTGATACCTGTTTTCCATCTGGGATTCTCAAAGCAGTAGAGTTGAAAATGTTAACACCCAAAAGGACCTAATCTGATAATCCGACAACACTTTCCAAAAAGTGACTCAAGGCATAGCAACTTTAAGAAAACTGCTTCAAGAAAGAAGCTGCAGCTCCAAGAAGAAAATGTAGTGTAACAGTGCAACGGTTACACCACCTGTCCAGGAAATGACAATCAAGATCCAAGCTCCTCCTCAGCCAAAAAAACAAATGCATCAACGTCAGCATGGCGCTGTTCCAGGAGTGCCCTAACCTCAGGCCAAAGACAGGCTGAACAACACACTTCCCACTTCAACTATTAGGAAAGCAGATGGCTGCCCAAGAGATTTAAAAAAAAGAAAAAAACAAAACAAAACCATGCAGAGTGCTGGAGGCACCTCTAGCCCAGAGACCAAGGAAGTGACCAGGAGATGGGTTTCTGTTCTTTTACCTAGGACTGGAGGCTTTTTGTCATTCTGAATGATTGGGTAAAATGTATAAATAGTATTTTGAGGAGAACCTGTATTTCCAACTCCAAGGTGAGCTGCTTGGTTTTCCCTTTTATCCACTCATATGAATCTTTTACTTTCATCTGTGCAATGACCACAAAAAGTGAAAAGTGTCTTCTACACCTACGGTTTAACGATTTGGGAACTTAAAGGAAATACTAGTGCTATGGTTCCATGTTTGAGTAACTGCTCTATTGTTTTAAGAAAAGTGCTACCACTACCTCAGCTGTATTTAAGGACAAAAAAAAAGTACCTATTTGTTGCTTTCTCTGTCTTCTGGTCTACACAGTATAGTACTCCCAAATATTTCTTTAGAAATTGTTTTGCATAGTTTGGGAGAAAAAGAAAACAACTGTTCAGTACTGCAATTTGGACTGCCATTTACAGCTACTGAATTTTCGATGCTGCAATCAATGTAGCACTACTCACTAGCACCGGTAAAAGTAAAAAAAATATAAAAAATTATGTTTTTGTATTCAATGGAGAACATGATCAGCTCTTGCATTGTCAGTATGATTTTACATTTTCTGAAACATAGTACTTCAAAAGAGGAAAGAACATCATGTAACTTTCATTAACAATAATTACCACAGATAATTGTGGCATCTGTCTTTACTGAACTTCAACCATTTTCATTTCTCTAATCCATGCTTTTTCCTCTCTGTCTTGCTTAGATTTGATTGCCGATTTGCATAGTGAATGTGGTCAATGTATGAGCACTCCCCTCCTCAGTAATTTGAGCTCAGTGCTAAATTGATTGGTTTCTCAGTTAAGCTCATCCTCACACAAACACCCCAGCTCCAGCTCTGCTATGACAGCTCCACACAGAAATGATGTCGATCAAACCATGAGAGTCAAGAAATGAAATAAAACTGCGCTTTTCTTCAGGTGCTATTCCTGAATAGTCTAAGCATGAATTCCAGCAAATTTTTGCTCATTTGTGTTAAAAGACTAAGAAACTGATGAAGCTACATTAATTTATGTCATTTGTTAATTTTTTTTTTAATTAGGAATGATTGATTTTCTTTTACTTCAAACTGAATTTACAGCACTGTTAAAGACAAGGAGAAAGAAATACAAAAAGAAAAAAATGTATTAGCGAAGTGACCTTTTGAAGCTATGAGAATAAACAGAGTTGCTTACACCCAGCATTTTAATGCCAACATATTTCTACTTCCATGATCTCAATTTGCTTGTCACTTCCTGAGTCCTGTGACTCAACCTGTGCTTGAAAATCCAACCATTTGTCTTCTACTGGCTCCTCAAGGATGAGATATAAAAAACTGTCACTGGAAAAAAAAAAAAAACTGAAAAATCTTATTCATCTCCTACCCTAGTATCTGCTAATATCTCTAATATCAGTAGGGATTCCTCTGCATAAACCTTGGTGAAGGGCTTAAGGGATTATATTGTGAAGACAACTTCATAAAATGGCAATACAGTCATGTCAAACCCTCATTTTCTTTAGTAACAAAATAATTACACGCTTTTAGAAAAGAGAACTACTACTACCCATTTTCTCGTGCTGTTAAGATTTACAATAATACCTGATTACTAACCTCCCTAACATCTTTTCAGGAACTGCTTAACTTTTTAGTACAAGAAGTGAAAATCCACTCACTCCAAAGCTTTGCACAAAGGTATACACAAGGATGCCACTACAGATTTTTTTTTTTTTTAAACAGAAACTCAGATTGGGCATGTTAATTTAACCTCAGTGAGCCAAGAAAATTGAGAAGTACCACCTCTTAACCCTCAATATAATAGACAAGTTTCAGATATGGTTACAAAATTGCATAGAACTACTGCCAGTAAAATTTAAGAAAATCAGAAGGAAAACTTTTCTCTATTTTCCCCCCCCAAAAATAACTGAAACAAAAAAGAACAGATTAATTTTTGGTTTTTAATTGTTTGTTTTTTTTCTGCACACCAACAGTAAGTGACCTCTGCTCAAGAATATAAAAGGTTACCACTGTTTCTTTAAAATCAGAAGACTTGCAATGAACAATTTTATACTAACATGTTTCTTGCTTTACTATTTTTACTATTTGTCAAAGAAAACTAAATAAGAGACATAGGACTCAAACATACCTAGATGATAATTACGTTTCCAATAGATTTCTGAGCCGTAAAAAAAACTGTTCATACTCAACGAAGTTTAAAAAAATGAAAAAAAGATAAAACAAACATTCATCACCTTTGGTTTTCCAGATCAGTTGGGTAGGCAGGTTGGAGACGAGAAAGGGTAGGGGAAGGCGAGTAACTTCAAACTTTAATACTTTAACCTGTGACACTTCCCCAGAACTGCTTTACTGCTGGACTACAAGAACGGCAGCCAGGAAAGAGGTTGTGTACAGAAAAAGCAAAGCCATATTTACTGCCAAGGTCAGGTGGATGTGGTTGCAATACTGGAGCTTTAGCTCAAAACCTGCATCTTATATGGCTTGGGAATGGCTCTTTCTGTTCTGGATAAGAATGGGAGTTGTCAAAACTCAGTTACATTTACAAACAAACAGTCAGACTGCAAAAAGCAAGGGGGGCGGGTTGTGAAAATAGCATTGTAACAGATCTCATGCATAAACCGTAGTAGCGTTGCAGAATCCAAACCTTAATGAAAAACAGGGTATCAGTTTTGATATGATTACGTCTATCATTTTTCTTATTTCCTTTCTTATTTCAGTCCTTGGGATGAATCTGCCCTGAAGAATTCCTCAAAGATGCGTAATGGATCACTCATGCTTCCCGTAGGTCTGCACGGATGGCAAAAAGATTCTCAAGCAACTAGGCAGCTAAATTTTATCCTGAATAATTAGATTCAAATCACCTCTTATGCCCACAAGAAAAAGTGGTGCTAACTATAAAACAAACTCTTTCATAACTGGATGCTTAAATGAATACTGCCAACTTCAGACGCAGTGTCTGCGCTTATAAATTTGAACACTGATCTTACGTAGTCAATTTGGAGAAAAACTTTTCCACATCACAATTCCTAATTATCCTGAAGTGTTGGTTTGGGGTTTTTTTTGTTTCTTCTGTAGAAGGGTTTCTTCCCTCTTCTTTATACTAGCAACAGCTCTAAGCCCTTCTAGAGCCAGTTCAACACAGCAGCAAACTACTGCTGTCAGATTAAGTTTCTACCTGCTTAGAAGCTGAACTGGCTCAGTGACACATCCCAGAAGTAGCAGACTGAGCACAAAGGACGGCACAGGAATATCCCTTTGTGGGAAGCTGCCAGCTGTCAGTCACACCTTCAGCAGAGGCGCAGCCAGCCCAGTCACTCTCCTGCCTGCAGCAGGAAGGAGCAAGCCACTTGCAACAGGCGGGAGGATGAGGCAGTCCCATGCTCTCTACACACGCTGGGCACTTACCAGTACTGCTCAAGTCAAATGCTATTTTACATAAATTGCTACTTAAATGTGAAGTATTCTGAAAACTCAGTTTCCACTCACCTCAAGTTAGGCATACAAAGCAATCAACATTTTCAGCTACAGATATTGCATCTCAGTTGCTCACCTGAGAAATGAACATCCAACATTCCACTTATTTAAAGAAGGGTGTGACAAAACAAAACAAAACACAACTAGTCATTCACAGTATAGTGATGAACTTCAAGGAGAAGTTCATTTGTACAAAGATTATAATAAGCAACCTTAATTCTAGCATCTTCTAATTTGAATTTACAGTCCCAACACTTCTTAAAAAACATGCGATGGGGAACACCGGCAGGGTTTCACTGTCCCTGTTTCCTTATCCATCACACAGCAGCATTAATACTGCCCTATTATGTAAGACTTAAAAGCAAACAAAAAACAAACAAAAAACTGTCGTAATTGCTTAGGAATGCTTTCCACTAATAGAATGATATAATTAACACGTCACTCAGTTATTCATGCGCTCTCATTTATTCACACCGTGATTTCTTCTACAGTACTAAGCTCATGAATTTTCAGGTTTAAAGAAACGTTATGATTATGCTTTGCATTTTGGACTACTGAGGGGTGAGACCAGAAGTGATGCTCAGAGTTAATTCTGCACTCAAAACCCTTCTGTAATAGTTCAACGAGGGCAGCTATCTTAATGACAAGGTAGTGCTAAGCAGATTACTGGCCATGGTTCTCATCCCACTGCTAATGGTGGCTTGCTTTGAGGCAAAGCCTGACTCTTCTTTTTCTTCTACGGACAAATGGGTGTTTTTGAGAAGAAAAACAATCAAATTAGTTGACTAATGTAACAAACTCATTTTCCATAGAATACTACTGTTAAATGGACAATACGCTACAATCTGCATAAGTTCACATTATGCTAACAATATATTGTGCTCTCCAAACAGGATAAGAGCTTCTTTACCAAATGGAGACAACTGAAGAGCTGCATTTCAGAGTCACTTTAACCCATATATACACATTAAGTGATTTGCTTTGTAGCTAGAAAGCTCACCCAATAATTGCAATGTTCTCAACACAACAATTACTTTTTTATTCAGGCTGAATCTCCACTCGTATAGTTTTTCTGAGGGCAGTGGTTTGTTTGTTTGTTTCATAGGAATGGGCTGTGTGACCTTTGTATTGTCTACTTTAGATTCATTTTATGGTAATGCTTTTAAGCAGTGGATAAATATTGTATAACGTTGTTGTTCATGATTTATTCTACTTTTTCATCAACAGTGACCCACAATCAGTGAAGTAGTACAGTGCTGAGTGGAACAAAGCACAAAGCATTTTATATAACATTTCTAAATGCTATATAAAGAGGTACTGTTCAGACAGATTTTAACACATTTAATATTAACACTCTAACCTTATATTTTATCACCATTCTCTTTTTTTGTAAACTATTAAACTATCAAGTTTACTCTAAAACTGAAATAACTTTAAATACAGACTTGTATAATCACTGTAAGATTAACAGACTTGTATTTAAATGTTCTTAAACATTTTACTCTCTCCTGAGATAGTTCCATTCTTTCCATTAACTTACTTCTAATTTAATTTACTTGTAAACAAATAACCTGGACGTCAGGTCACGACAACTGAAAAAAGAAGATACTAATGCAAATTAAATAAATCACAACTAACTGCTATTACAAAAATGAAATTTCAGTGTGTTATAAGGAAAACAGAAGACTCCACAAATTTGTCACTGAGTATAGAATTGATAATAAATATTAACTAATGAATTAAAGTTGATTCCTTGAAAGAATTTGGAATTACTACATCAAATGATTTCAACATACAAACACAGGAACTGGAGAGAGAGAAGAACCACACAGAGCATCATTACGGTATGAAGCCATAAAAGCAAAAGCAAATCCTTGATGGGTTAACCAAGTCCAAGGGCAACTGAAGTAAGTAACTTTTAACAGATTCCAGTACATCAGAAACAGGCAAAAATTTATTAAAAAAATCAACTCCTTCTACTCTTCAGAAGACAAGTTTCAAATCTATTTTGTCAGAACATCCATTATATAGCCGCCCCGCCCCCCCCCCCCCAAAAAAAAAAAAGTTTTGTAGTTTAAATTAATATGCATCTGAATGACAAAAGTCTGGAATAAGACAGTAAGGCTGGGAAGAAAAGGCTATTATGTGCATGCTTTTTTGTGCTCTACAATGGTTTCATCCATCTCAGAAAATAATACAGTATAGTACATGAATTGAGTACAAAAATAATTACACACTCTGCTTGCATCCTAGAGAGATAGTTAGAAGAAAAGTGGCTTCCCTTATTCTAAGTATCTTCTCCTCAGGATGGCACAAGCATAATCCCTTTCATCAAAATGCAATTCAGCAACAGATGACACAATCACAGATTTTCTGCCAACCAACAGGTGCTGACCTCCTACTTACCAACTACACAGCCACATCCTTTCCCCCTCCTCTCCCTTTTCAAACTGGCACAGGTATTAATTTGACTACACTTTTGGGTCAATACATCTTATTAACCAGCAAAATGCTACTAATTATTATTACGATTATTTCAGTCAGTTTAGAAAGCTACAAACGGTAACCAAGGTGTTAGTTAAGCACTGAAGCAATGCATGGAAGAGTTGACTATCCACTCTCAGTGGCAGCAAGCTGTCAAACCAGATTAGCTATTCCACTGAACTATACTTCCTGATTAGCAGAGCAAGATGTAGCTTCTCTCCTGTCCTCGCTGTAGCCCTGTAACATGCAACAACACATTTTCACTCCCACTGTTCAAGATAAGTTAAGCAAAACTGTCCCAAGTAGACCTAATCCTCTATTGTTACAAAACCATGCAAATTATGTATTTTTGTTGATGTTAAGGAAGATGGAGGTCCAAAAATTAACTAATTTCCTAACTGAATAGATATGAAGGTTTGAAAAAGCATTCAAAGCTTTTTGAAAAAGCATTCAAAGAAGTGAGGTAAAAATGAACACTGTCAGTATGCTACTTGTCATTAATATCCTACATATGATACAAATGTATGCTGCCAATGAACTTAAAACATCCTTAAGTATTAGCTATTACATTTTAATTTTTGCACTGTATCATGACTTAAGAATTCATCCAGATGTGTCACAAATGAACTAAACTATTTTCAAATAGGAAAAAGATGCTGAAAACACTGTAAAATTCCAGCCCTTCCCCGAGAACAGCTCTGGTATTTCAGAGAATTAAAATCCAAATGTACAGTTCCACAGCTTTGCCTCCCAGTTCTCAATTAGCATCCATCTAGTATTATTCATGGTCAGAAAGTTCTGTTCTGTTTCAAATGTCTGCATCTTTAAATACGAAAACTGAACACAGCAGAAAGTTCATTGGTGATGGAGAGAACACATTTCAAGCCTGTATGTTCCATGTTTTATGTGTCTAAAAACTAAGTTGGGTACCCCAGAACATTAATTATCTAAAGATACGAAAAACATCACCTACACAGCACACAAAGATGCCACAGTCACCCAGCTCAACCAATTCAAAAACAGTTACTGCACTTTGCCTAAAGCCTGCAGTTCCACCAATTTAAGCTATTTTAAGTCAATGCTGCTGGTCCCACCCTGACATACCCTAGCGCTTGTGATCCAGTTCACGGTGCTCAGAAACAACATGAAAAGTTGCCAGCTTTGGTATTCTGCTGGTTTAGCACTGAAGCAGCTCATCATAGTCATTTATCATTTACATCACCACTAACTCCCAGAAGGAAGGGAGAAAGTATTCCTAGCCAGGGCTGTGTGAAAGTGTTGACTTAAAACTGCCAGAAGAACAGTACTGGAACTGCAGCCTGACATACTTGAAGGAGTAACATTTTCTGATGAGCAGTAGCACGCAGAGGTTGACTGATTTTTTAAAATGTCAGCAATACAGCTGCATAGTTCCTTCCTGTACCTCCAATGCAACCTTCAGGAAAGGGCAAAAATCTTCATTTAAGAACACAAGTAATACCTTCAGGAGACACTCAACATAAGGTCTCAGAAATGTCCTCAGTATAGAAATAATTACAGGTTTATACTCAGTATGTAAGAGGTTGTTAAATTTCTTTTTAAGTGAGAATGCTGAAGAGCTGACTTGAACACCAGCAGTAGGAGGTAGCAATATTAGCCACTGATTTTTTTTTTTCTTAAAGAAAATCACTGTGATGAACAATCCAAAACAATTTACATTGTGAAGACAGGTTCCAAAGAAAAAACTTCACCAATTATCATCAAAAACCCTTACTAATATTAAACTGGTATATTTTTAGACCAGCTAGGTATTACACAGTGTGTAACTGAAGCGAAGCCTGTCAATAAGCAATAAAAGCTTAAATGTATTTTTTTTTCTTTGCACCAAACATATAAAGCATATTCATCATTTGGGGAAGGGAGGGTTGAAGTTCTTTTTCAACCAGGGTCTCCTCAAGTTGTAGGTGACTTGCACAAACTTATTGGAATGTTTACAGTAAGTAAAACATTTACTTGCCTCTACCTCCAAAACTGCTGCATCATGGTTGTCTCTGCTCTTAAAGGAGACCTGAAAAGCAAAAAAAA
>VXAL01006409.1:176648-191142 GCA_013399475.1 Chauna torquata
TATTACTTCACAATTAGCTCTCACTGAAAAGAGCGGTCCTAACTCTGCTACTTCCCCTGTGCAGCCGCCACTGCTTAGACAACTGCTCAGGGAGGCAATTCAAGAAACTAGCAAACTCAGCCGACTCCCAAAGACGCACATGAAACAGCGGGAACAGCAGTCTTAAGATTTTTATTGGGACTGACTGTTAGATCAATCCAAACATAATGCCATACCACTCACGGCAAACCTTCAATAATTTGTGATAACATGAAGATTTTTTCCTTTGAGGACTACTGAGTAACTTATGGAGCTCAGGAATTACTCTGCTTAAGAGTGCGCAGCCCCCTTCAATCGCATATAATTTGACAAAAATGTTAAGTAAAGTCCCTTTGAATTCAATTCTGATTCAAGGACATCTGTGGTTATTTCAACACCTATTATATAACCAGCTTAAAAAAAAGTATACTGTGTCAAGTTCATTTTCAGATTACCAAACAAACCAGTGACACCAAAATATCCCACTTTTTTTTAGTAATTTTTTTTAACACTCCTTTTACTGTGCAACATCTCCTAGTCATGCAGCTATTTATCTTGCTACCCTCCTTACGCAACTATTTCATACAAAGCATTAAATGCAGAGAACTGAAAAACCTGCTGGATCCTTCCAGATGAAAGTTGATTTAGATCAGTTTCAGTGCTGTACTTATACAGCTTTTCTCCACAGTAACCTGAAAGAAATTTCTCTTCTGCTATAACTTACAAGCAATGCCTAGACCACATACCCAAAGTTCTTGCTACAAAACCATATGGTCTCATAAGAAGAAGCACCTTTATTAAAAATTCAGAAAATTCAGAAAAAAATATCAAAAGAAGTTTCTGATATGACTTCTCTTTCCTGTTAGTAGAGTATGTTTTAACTATTTAACAAACTACAGTAATAGTCCATAAGAGTCAAAACAAAGTTTTAAGTGCAAGCATGTGTTCAAACGCATGTAGTGTAAGAGTGCTCACCTTGATTTCCTCCCTGTCCCACCCCTACCCTGCAGGTAGGGCTAAGATATCCTACTTTTGTAAACAGAACGTCATCCTTCTCTTAATGTGGATGATCAAGTCTGAAATGGCAATACAATTTTAGCAACTAAACTGACAGTAGACAATATACAACTACTTAACGCACCAGCATTTGAGCTCAAGAGAGGAAGAAATGGATGTACTGCAGTTGTAACATATGCCAAGTAAAAAGTGGGCACAGCATGTCTTCTATAAAGAAGCCGAAAGAGATGAACAGTATAAAATATACAGACAAATCAATGGATGAACAAAGAACCCACAAAAAAACTGTCATCTTTGAGACATGGTATGCCTCAAAGAGAGATGAGAAATGTTTTACAAAATTGTTAAAGTGCAGTGAATACAAAATTGGATCATGTTTCTAATTTGGGAATGAAGAAAGGATCAAATCAGTTAAGCCACAGGACTACTAATTGTCACGTTTTTCAAATACCTGAAAACCAATACTGGATTACTGCCATATATACACACAATAACTTTCTTTGTAAAGGCCAACCACAACTCATGGCATAGATTTGCAAAGAACACTTTCCTAAATCTTGCTAACATGAACGAACTTTGGAGGTGAGCACGAACTTACAGGGTCAATGCTGCTTGTTGAAGAATCACAACAGGCAGCCAGGCATGACTTATTTTTTAACAATCCTTAATGAAAAAGAGGAAAGATTCTGTGTGTAAAAATACTATCTGGATTTCTGTATCTCTTCTTATACCCAAAGTACAATTATGAGAGCACAGGAAATACACTGGCTGTGTAACTTTGGCTAGAAGAGTTGTGGCATCAATTAAAAATACTCAGACATACAAACAATAATCTGTGAAACAACGAGTGCAAATCAGCAAACACACTATCCTTTGATCTTTTCAAGCAATTTTTTACATTGTAAAATATCATTTATCAGTAAATTTGTTAGGTCTATATTTTTCTCTGCCTTTTCCTGTGAACAGTGCTTTCATTTTCACAGTACTGAAGACTTTAGGCAGTATCTCTACTCTGCTTATGTCCACAGACTACAACAGAACACAAGTAGCTCATCTCACAAAGCTTAATCATTAACTGTGAAATGAGGTTTTTATTGGGGCACTTATTAAATATATATAAAATGTTTTAACAACTTTCTCTGGCATAATACAACATGTAGGATAACTTACCTATTAGAGTTTTAAAACACTTCCCATCTTAGAAAGGAGATCATATCTTCAGAGTAAAGAATTGGAACAACAACAACAAACAAACTCTTAAATCTGATAATCAATTAGTACTTAAAAATGCCACACAAAGATTCAAAAACACAGGCATGCAAACAGTTTTTCCCAATATACATATATGTGTACAGGCACAGGAACACAATTTTAAAACTTTTTCCTTAAACTAAGAAATGAAGTTTGCACTGTATATATTCCCTGAGAGTCCAAAGAGCAGCTGACATAACTCTGAATAAGCACATCTGAAAGTCCAGGCACAGAAATAACTGGTACACAGCTCCACATAAGGTTTTTATTCGTGCATTTCAAATGTTTCCCTTCCATAAGGGAATAAGCATTTTTTGCATTATGTAGACATAACCATATGCAGTCCTGTTAGCTAAGTCATCCCAGGATACTGAAGATTCTGGTAGTACATGTATGCCCTAATGTTCACCCCCACCTCCAAGTATTACATAGCTCTCAACACTACAACTACTCTATCTGCTGATATGAAGACAGAGTGAACAGACTGGAATTCAAAGAAGTGGTCAAATACCTAGTTTGATACATATGAAAATTGCTTTTCTCACTTGTAGAAAGCAAGAAACTGTTTATTATCACAGAAAATGTATTTGTAAAAATCACATATAAATCTGTATATATGAATGAATACATTTACATATGAATGTATGCATAAACGAATATGTTCAGGGAAAAAAATATGCCTTCTGCTACTGCTGTCACTATTTTGTGGAGACAACATTGTTCTCAGTTTTCACCTGATCTCTCTGGTCTGATCTTGTTCATCTGATCAAACTTGCTGCAGAATTTCACTTCCTGCTGGCTATTTGTGCAATCGTGCCTTACACCCTTTTTGTCTTTAAAATCCACGAAGAGGGTCTCAAATTTGTTGCACAGCTGAATATACTTTACTTCTTTTCTTAAAACAAACAAAAACCTCCAAAAAAATGTGTTAAGCCTGCTTTATCTAAGAAGTTTTTCTAAACTAAGTTATTAAGGCCAGCTACAAGACGTATAACAAAAGCCCAATACTCTAATTATTAAGACTTGTTTCTGAATGCTGTTCTTGAACTCAGGCACTGGCTACTACAGAAGTGCCTCATCCAGAATGCCTCATCTAGAATATGACCAAAGCAACAGAACTTACTATACAAAAATTCTACTCAATTAAAATTTGAATCCGCTGAGATTACAGGTAGTCAAACCACACCGGAGCCCCAAAATTTTAGCATGATTCTCACCAATAAACTAATCTAATTTTAGCATATCTAAGTAGATGCATAAAGGGTGGGAAACACTGCAAAGCCAAGTGTAGGAAAAAAAAAACCATAAATTTAGCCTAATTGTAGGATTGTTACACACTTCAGTAATATACACTTCCATTATATATAGGGAGAATAAAAGTCTTGGTGATTTATAAAAAAAACTTTGATAAAGTGTTCTATTACACTACATTGAAATTTTATTCAGTACCTATTACAGTTACCCTTCTTTTATACCTAAGCTTAACTACAAGTAAAAGTTTTTCCAATTTCAGAGACTTTGACCAGGAAGAATCATTAGGATGATCTAATCTGGCCTTCAATACATCATAGGCCATTACTTTTCAACAGAAAAAGAACTGCTCTGACAGTAATCATTGCAAATTGGTTTAGAGCATAGCCAAGGTCATCATAACTTGACTCAGCTAATACACAGAATTAAAGTTTGTTTCTAGATGGATTCTTCACATTTTGCTGAAGGCAATTCTGAATCACCCAAAAGCTGATCTTAAAGAAATCCTTAGCTTTGAGGCAGAGACATTCCAACAGTAAATTCTCTTTTCTTTCACAGTAAGTTTTGAATTTTTACCCCTAGAGAATTCCGTTCTTGTCTCAACTGTCCAAATGGTTGAGAAAAGGGAGAGAGGGAATACGGAACTTCAGTATCACCACTATCTACATTAAAATCTTACACAGTTGTGCTCAGAAAAACCTCAGCACAGAGAATACCTCAAGTAACAGATGCATGCAAGTATATTGTTATGGAGCTAAAAGGCAGAGGTACAAATGTGAGACATACTCTATAGGCTCCAACCATAACTGAAATATTGTTCAGATTTTCAGTGTTTTAGTTGTCGATTTTTACATAGGCAGGATCTGAGCCTGCAGGAAATTACAATTCATTGTGTACATTTGCAATAAAAACAAGTTTTATGACATGCTTTCAGCAGCACTGTTTTCATCAAAGAGTAAAAGGCAAGTTTAACAGTCACATATAACAAACAAGTACCATCAATTCAGGTTACAGGTGGCAGAAGAGGGGTCTGAATTTTCTTCACATTGTACGTAAATTCTATGACCAGGATGCTTAATAAACAGTATTATTCTGGAGGGCTATTTGGAAGAGGAAGCCACCTTTCTGCTTTTAAATTTTTCATGTCCCGAAACTTCTTGGTAAGAAGAAATTTTAGTTTCTTCAAAGGTTACAGAAATAGTTGGCTTTTGCTATTTGAACACAAGATTTTTATCCAACTTAAAATGAATTTCAGGATAATTGAATAGGGTAAGTACAGAAAATTACTTAACTTGTTCAATCTAGCTGACATTTTTCAACTGGGGGAAAAAAAAGTTAACAGACTATAAAATGAAAACTTCCATTCAGTCTTAGATGCCTAGTGTCTCTGCCTCAGTTTATTCTTGGTTTAAAATTCATTGGCAGCCTTCTTTGCCCAGTAATGTAAAGACAATCCATGAAGTTTGCGTAAGTAAAATTATTAGGCTCTAGAAGAGAAGTAGCATGTATAACAGACTTAAGAATTGACAAAGAGGAACACCACAACACAATCAGATATACAGAAATCCGCTCCCCCCCCCCCCAAACGACCGCAAATCATAAAAGAATGGAAAAGTGTGCTCATGCAAAAAAGCTCTAAGAAAGGCAATCACTATAGGAGAAAGTTCCTTTACTTTTCCATATTTTGAAACTACAACTAATTCCAGCACAGAAATTCTCCTCTCTGCAAAAAGAGCTGTATGTAGAGATTATAAAACAATACAGTAGATAATGCCTATTCAAAACTGAATATAGCAACATTGACGTTTTGTTTATTGAAACAGGAAATTGCACTAAAACACATGAAATATTTCCTCAAAAAATCAAATTCAAATGCATAATTTTAACTCCAATATAAGGTAAATGCTCAAAAAATGTTAGCAAATTATTTTCAATAGACCGAAGTCAATGAAATGTAATCTGAACAATTTAATCAGAAAAAATTAAATAGGCTTATTATTCTTTCTTTATAGAGAAGAAAAACTACAATATGTCCATTTAAGACTATTCATTCTGGAAAAAGATAGTCCTCAACTTTATCTGAGGTTAGGACTTAATACTACATACACGAAAGTCTAAGGAAACTTCAAGAAATGCTCTGATACTAGAAAGACTACCTGTGACTGGACAGTGTGTGTTGCAATACTCACCTAAAAAGTGAAACTACCTTTCGACAAGCATGTCTGATCATAGGAAGCTATCTAATCACTGCAGAACCCAATCCTACATGGATGAGCTCACTTGGTTATATTACAGCTCTGCAACATTATGAAATAATTCCACTAATCTAAATGCACCTCAAATTCACATTCCACTTTTTTTTTTTTTAATACAGTGCAGAAAACAAATTTGGAAAAAAACAGTTAATGAAATGGCCAGAGATCATTCCACTTCAAAATGTCAGATTACAAAATACCTTATCAGATTTTTCTTTAATGCTTATCACTGTTTACTTAGTATGAAAGTGGAGTTGTGCAGGGAAGGAACAAGTCTACATTTATTGACTTTATGAATTATCTGAGGAAAGTACATTCAACAGTCATGTGAAAACTTTTGTTGTTAATTATATGCAATTAAATAATTTCATGGATTTTATGACTTAATATGGCCAGAAAAAAAAACAAAACAAAACAAAAGAAAAGCAGACTACTTCAAAAATTTGCTACTATCAGACCTCATCTAAGCAAAGGCTTCCCAGTTTTCTTTCTGTAAACCATGATATTTCCCACAATTAAAACTAACTTTTTTTTTTCCACTCAAAACTGACTTTTCATTGCAGTTTGACTGTGAGATTACCAAACTCCAAGATCAAACAGCAGTTAGCTTTCTCCTCTTTAACCAGGATTCTCTGTTTGGATTTTCAACAAAACAAGAAAAGTTTTACATATTCTAAACAGCCTTTTAAGGTATTGTTTTATCTGCAATTCATTTTTTGTTGTTGTTCAATTCTAAGGTGGTGTCTAAGACTTGTCAGTACTGCTAACCATTCAATATGTGAAACGTCTTCTGAACAAGCTTTGTTAATTGTGCCTAATTATTGCACACAACCAATCTGACTTCAGGCATGTGACCTTCCTTGATTCACCTAACAGTTCAAGCTCTGAAGTTCTAGTTGAATTATCATGCATTTCCATATTCCCCAAGATCTTCAAAACAATTTAGTGTACACACTTTAAAGCTGTTACTATAATTACTCCTTTCACTTACTGTTTCACATCTTTTGGTCAAATTAATCTAGCATCAAACATTCAGCCATTGATAGGATTTTCCCTCCAGAATAGATCTGTTCAAGTTTGTTTGTTTGTTTGTTTTTAAATATAGACCTTCCAAACTTCCCAAGTAAGGCAACCAAGTAATTCCTTAATTTCTCTGGATGAATGAAATAAAAAGATTTTAAGTATTACCATAACAATTCTGTACCTGTTCTTATGGCTTTCTGATTTATTTTGAACATTTTCAATTCTACAATATTCTTCACAGAGCATTACTACCAGAAGGAAACAAAGAACCATACAGATTACAAGTCTCTTCTAGCTTCATTTCCTTGCCTTGTTCCTCTTTGATATTTCTGCTTACATGTGCAAGAAAAATAGCTGCTAATCAGAGAATCTTATCTGAGACTGAAGGGTTCCCATTCAAAATTCTGCATTCAGTTTGGTCACATACTTCAGAAATCTACAAGGAAAGTATTAAGCTGGTTACAAAATCTTGCAAAATCTGATCCGAGGATTTATTTTTTTTTAAATATAAAATACCAAATGTTAACAGAAGCTGAGAAAATCAGTTATTATTAAAAATTGGCCGCAAGCTGCGCACGGGGAGATTTAGATTAGATATCAGGAAAAACTTTTTCTCTCAGAGAGTGGTCAGGCACTGGAACGGCCTGACCAGGGAGGGGGTGGAGTCACCGACCCTTGCGGTTTTTAAGAGGCGCCTGGACAAGGTGCTACAAGATATCGTTTAGCAGCTTAGTGGGTAGTAATGGTGATAGGATGACCGTTGGACTAGATGATCTTGAAGGTTCTTTCCAATCTTGTGATTCTGTGAAAATCAGTTACGTCAGAAAACACGTTCCAAACACTTGGAATGGAAAAGCTCAGGCAACAAACATAATTTTTGTAAAGCACTCTTTGGCTCTTTACAAGCAATATAGTAACATTTCAAAAAAGACTGAAATAAGGATACATGACAACAGATCTTCACAAAGAGGAATGACATGGATGAATAGTATGGGGAAAGCGTCTTCCCAACATATAACTTGGACATTAAAGGATTTTTTTGTTTTGTTTTAAGCTTCCACTATAGCCAGAATTAATGAAGTTCAACACTTAATAGTCAGAAAGAATAAAAATATTTCAGTTTTCTTTACAGTCACTAGGTTCATGGGGAGAGGGGAAAAAAAAAAAGCAGCCTCCAAACAGCTGAAAAAATCCTGTTAATTTTTTTCACCTCACGTCTTCCCCACCAGATAAACGAGGGCATTATCACTGTTTAATACAAGTTTTAATTGAGTACTGTCACTGGTGGGAAGAAAAGTGCGGAACCACTACTTTCCATATCAAACAAAGCAGGTAATTAACAGCTATTCTGGCACAATCCCTTATCACCAAAATACACAACACTGTTAAGTTCTCTCAATGCCAATGCTTTGCTACAACAAAGGAAAGCTGATGTTTCAGGGTCACATTCACTCTTTTAATACACAGGCATAAATTTACTGCTCAGTCAGACACCTATAATTAAACACAAGAAGAATATAATTCTAATATTCAGACAGGCTTGCATATGAGTGGGATATTTCCCCCTGTAAAGATGATTGCCTTTCATTTTTTGGTTTCAAGTAGCTACAGTTCACTTAGTTTTGATTACATAGCAATTAGATATGCAAATACAAGAGATCTAAAAAAAATGCTTTTTCAAATGTCAGATTGTAAGCAATCAAGCTTATTCTTTTCTCCTGTACACACAAGCTATTCATTAAACAGCTATTGTCTTAAAAACATTCCAACAGATTGCATTTATCAGGGCTTTAGAGGCAAATATGGGAGTGCACATTACCCAGAATGTAGCCCATCAGGGAATGAAAAAGATCTTACAATTAATTTAATACATACATGATAGTGGTTAACTAAGTTAGAACTAAATACCATGTTCATTTTTCTCACTACTGTTACTATCAGTATCTAAGCTCACTGTATCTTGAAATTTTAAAAATCATTAGTTTGTATAATTAATGACACAGTGTAGGTAATAAATTTCAGTCAAAAAATACAGAATTCTTGAATATTATTTTTTTTTTCATTGCATTGAAACTACCTTCATACAAAGAGTCACTATGAAACCACATGGTTAGTATTGTTTTGGCAAGAAGAGCCATTTTTAAGCTTTTTTTTTTTTTTAAAAAAAAATTTATAGTTCCACAGATGTGCTCTATTTGGAGTATAGACTTACAATTTCATGCACCTAGATCACATATGAAGTTGCTTTTTTGTGACACCTTTCACAGAGCCGTTAGAAGTGGCCCACACTTGTGGAGATCTACTGATCACAGGTTAAGATAGTGGGACAGAAAGTCTAGCAGCAGCTCTGAAGAGCAGGCAAAAGTAGAACTACAACAATGTTAGATGGACTAGCCTGTAAGAAATTGTTAACCACAACTATAGTCTGCCTTTGAGAGCTGAAATGCTTGCTCTTGCAAAACTCTAAAGCAGCAAGAACAGAATGGGATGGGGAGGGGAGGTAGGCTGGTTGGTTTTATCTTTAAATAAACATGAATCACCTCCAAGCTAATAGAAAAAAAAAATTAAAAATCCCTAACAGGCCTGTGTTTCCAGTGACTCAGCTGTGAGGAAATGCACACTAACAAAGGAAGCTGAAACAGTCTTCTTCCTACAGGCTTAGCTTTCAGATAAAGCAAGTAAATAAAAAGCCTTCCTAGTTGATTTTCATGATTGCCAACCACCCATCAAGAGGTGTCTCACAGGAACACAGATCCTTTTTCAAGGTCAGGAGATTAGCAAAAGTTACAAAGGATGCCTGACTCAGAAGCCTCTTTAAAAACCTGGGGAAAAAAAAAAAAAATTTAACTGCAGCCCAGCACAGATTCAGGGCTGTAGGCCCTGAACTGTTGCAGAAACTCAGAGTTGTCCCTGTAACATTTACATCCTTTCTGTTGCTTCTTCCCTAAGGGTCACTATGAACAAACTGAGCAGCAAATGTGATCTGAGTATTTTAACTCCTACCCACTATAGCCTGACGTAAAGAATTGTGCTGCTCACGGGAACCCGACTATTCCCTCCCAACAATGACCCTGCAAACCCTCCTCCAACTGTTAGGTGATTCTCCATGCAAGACACTGGAAAAATCCTGTATCTGCTACTGTGAAAAGCGAGAATCAGACAGAAAAAAAAAATGTGCATGGAGAAACACTACTAGCACGCTTGGGTAAATGATACATCAACAACTGCCTGAATCAAGTCACTGTTTTGCAGATTCTACTTTCAACAGTCAAAAATGGCCTAATGTTTTCTTCATTTTTGCTACTGAGGTTAGAGGACAAGATCTCGGTTGTCTTGCAGGCATACAGTACTGAATTGACTTATGACCCAAATTACATTGAAGAATTACTCATGGTAATGAATTCATCAAGCAAGCATGAATACTGTGCATTGTGTCTGTTCAATAACTAGTTTATGGCACTTTATAATTAAATCAGACAATTTACACAGAATGTCAGACTCAATTAATTAAGTTAAATGGTCTCCAAGCAAGTTCACTACTAGCCATTGCTAAATTTTAAGTTTTCCACTTCTGCAAGAGTAACAAGTTTTATTTAAGAGGATAACAGATTTGTGTACCTGGCCTTAAACATCTGAGTAAGTTTTTATCCTTTCATGCAGGTAGTCAACCCTGAGTTGTTACAATTTTTAATCACATTTATATTTTTACGATATATTCACAGTGTGCATGCAATTCAGCGGGTTCTACACCCACCAAAACATTCCCCATTTACTGCCCACAAAAAAGAAATGGAAAAACGTGCAAAAGTTAGCAAATTGCTAATTACTCTCAGAGAAGTCTAATAAAAATGTGCAACTGCCTGTCTACAAAACTAAACCACACTTTTCAGATAGAGAGCAAAGACCACCCACAGAATCTTGCAGCTATAGCTAGAGAAACTGCACAGTAAAGACACTTAATTCCCATTACATACCCATTACCACCTGCACAGGTACCTGAACTTTTCATATCATTAATACAATGTACTGTAGGGCATGTCTACCAAAAGGGTAACCTGTGATCAATAACATCAGTTTTTATCCAAGTCTACACAAGACAAAGGCTAACACTGTATCAGCAGCTGAAGTGAAAATTGTCACCATCTTAAAACAAGCTTCAACGGCAAACTAATCAGGCATTTTAGGAATTACAATTCGTAGTTGTTATCACAGTCAATGATTTTCAAAGTTGAAAAGGAATTCATTATCTTGCCCCAGTGAAACACTACAGATTACCTCCTCCTACCTGGAAAACAATAAAGTAGCAGAAAGTCAAATATCTCTATCTTCTAAATGTTCAATTAGTGATTCAAGTATTTAGTCTCCGCAATAGCAGTATCTTATTTTGTGCTCGCTCTTTTGCTACATGGCAGAGAGCTTTCCTATCCATCTCAATAAAATTGCTATATCTCACCCTAAGGAGCCATATCCAGGACAGTAAACAACAACCTGTATTCTGCCTGCCTGCAGCCCAGAACAAAATACTGAGGACCAAGAGCTGTCAAGAACTAATACACACTTGGGAAATGCTCAGGCATGCTTTCCTCCCAGAATCAACGGGTTCTACGTGCATTCCTGCATTTAAGTATGCTCACTTTTCATGGAGGACTGGGGAATTCACCCAAGCCTCCAACTAAGTACAGTCTCTCCCAGACAGAGTCAAGCACAGTTTAATGATACTCAGCCAAAAACCACTCAAAACACAACCCTAAATACAATCATTTCTGGTAAGTAAGCTTCTAATTTCACAACATAAATTCTTAAGCAAGTTCAAAAAAAGCCAGCCAAACACACCAAACACAAAATCATCCACTGAAGTGCAGCCCAATAGGTTAAGGTTATAACCTAGCAAGTTAATCCAGGCAAGGAAAAAGTTTAGTGGTCCTGACAAAAGAGAAGGGTGATAAAAGTCCGCAAAACCACTAGCTGAGTCCTTCATATTGCATCATGAAGAAGGGAAGAAAGAATCACTGAATTTATCACCTGTGGAATCTCTCACAAGAATCAACTCCTTCATTTTAGTATTATTAGGTAACACTCAACACTATTTTCCCTGCAAGAGAAAATTAAAATTTTAAGAAGTCACATGATTCTACATGTAAGAATGCTCATGTGCTGTTAAAAACAGTCTCATCTAGTTCTTTTTTTGTTGTCAAAAAAGTGATTAGTCGGTAAATACAAACACTGCTCTGATTCATATTGCTACGTCTCTCCTTGCACCAAGGAAGAGATAATGAATCACAATTATCACCCATACTGTAAAGCAAACTAGAAAAGCAGTAATTTTCTTCTTAATGCAATAGTGTAGCTAAAATAATATTTATAGTTTTCCTATGTTTTTGAGCTAGTTCACAGATTAGCTCAAATAAAGCTTACATCTTAAATCTTTCTGATGTCTACTAATTTAGTAAGTTTCCTTCCAAATCAAACATCTTTGCCTTGGGATTTACAAAAAAAAAGAAAGTTATCAGCTTCCTGTATATACAATACACATACACACACACCAAAAACATTTCAGTGCTAACTTCTGTCTGCTCTCTGGATTATTTTTTTCTAAGAAAACCTGTTGCAACTAAAGCACAATGCAAGTACAAGATGGTCCAATATTGTTTAACAAAATTGACTGAAATCTAATCTAGTTTTAATGTACAGAAACTTATTAACCAATTGAATCAAAACTATAAGTTGGGGGTGGGTGTTTTAAATATATATATATACACACATATACACATACATGTATATATACAAACACATATATTGTTATATATACATACTACATACACATATAAAAACTATACATGCATATAAGAAACAACTTATCTGTTGGCTGTGGTTAATTAATTAATATTACTAACATACTCATGTCATTGACTGACCTGGAACATTTACAGTAATTTGAAAAGAAGTTATGAAAAAATATGAAAAAGGATATGGCTAACCCTCTCAAAATATGTTTTCTAGTAATCTTGTGATGTGGTAAAACTTTCAGGTTACAGTAGATTTTCTTTGTTTAAGCCATTTACTTCTTTCAGTTAGACAAAGTAAAAGTATAGATAGATGTTTGCAGATAATTTTGTCAATACCTCAAAACAATTCAGTATGAGTTATACCCCAAGCCTTTCAAAAACTTCTATTCAAATACAAGATACCAACAGCTGTGGGCTGTAGCCTCGTCGACTTTTTATAACACAATTAACACTCTCTGTGCCTCCTACCTAACAAGGAGTAATTTTGCAGTTTCTACCATGGCACAGATGAAGATGAGTCAATTACTGTTCACAGATGCAGAATTTTAGTCTATAAAATTAGAGACTTCTTTACACACAGATGTTCAGGCAACAGTTCAAGGTTCCTCCGGTACATCCTTTTTCCACTATCACCATGCTACTCTTCTCCAATTTCAAGATAAACTAGATAGATCTCTTGCCTCTTCATCATAATGTTTTTTGCTCACAAGGAACAGACAGAAAAACAAATGAAAGGAGAATGACGTACCATAGAAGCTGGTTTCTACTAGAGTAGCTTTTATTACACTTCTTTAACATCTTTAAATAAGTTACTTCCACATGTAATTATTTCAACAACCAGACAGTTAACTATTTACCAATTTAACTACTCTAAGAACAAAATGACATATTATAAAGTTTTGATATCTAAGTTAATAAGTTAATCATAGTCAAAGGTTTCAACTACTTCTCAAATTCCACAGGAAAACATGCATCTTAATAGTGTCAAAATCTGCTCAAAGCTTCAACTTCGTATTAAGCATACTGCAGAAATACATCCAATATACACTGGATATATTAAATAACCAATAAAAAGCAAATGTATTTATGAAATAAACCTATCTAAAAGATGCACTGCATCAGATACCTATCAGTGATCTTTCCTGAAAGACTAATATTGCTTTGCAATAATTCTTAAGGCCCTCAGGCACCTAAATTTCTGTCCTTCAAAATTAAAATCATTCTGCTCTCAAAAGTAGGAGCATTTCTCAGACTTTTAAGCAAAAACACATGCACTAAATTGCTTCAAATAAGAAGTGTTTGTCAAGTCATATAAAAAAAAACTTAAAATATTCTCTCCTTGTAAAATTCACATTCCCTAGGTAAGCTAATTGTGCCTACACTGCATTCTTCACTACTGTAAATGTGAACTTAACATTTTTACTGAAAGTAAAGAGGTATGCAAGCAAGATTCCCAACCAAGACGATACACTCTAAAGAGAAGCTGGAGTACAAAACCATATAAAAAGACTTAAACGAAGTCAGCCTTCAGTTAGGGGCAATTCAAAAAGTAATGTCTGTCACCTTCAACTTTCCTACGCTTTCCTTTTGAATTTCCTATAGGACGGTTTCTACTAGCTACCCTTCAGCATTTAGTTATCTTATGTAATTAAGTCAGCAACTTGCTTAAAGGATTTTTTTTTTCTTGTGATTATTTTTTTTTTTTAAACACTATTAGTTTATAGTGTAAACTCTTACCTCTTCACAGATGGTCACCAATTCCAGACTACCAGGGATATAATTCAAGAGATTTGTTTTGTGGGTGAAAAGGGAAAAAGGCGATCCTTCAGCAGTTCTTTAATAATAATTAAAAAATCCAACTTTATATCAACTCCTGCATTGAAAATAAGTGGC
>VXAL01006409.1:191250-211971 GCA_013399475.1 Chauna torquata
AGGTCAAAAATTAAGTATGAAGAAAGCCTCCCAAGTTTGATAAATCAGGATAACAATGCAGATATGCAGACTGATGAGAAAATGTGTTCGCTTAGAGGAAATTTCACTGTAGATGATGTTAGCTACTTAAGTTATTATTTAATTGTTCCCAGGGTGATATCTTCAAAATTGCATTCTGGATGCCATAAATCTTTTTTCCATTTCATAATTTCTGCTTGCAAGGTGAACAGAGATATGGGAACAAGTATGCTTAGGTCAGGATCAATTCACACAATCAATTCAAACAATCTAACTACAGAGGAAAGAGAAAGTGATTTGAAGCAGTTGCAATGGATGAAAGCAATGAGTTCTTCAAATTTGGAATTGCATAGCTGTCTGCCTTCCTCTTTGAAATAAACAATTGTAAAAAAAAATTCTGTTTCTTGTTGAAGGTGATGCTCTCCTCCTACATTGCTCTATAAGAGATTCTCTACTAAAACTCGGAAGAAACAGGACAAACAATGTAGTCCACCAAGACTGTCACAACCCAGCAGCCTGACACTGTAGGGCTTTGTGCTCCTCTAAGTGAGATAATGGCAGTCAGTGTGAAAAGAGAGCACACAGCTGACTCCCTATGTGTGCATCAGTGTCTGTTTTATGGAACGCATGTCCGACCAGTGAGATGATAAAAACCAATGTTCTGCTTATCCATCAATGGACAGTCTTCCCTTTTATTAAGCAGTGTTCTTTGACTGGTGTTAAAATTACTACTCTTCTACACTACTGGTGTGAAAATCGCTGATTTTCCTCGCTACCTAGTGAGAGGTGCATTTGGACTAAGCAAAAAAATGCCTTGGTCTTAATAAAGTCACATATTCATTAGCTTTTGATGAACGCCTGCAACCCTTCTCCTCTCCCCAATAATCTCCTTCAAGCACCTCCAGGCTCTAATCACAGTATTCTCAGTAATTAAAGTTTTGATTTTTTGTTTGTCTAAAGCTGCCTAGAGTGATGTTCTGATTATCAACTGAGTCTCGGATACAACCAATTTGAGGATTTTGCTTGCTTTCTGGGGGAAACCTGTCAGCAAGTTTCAAGATCTGATGTTAGTTTAAGTGATTTGGCCATGTGATAAAGATTTCTAATTCATTACTTCTGCTCACAGGCTCATACAGTAGAACAAAATTTTCTACAGAGCAAATCAGGATGGTTTTTTTTCCAGCATTGGTTACCACTCCCAGTCTTTGCCTATTTTCTCTTGGATTCCGCAGTCACTAGCAAGATAAGAAGAGAGAAGTAGATGGATAGTAATGAATTCCTTGCAACATCCAATAAAGTTTATTATAACTAGCATGGGGAAATCCAGTTTGTAGATATGAAATATATGTAGGAAATATAAATACAAATTAACTTACATCTCCAGTCTCCTACAAATCTCAAAGCAATTCAGTCAAAACCTGGAAATATCCTGAATACTCCCTTTCTTTTTTAAACAACACTGATCTAGATAAGCCCCTTGAGAGAATAAGGAAAGGGTGGTTAGCATTAAAAGGCACTGACTGCCAAAGAAGTTGGTCATCTTGTGCTGCAAGTCTTAAAGGAGTTCATCTGTACACATAACTCATCAGGAAGAAAAGGAAGAACCAATAGCAAGAGTAATACTTACTCGCCAAACTGATAAATATCACTGTTTCTTACTTCATCCTGTTTGAGATCATCATGTCTCGAATTCCAATTCTTTATTTTTAGAAGAAAAATCTTATTCGGGAACAAGATGCATCACAAACTGCATCATAATCAATGATTAAGAAACAATTCCTACTGCAGCAACAATGGTAGCTCACACAATATAGCAACAAAGTCCACTATCTGAAAATACAACAAACTACTGACTAATACCAATCATCTCAGGAGAGTGAGACAGATACAAAAAGATCAGAAATTGATGACATGAAAATTGACAGGTTTTGTCAAGCAAATTTTTTGGTACTCAACACTTTGGTATTCAACCAATATTATACTGTCTGGTATTCAAATCAACCAATATTATACTGTCTGGTATTCAAATATATAATTACATTATTAGAATATTTTAANTCCTGTTTCTTCCTGTCCAATTTGTAAACAATCAACAAATGACATTGCCCCTTACATCCCATGAATGATCCATCAGTTTGAACTGGCTTCACACATACTGTACTACGTAAAGGTTTGTAGACATTAAAGCACTGACTAGATCAATTTATGGTTTTCAGTGTATACAAACTTCTAGCTGATCTGCCTAGTTCTACAGAACTAGTTCTTGTTGAAAACAGCCTTCCTTTCCTTACGCAGCTTATGGAGAAAAAAAAAGAAAAACAGGTAAAAAGTACATTTATACTCAGAAGGTCCCAATGGTCCCAATTCCTCTAAGCTTTTTCTCAAAAACAAAACTAACTCACACCACCTATTNAAAAAACTAATCCACACCACCTATCCCCTTCGGAACAACAATTAAAAAAAAAAAGTGGCAAGGGTGGGAGAAATCAGTCCAAAAATACCACTTCCCCAAGCTGTAAAACTGCCCAAGCTATCTAGGGAAATGACTCCCCACAGGAAAGGATGGATTCTGAAGCACAGAGGTAGGAGTGAGATCATGGACACTAAACATTAACAGCTGTCTGGACATGGTCCTGGGCAACCAGTTCTAGGCCACCCTTCTTGAGGAGGGAGTTTGGACAAGATTTCCAGAGTCTAGGATGCGAGGAAATGGTCTCAANTCTGGGAAGTGGTGACTCCCCATCCCTGGTGTTATTTAAGAGACAGGTAGACATGGCACTAAGGGTCATGGTTTAGTGATGGGACTCGGTAGGTCAGACTGATGGTTGGACTTGATGATCTTGAAGGTCTTTTCCAACCTAGATGATTCTACAATTCTCTATCCGAGCATCACTTAGTATCTATCTTAAATATACTTATGCTCACTACTAACAGTAAGGCGTTATTTCAATACCACTAAAGTTTTGGGCCTCAATTTGTATTTGCAAACTTTCTGAAGAACAGATGCCTAAATGTTTTAGCTTACAATATCTATGAATATAAATAAACCAAAACCACCATTTTTTTAATTCAGAAAAAAAATTACATAGCCTAATTCCTGATAAACTACCCCGGGACCTAAAATTTTCACTTCTACCACAAAGAAGGGGAATCAATAAACATACACTCATTCATGGGCAGAATTTAAAAACTGTAATATCAATAAACATACAATCCCTTTAAAAAATAAGTGTAAATAGGAAAAAACTGAATGAACCATTACACTTTTTTTTGTTGTTGTTAAAGTATCAGTACTGCTCTTCTAAGGTTGACAGTTTGGTAATTCATCCATTCAAAACTGAATTTTATTTATCAAAGATTTACTTTGTTATGCACATGCATTCAGAAGTCTCAACTTCTAATTAATCTACCAGCCCAAAAGTGGCAGCTTTCAAGAGTAGATTGAATAGTCTTCTCTTATGAAGACTAGGTGCAGTTTGCAAACTGTAAAGAGGAAGCAATATTTTCACTGAATCCCCTGCCCCAGGACATCTATACAGACAGATATATTTACCGATATATTTACAGTGTAATTGAATATGTAAAAAATTGGCTACTATTAATAGTCAGAAGCAAAGTTATGGAAATAAGATTGTTCATATATTGGCAACCATATGCTTTGCTTCAAAATACAGCTTCTACACCCACGCAATTTGGTATGTCAGCTGAAGCATGCTGAAATTTTATTACTATAGAAATTTTAATGTTTCATATCACCCTCCACTTACCGGAAATCATATTTCAAAATCCCTTACAAAAAATATCAATTCTACAAGTTCTACTTACCCATTTATAATTTTAAACCCCATAATAATAGGACTAATTTATATGTTAGATCTCCCCCCAAACCAAGAGGTAGAAGGAATTCAAGATGAGAACCAGAATGTTTAAAAAAAAAAAAATCCTTCAACTCCTTCATAAATCAATTACTCATTTAAGACAGTATTACCCTCTTACTTCTACAGAACCTAAACAACCAAAATCTCCAATAGATCAGAATAGATCTTTGCTCAAAAGCTGGCAATCTAAATATCAAAAACAGCTACAGTTGGAAAAACAGAAAGGGAGGTAAGAGTTATTATAACAGACTATGAAAACAAGAGGCAACTAACGAAGTTTGAAAGCAACACGGTCATAAGCTCTGGGAAGTCTGAGATTTTTAACTGTGTATTTTACTCTGTTCTATTTTAATTGTTACGTGCTACATATATATCAATAGAATGTATTACGTGACTAACCAGATAAGGAAAAAAATGTTTTCTAAAGAAAGAACCAAAAGAAGAAATACTGGACAAAGAGAAAAAGAGCATTGCTAAGTGTACGTTTCAAAACTGAAGTGGTGATGCTGATGGAACTTCAGCAGTAACAACCAGAGGGGGGGAAAAATAGCTAGAAAATAAAACTGCAGAAAGAAATAACTTCCAGGAGTTACCGTCACAACAACTTAAAATTCAGGATGACTCTATCCTGAAAAGTATAGTCTCCCTACTCATACAGGCAGAGCGTATATATTACAGGACAGGGCAAGGATCAGCCCTAATTATATCCCAACTCTACTTGAACACAAATTCAGAAACAGAGTGCTTCTTTGTTCACTCAGACAAAACTCACTGCCAGACATCCATTTAACGTATTTTCTAATCCACACTACTTGCACTAATCGCTCCTTTGGTATTTCAATACAAGAAAGTTCTTAATGATACCTGTAATATTAACAGTCCTTCCTTGGAAAAATACATTTACTTTGAATTTTTACCTTTACCTTGTGAAACACTTGACATAATTGGAAGTTAGTTATTACTGAAGAATACTTTATAACTGCTAGTTAGACTCCCAGTTGCACCATTATGGAGCATGCATATTTAACTTCTTCAAGGTAGGTTGTGTTAATCGCTAAGTCTGTAAAAAAACACTAAATAATGAAGCATATAGTAAAAACAAAACAAAGGAGAATAAAAGAGAGACATGACCTTATCCTGTGTTAGGAAAGAAAACTATGCATATGAAACTATACTACCTTTCAAGACCTTACCTTCTTTTTGTCCCTCATTGAGCCCTTCCCTCGGACCATTATCTTGCATCCTGTTTCTGCCTCAAGCTGTTTAGCTGTTAGTCCTCTGGGCCCAAGGATTCTTCCAACAAAGTTAAACTGGAGAAAAAAAAAAAATCAATAATACAAAGTAAACAAAATCAATTTAGAGATGTATTTCCATCTCTAAAACATTTTTTTTTAAATAATCGATTTAGAAAACCACACTAAATTCCTGAGGTGAAAGAACAAGGCAAGTATTGCTTTCATATATTAGATGTTTATGTGATTTGTACTTTGGAAGATAAAAACCTATTTTCACCCGAAATCCTGAAGTTTAGTATCTGGTAGTCCAGCACAGCGATACTTCTAACTTCCTCCAAATTAAGTTGTATGAGTTCTTACAGAAAATACAAACTACTAAGATGACCTTATATACTCATTAGCAGGCCAATATGGAAACAGTTTCTGGTTGCATGAGCAAAACATGCATACAACTTTCATGTGGTGGGACTGATACAGTGCCAGGTGTAGGTCCAGTCTCAGAATGGCACCACAGGCCCTTCAGGAAAGGCCTCTAGGTCTACTCTTCATTTGCTCCCTGCTGACAGCTAATGAGCATCCAGAAAACATTCACTTTGCCCTTCCACATTTTTCTAGTGGAGTCTATGGCCAGCATGCTGTCAGTTGGCTACCCACCACCTACAAGAACTTTTTTTTTTTTAAAACCAATCATTTCATAACATTTCCTTCAGCAAAACAATCAAAATAAAAACACGTAAGTACTTAAGTTGTTATACATTCAACTTCAGGTTTTGCGTGGAACATACCAAATTCAACATTTTCAACATGGTTAATACACATATAAACCCATGTCAAAAGTACATGTGACTGCTGTAAGTTGTATACTTCACTCAGTTGTGCATAAATATAGAGAAAGTTTTCCATGTTTAGATGGCCATATAATGAGACAAACCCCTACCTATACTTAGCATAGTAATTTTGGCATTTAGCCATTACTAACATGTAATAACGATATATGTAACATTATTTCACAGTTATTTTCCAGGTTCTTTTTCTTTCATTATTTTCAATCACAGACTCTGGAAGTAACAAAATAAATTAAAAAAAAAAGCACTAAGCAAAGGCAGCATTAAGAATACATGCCAGGACTCTGTGATAACTACAGTAAGAAGATGTAGCACCAGGCTCAAGAGAGACATAAACACAGGCATTTCAGACTGGAGATTAAATTCAAGCATAGATATTAAAATAACAGAAACTGCACAGTAAGGACAGAAGTCTGATTATTTTAGATCCTTGCAAACAAAGCTGTTCAATGGAATTATGAAGATGGCTTTCATTTCCTCAGCTAATTAAAATTGGTTTGGAGTACTATAACTCAACATATTTGAAATCCTTATAAAACTACAAAGACCAAAAATGATTTAGGAGTGAACAGAAATTATGAACACAAGCAAATTAAAGTTCTCCAACAAAAATATTCCTGTTCCACTGTGGCTAAACTGTTCAGAGGGAAGATACGCTCACAAAATAATTTAGTATTCCAAGCTCAAAAAACAAAGAAATATCATGAAGTCTGAATCAACTGCAGGGAAAAGAACTAAAGATTAAAAACACTTGTGAATGCATGCATACATTGTGAATCACAGGAAATTCAGGAAGATTCACTAAGACTGGACAAAGCAATGAACCAGCTATAAGTGATAAAGATCAGCCCTGAATTTCTACCACATTTCATGCTCAAACATGTGTAAACAGCACCTAACTTACCTTTCTCCACTACCACACTTTCTGCATACTAGATATTTAGATGTGTATCCTATTCCACAGAAAAAGCAAACGTATCACAAACCTGCCCTTAAAGCACTCTGTTTACCAACATAAGGTGACCATCATTGCATTCTCTATTTCCCAAGACAGACAGCAGCCTCTCTGCCACCTGTTATATTGGATCATGATTAAAAGAATAATCAAATTATAAGATCAGATAATTTGGATAAAAAAGAAAACAAAACAGCATGATTTTAAGTAAAAAAAAAAACAGGATTTTTTTTTTTTTTTAATTACTCTCAAGCTTGCAACTTTATTTATATCATCAGGACACCATTTAGAATTGTGGATTCTAGCTGAGGAGTTGCCAACTTAAACTGGAACACGTTCTGTTAAGTGTTAAGCCAGACTCTTTTCCAGTTACTCCCAGAACATTCTCTTCTTACGAAGACCCTCTATAAATTGTTCCAAGTAGCTCAACCCCCTGTTTTTTTCTTTCCAGACTGTATGTATTACCACCATGACCCTTTTTGGATAGGTAAGGTTTCTAAAACTCTGACTGTTCTTGTTACCTCTCCTGGACACTCCAATTTCTTCATTTCTTAAAGCAGGATGCCTCAACAAGGCAATACGTCAACTGAGACTTCAACAAAGGTAAATTACTCAGAACAATTACAGCTAACAAACCACACTCCTATCAACACATCCCAGCTTCTCAATCCCTTCCCCACCTCCTAATTTCAGTTCTTATATTTGGTTCAACATTTGTTGATGCCAGAAACTGTTCTTCATTGCCTTTCCCTTACCAGCCTTCCCCAGATTTGTATTCATACGCAACTTAGATGCTCCCTCCAACACCACATCATTCCACATTGGTCCAATGAATTCCACATTGTTGACATCAGGCACACCAATTGGAAGACAGTTTGGAATTTTAATTCTGTCTTCAATAGTATTTGGTATGACTTAAATGTTTTCTAAGTGTACTTGCTACTACACCACCAAAGTTATTCCCCAAATATATCAGAGATATGAGCTGAGGGAAAACACTGTAGGACCCCACTTGAGGTGGGGCCTTGGTTGATTCTATAGTCACCAGTAATCAATTATGATAGTTTAAGCAAGTTGCTATTTTAAACAAATGATTCCCAAGCCTTCCCAATGAATCACTGTCAACGTTCAGTTCCTCAGACTGCCATCTCAAAGCTCTAGCTGACAACTCCACAGGAGAAAAAACAATTGTGACTCTCTTCTGAAGGGACTAAGTACTGGGAAAAGAGTCCAGCACACCACAATTCACGAAACAGTGCAGACTAAGCCTTTTAGTTGGACAATCAGTGCCAAAGTTTTACCAGAATCCAGTTGTATCAGCACCTATTGCTTCTCTTATCTGCCTGTTGTGGTTTAACCCAGCAGGCAGCCACACAGCCATTTGCTTACGCCCAAAACCCACCCCTACAGTGGGATGAGGGAGAGAATTGGGAAAAAGGTAAAAACTCATAGGCTGAGATAAATACAGTTTAATAGGCCAGAAAAAGAAGGGAGAATAGTAGTAATAATAATAATATTAACAATGATAGACGAATATACAAAGCAAGTGATGCACAATGCAATTGCTCACCACCAGCCAACCAATGCCCAGCCCGTCCCCGAGCAGCAGCCACCCCCAGCTTTATTGCTGAGCACCTCATGGTATGGGACGTCCCTTTGGCCAGTCTGGGCCACCTGTCCTGGTCCTGTCCCCTCCCAGCTCCCTGGGCACCCCCAGAGAAGCTGGAAAGTCCTTGGCTCTGTGCAAGCACTGCTCTGCAACAACTTAAACATCAGGGTGTTATCAGCATTGTTCTCATCCTAAATCCAAACTACAGCACCATACCAGCTACTAGGAAGAAAATTAACTGTATCCCAGCCAAAACCAGGACAGTGCCAAGCCCAATGGCTTATCAAACAGGATTATTGGAACCAGATGCATCTGATGAATTCAAAGACTTCTTTTAATCACATTTTAACTCAAGATTTCTTATGTTCTTTGTCCCATGATCTCACCCAATTGCATTTCTTCATCACTTTATGCTTCCCTACAAATAACACACCTATGTTTACGAATATGGTTCTAACACTATGATGTCAAAGCTAGGAATACTTTTCCATAATTTCCTACAGCTTCTTTCATTTTCCTTCATGAAGTTAGTCTCTCTGTTCTCAACAAGTAATGGATTTCTATACTGGACTTATTTTTATATGATTTATGACTTTTACAGTATTTCATAATCATTTTCCTGTGGGGTATATGTGTGGGGTTTTTTTTTTTTGTTTCAAAAGAGCTGAACTAAGTTTTATTTTATTATGTTCTTAAATCTTCCTATACAAACTCAGCATTGGAACTCAAGAGAGAAACTCCAGGAGAAACATGTTTGTGACATGCATAAATACAAAAACATTGTGTGTGTCACCTACATGTATGTTTGAGCAGAATCAACCACATTAGGAGAAGAATAAGAGCTGCTCTAAATCCTAACATTTGCACCCATTCTGGAATCTTAACGACCTCTGCGCAGCAACCAACACTCCTAAGAGCTGACAAGATTTCTGTCTGGTGTCCTACCTAACAAGTCAACTGCATCAGAACTCCTCTGATAAAAACGCTTTGTATTCCCTATGCATACAGTAATTATTTCCCAAGCAGACTAAGTGGTTTTACCACCTTTTACTGCCTCACAAGCCCCTACAACCAGAAAAAAAAGAACAAAAGGAAAACAATAAAAAACTGTGCTCCGACTCAAAGTTGCTGATTAATAAAACGTTGCACAGAAATGCGTTCAATCTTTTTACAGTGCACAGGAAATGCAATGTTTAAGAAACTTTCCATGCAAGTTAAAACCTGAGGAACTCAAGGGAATGTAGCATTTATATTTCATATTATTATTGTGCCTTTTGTATTTTGTGTTTTCCCTTGACACCTGAAAGTAAGATATGGGAAGATCTAATTTATCTGATGAAAAAAATCTTGCCTTTATTGCTGGAGAAAAATTCGAAAAAAATCTGTTCTGATTAAAATATTCAAATCTAGCAAGAGAGAGAGCATAAACACATGCATTTGGTTAAACAATTATTTTGCTCAATTAAAAACTAATTTATTCTACCATCTTATTAGCAAGCGTTCCAATGACTTACTATACACTGAATTTGCAAAGCTAGCTACTTACTACCGGAAAAAAAAAGCCAGAACAAGCTATTCTTAAAGTCTATTTTAATTTTAAGCGAATTGAGAAATGCCTTAGAAAGCTTTTTTGTTCCACAGATATAACACGTTTGAATGTGAACATTTTATACGCAGCCTAAACACTAGTTTAAGTGAAATCTCAGTAGTTCATGGTGACAAAAGATGCTCTGTGTTGACTTTAACCAAGAATAATTAAAGTTAAGATGATTTAATTCTTCTCGAGTAGTTATTTTAACGTATGGTTTTACACTGAAGAAAAGCAGTTTATGCATTTAATTGAAATGGGTTTATACGCAAAATTATCTTCTACTATAGTATTTCTGATTTAAAAAGTAGCACTATGCTGACAAAACATGTCATAAGTGGAAGAGAAAGGTCTTTGCACCAGTCAGACAATGACGCTCTAAACCCACCAACAAGCAGCTTTCACTGACCTACCAAAACCAGCATGTTTGGGTTGTGTTTATTTTTTTTCCCCCAACCGTTTTCTTCTTCAAGAAACATTGGCTTATGACATTCCTAATACAGTTACTTCTGCATAAAGTTTTTCTGCATTAATCAAAAATAGTTTTTCTGCATTAATCAAAAATAGTTTTTCTGCATTAATCAAAAATAGCTTAAATTACTTTAATTTGATTTTTAGATAATCTTAAAAAAAATGAGAGGCTTAAAAAAAACAACTAATCAGCCATATGACTTGAAACACAAAAAAACTATTTGAGGTACTGGAAAAATATAGCTACTAAATCTAAAGATGTTATACTTTCAGTTACATAGTTTGGTGTTTAATAAACAAAACAAAACATCTAGCATAACTTGTAGCTTTGAGATTACTTTNATGTTTGGGTTGTGTTTATTTTTTTTCCCCCAACCGTTTTCTTCTTCAAGAAACATTGGCTTATGACATTCCTAATACAGTTACTTCTGCATAAAGTTTTTCTGCATTAATCAAAAATAGTTTTTCTGCATTAATCAAAAATAGCTTAAATTACTTTAATTTGATTTTTAGATAATCTTAAAAAAATGAGAGGCTTAAAAAAAACAACTAATCAGCCATATGACTTGAAACACAAAAAAACTATTTGAGGTACTGGAAAAATATAGCTACTAAATCTAAAGATGTTATACTTTCAGTTACATAGTTTGGTGTTTAATAAACAAAACAAAACATCTAGCATAACTTGTAGCTTTGAGATTACTTTGTCATAGAATCTTAAACATTTTATAGGAAAACAGGAATAACTTAAATATGCAATTTAACTTACACAATGTGCTTTCTAGCTATAACATTTTCCAATGTTTATTCAATTAACATATCATGAGCGAATACCCATTTTCCCAAAGACAACTTTATCAAAGTTTTATTTACGACTCAAGCTGTAGTGATGTAAATTTATGTATTTATACACACACACGTACGCACATGAAGAGAACATATGCACCTAAGAAATTTCATCTTTACTTAAAATCACCACAACTAAATTCAGACACCGCCTTTCAGCTCACATTTACATCTCCCCCTCCTCCCTTTTCTTTCAGTCAAAATATTCTACTGAAATACTCCAAGCTATGGACACTGTCTCATCCCATACAGATCATACCACTAGATTTTTGATTGGTGGCAACTAAGGAAATTGAGTATCTCTTTTCTCATGCATAGAAAGCCTCAGATACATTTCATACCTTACTAAGTATTTCTAGTGATTTAACACCACACTCATCACTACAGAAAACAGCTACACAACTCTGTGTTCAAAAGAAGGCAGTAAGAAGAACTACTACCATATAAAAACAAGTGCATCATGTACACAGCTTACTCAGTGACCATGCTGTAGATTAACTGAAAACAATGAACGAAAAGTTTACTCATACAGCTGTGCCACTGGTTCACATTTGAGAAATCAAGTAGAAAAAGTATGTTTGAGGAATATTTTTGAAATTGCAACATCTTTCATTAATTGCATTAGCATGTATTTTGAGGATTAAATATGCTCCAGGGGAATTTGGCAACTGTTCTGCATAGTTAAGAGAACCAGACTATCTGATGAGATTTTACAGGGAGAGGAGGCTGACAAGGCAGATAGTATTAACACTGTCAGTACAGTGAACAAAGACAGCAGGAATAACATAGATTTTTTTTTTAAACATACAAACTAACTTCAGGTACTTGCTAGAATGCTGGTGAAAACACTGAAGTTATTTCCTGAAATCTCTTCCAGAAACACCTACTGGTAATAGAAGACAGGCTGCAGACAACAATGCCCAAGAAACATTCCCATCATCCCTTTATAAAGCAAGTTTTCTAAGCAAAATAACCCAGTAAACGCCAAAATACACGTGTAGTGAATAGAAGCATGACACATATAATCTGCTTACACCAGATATATCCACTTATATCTGCTGGGTGTATCTGACATACGCCATTCTAATACTATCATCAAAGCTAAATGAGAACTCATCTTGTTACAGGCAAAACAAAATAAAATAAATATTGTGGGAGTAAGACAAGCTTAGTCAAGCTCAAAAGCATCTGTATGTTACATATTTGTTAATGCAAAAAGAAAAGGAAATGAACATAATTGTAATATAGTACTAAAATATAATAATTTTGAAGAACAAAGTTAGCATTCAGTGGTTTGAAGTCTGCTACGTATTACACAAAAATATCAGCATCCAGAGCCTTCCCTCTCGGACATCAGCAATACATGCTTTCGTGATTTCAAGGATGGATTACTATAATGAACATTTTGTCTCGTCTTAGGAAATGCTCATTAATTACTGCTTCTCACTAATGAAGTTCTGAATAAAAATGTAACAGGTGTTAGAATATGATCAACCTTTTAGGAATTTTTAATAAAAATCAAGATTTTTTTTAATATTTAGACTTTTTTTTAACTTAAAAAAGTAATCTCACTAGTTAAAAAAAAAAAAAAAAAAAAAGTATCACAGTTACCAAAGGGTAACCCTGAGCCTCCCAGGGCTAACAAAACCATAAAGTTCTCAATGCTGGTATCTATATTCCGGCAACAGTCTTATTTAACAAATTAAACTGATTCAAATTATGTTCTGGAATCTATGACAAAATAGGTCAAAATAAACAGCACACCATGTAACTTCAGATAGAAAACAATATATTTAACAAATATATTGCTTGCTATGATAAAAACAAAATTATTTTTACAAAGTAGTACAGTACAATTAATGCTTCAAGACAGCACAACAGCATTAAAGAACATAACCATCTTAAAATAAAAATGCCACAATTCTACAAGGTTAGTTTTATTGCTAGAATTGACCTGTCAATTACCAGATTATTTACATTTATTTCTGACCAAGCACACTAATAGCCACTGTTGATCACCCAGAAAAGTTCAGAACCTTTTTCTGATCACTGTAGCTGTAAATCTAGACAAACCAGATTATCCCTGTGATTTCAACAGAATACCGTTTTTACTCAGCAGAAGGCATCCTAAATGCTTTAAATGCTTCTCAAAGGAAAAAAAAAAGCAAAAAATAAAATGCCTTTAAAAGTATAGCTGGGATTTAGAATGAATTACTAAATCCTTTAAATCCACATTATTCACCTCTAATAACCTCTGTGCTGAAGGCTTTGAGAGCTTGTTTAACTGACAAACAGCTTTACAACCCCCCATGTAAATACAATGGATCAGATCCATGTTTAAGAGGAAAAAAAAAAAAAAAAATCAGGCTATTAGGCTAGCTTTCCAAGTCAGTTTAATAATGGTAACAGAACTTTAATAAAGGAAAAAAATAAAAAAATAAAATAAATGCAACACTGAGGTATACAACTTTTTTCTCCAAATTCTTAACTTGCACTGGTAGGGGAACCTCTGAATAAACTGCCAAGCATCCAGATTAGACACTTGATGTTTCATTCTTTTTTTTTTTTTTTTAAATGTTATTATAACAGCTAGAAATATACCTAAACAACACTCAGTTTTTAGCACAGAAATTCTAATGCACGCGACAGAAGAACCTCAGCAGTAGCTAATCCTAGTTAACTGAATGCATTACAACTAGTTAGGGTAGCCCACATATAGTTTCCTTTGTTACCTGTTGCAGCTTGGTATCTGTCAGGACCTGTTATCAAACTGCAGCCATAAGAATTCAGAATGCACATACGAAAATCAAAATCTTCAAATTATATTTATTTTGGTATGTATTGTACCAATATAATTTTCATCCACACTTTCAACCACAACATAGAACAGAAAATCTTTTCAGCTCATCGGGGCAGCAGATTCCACCTGGTTTTGTACTGCAACATGTACAAGTTGCCAAAGTAGGAAAAGATGGAAAAAAAATTTTAGATGTTAACAGAAGGATAGTATTTTAAACTCAAAGGCACTTTTTTGCCAAATTAGGAGCTAATATCATTTGTTCAGGAATTATTCTGCTAATTTGAAGGTCATTCTATCTAACCACATACCAAAAAAAAAAAATTAAATATCTTGACTTAATAGAACTGAAAAATTACATCTAACTGATCTTCAGTTTTCTAAGAATTAATCCAACACAAACATTTATGCCAAGAAATATAACATTAAGTGATTACTATAGTTTTATTCTGTCCTAGGGGATTTTTCCTTTTTTTTTGTAGCAAAATTACAACTGCATCATATTGTTGGCATTAGATAACACAACATCCAGCTGAAAGCTAGAAAACAATCCATTTTCTTTAGCCAAAAAGACCAAACTGCATTTTTGTGAAAATGAATGCTATCCTGCTGCCGTAAAGACCTTACATTATTTTGTCAACAACTCAAGAAGTCCTAAAACACAGCACAAGCTGCACTGCTTAAACTGCTTTAAATAGAAGCATCAGAGGTCAGATAAATGGATTAGAAAGTTTGAAAAAATTAATTTAAGAATAATTCTTAAATTGCTGACCTGTAACCCAAACAACGTGTGCTTCTAGTTTTACTGTGCAAAATTAAATGACCACATGGAAAAAAAGCTACTATTACAAACAACTAGCACTTGCAATAGATAAGGAGAAGGAATAGAGGTAAGTTTATTAAATTAGCAACAATTTTGCTTACATTTGTACTGATATTTTTGTATAATATGTCAAATAGGTGGTATTTGCATTGACCTAAAAACTTTGAATTCGAAACTGAGATCCAGAAGGGCTGCTGTGCTAACTCAGAAGGTAACCAGCACTTCAAGAGTGGTATCACACGCTAATGCAAGAGAAGATTTTCAAATGACTACATAGCTCCATATCCATAAATCTCTCTGTATAGGGATCTACAAAAACGTAAATCTGACTAAACACAATACATCAAATTCCCTGAGCAAAGAAGCTCAAATCTCTCTAATCTCTTTTACGCAAGGCCTGAAAACCCTATCTGGTGCATCATCAAGCTATGCATAGTCAACCTGAACTTTCACATAGCTCTTTTAGTACTCCCTGTAGAAAAGACAAACACAAACGAAGACAATATATTAATACAAGACCACCTCAAATTGGCAGAAAACTACTCTGGTAACAAGGAGAAGCTCTTGTTACTCTATCATAACAAGAAGCTGCTCCTACCATGGGGAAAAAACAGCTCTTAATGTTAAGACAAATGAGACTCATCTGTCACAGTTGCACTTTCTAAAAGCTGCCACCAAGCTTTTAGTGGCTACACCTCCCGTCCACAAGCATCCAACAAGCTGTGAGGGGATGTACCAGCTCCTCCTACGGGGAGGAGATCTGGGATTTCCTGGCCTTTTCCTTTCGTGACAGATTACACTACTGGATCAGGCGTCTGTCCACGCTGAAGAATAAAAAAAACGGCACGTAAAGCCTGCTCCACGGAAACAGAGTATTGTCTCACTCCCTTTAGCCCAGAGCTTCTCTCAGGGAAAGGCTGGGCCCGCTCCTTGTCACCGGTTACACCGAGCGGAGGGCTGCCTCCAGGGTTTGCCACCAACACAGACACCTATCTCAGATACAACAGGCGACAGAAAGGCCTGCTCATTAGTACCTGACCCGTTGAAGAGCCAAAAATGAGGTTTCGCTCTTCACTTCTTTGGATCAAATGACAGCTGTAAGCCAGCAGGAACGATCCAGTTTGGGTTCAAGAACTGAAAAAGTTCTTGAGGGAAAAAAAAACAGCAGAAACTCGAGCAAGAAGCAGCAGCAAAAGATACCAAGCAGGATTAATCTTCCAGCTGAACTGCTAGACACATCTCCAGCTTACATTCTGACAGCCTTTACTGCATGCAAAAGTAGTTGACGTACTTACAGTTACGTACCAAAGATAAGGCTTTTATGCAATTAAGCACTGCTTTTTCCAAATTTTTCATTTTGAAAATACATCACAAATAAATCACATTATGATACTTTTCTACATTGCTGATAAAGGGAGGAGATTACAACATACAAAGTGTACCATTTGAGACCACTCATGTTTTCATCTATTACAAAAATAAACAGTTTTTCTAAATTAAACATTAAACTGCAAGATATCAAGTATCAAAATGTTTCCAGAGAGCCCCGTTAAGTAGCAAGGAAGCATCAGAAGAATGTTACTGCAACATCACCTAACAAACCACTTGAATCACAGTATTCATTTCTTTTTGCATTTGATGAGCCATAAACAGCTGAAAAGTTTGACTAATTTCATAAAATTATTTATATAAAATTAAGGATTTATATTTTATGTCACTAATAAAAGCACTCTTTCCAAGTTTGTCCTTCCAAACTCTTTAACCTTCTCTGTCATTAGGGCTGACTGATAAGCCACCAGCTGTTTTTTTTCTTCCTAGCGCTACAATACATTCTCTTCCTTTTTAAGGCTAGTACACCCAAGCAGCAAACAGCAGGACTTAAGCCAGCTGCTAGAATGTCACAAACCTATATATTTAGCTCCCAGCTCATTTATTGCCATCCCTCAGTGTCAACCACTTAACGTCCCTTTTGCTCCAGTCCACTGACATTCCTCACTGAGCTGACAACACTGCTGGCTGGATCAGCAGCTAGGAGTGTAAGAACACACAACAAAGCAGAGACCTTATCAGTTATCAGAGACAAAAGCCATGCCATGTCAAACATACTCAAGGTGAAAAGCATTTTGATTTTCATTTTCAACTCCTAGTCTCAATTTCACTGTTTATAACTTGCATAATTGCTTATATAAATATTACCTTTAGATCTTTAGAGAAACAGCAATTTGTTCTCTTAGCATGTGTAATCAGCATTAGTTTATCACCACCTAATAGGACAGAAGTTCCTCCCTGCTTGTACTATATTAGTTTGCGCTGTATGCTTCACTTCTGTTTTCCCAGTGCTTTCCATACATACTAATACAAACTGCATTAATGTCACATTTGCTTTCCATTTAAGATCATCTTAAACATTAACCCTTTTCTTCATGCCAGAAGTTTTTTTTAAAAAAAAAAAACAAAAAAACAAAAAAACACCTTAATAGGGTAGTTTCAATTTCATTTCAAGCAAGTATAAAATAATATCCCTCAAAATGAATTTTATGCTACACGTTCTGTTCATGTAAAAACACTAATCTAATTACTGTCATATTTTGGAAATAATTGGATTTTAAATTGCTTAGAATTATCAACATAAGTGAGAAAGCTGTAAAGATAGACAAATTAACAATTTCATGGTTTTAAAATAGAAATCTCTGTTATCATTAGAGGCCCATTTGCAATGATTTAAAGGCCCACAGTACAGTTTGGTAGTTCCCTCCTTTAAGTGGTCATAAAAACCTTTAAACAGTAATTGAAAGATTGTTAACAGGAACTCTTTCAGAAACCAGATCCCATGAACAATCTAATAGTAGGCATGCTTAAGCGAGATGGTGAATAATCTGTTTCATCCTATTCAGTAAAATGAGGTTTTCAGAACAGCGAGAAGACATCAGTTTTCAATAACACCAGTGGATGAGTAAAAACTGTTCAATTCCATTCTCTATTTGGGAATTGTGACACATTTATCCAGAGAATTAACAAGTTGTGCTGTGCGTAAATCAGTCTCTAAAACCTAATTGTAGGTTCCAGCAGTGCCCTCTAAGCCTCATAGTCTACATCATTAAACTCATATTCCAATAACAAAGGATCCTCAGGATATACAGTCCAGCAACTAATTTCCATAATAATACCTTTTAATTAGATGTGACTACATATGACATTACCCAAGGCACTTAAGTTGGCAATTTTGCTGTACACTACTTCCTATTCTCAGTAATTAGAAGTGAGAAAAATATGTTTAAACTGGAGCAGTATTGCAGATGTAACATTGTTGTTACAAACACTTTGCAGAAATGGAAAGTCTTATACTTAGGAGACACCACCCTCCCAACCTTTTTTTTTTTTTTTTTAAATAATTATCGAAGAAATGCAATCTCTTTTTATTCCCCAGAAAGGAAGAGCTGACCAAGCAGAAACTGTTTTTGAGGTTATGCTTAAGTTAATGCTAAGGAGAGGTGCTCAGCAGCCACTTTATTTCATCTTATTAGTTACTGGAATTTCAGACATGAAGTTTTACATCAATTTCAGGCAATAGATGTTACGTTAAATTATTCTATGTTTTATAATTCTAAGTTTCAAAAATAAATTTATTAGTCACCTTGACAGCTGGGAGGAAACACAAATTACATGCTTCCAAATCAGAAGACCTTAAAGCCGCATTACATAAATAGTAATTACTGTATTTTTCTCACAAATGGCACTCCTGGCAATCGAAATAAAAAAAAAAATAGTTAAGCACCACACCAAGCATCAGAGCAACCAAGCCCATGATAAAGATTTATAGTATTGTTTTGCTGAAAAACTTAGGCATTACCAATGACAGCAGTGATAAGCTTCCACATTCAACCAAGACACTTGAAAAACAAACATTGCATTTTATAACATTTCTGAAGTGAGTGACAAATTAAAGTATTTAACCTTCCTAACATAAACATGATTTCTATTCATGTGACTAATTTTAATTACCTAATTTAGCTGACTAAATTGTAATTTATAATCACAGCCAATATTAGATAATTTTTGCCTTACTCCTTTACTTTTACACACATTACAGTACTGGTAACACAACTGCAATCTGGTTTGTAGAATTAAAGCTCTAATTTTTATGAACTCATAGTAGGGAAAAAATTCAGAATTATTACCTAGCTTGAGACAAATTGACTACTGAAGTACCTATTTATATCTTTAATTATATTGAAAACACTACAAGTATTTCAACAATCATAACTACAAAAACTCCCAATTTAAACAGAGAATGCTTAGTGATGTACAAAGCTCCTATAGCTATCACATTCCAAGTCCACAGTTTGCATTGCATTAGATTATTAAAGGTTGATATACAAAACTAGGTCTAGAATTTCATGCCATGAAAATACTACAACACATCAAAGTAATTTCAAATTATTTCATCAAAAGAACTACAAAAGCAAGCCCCCCTCAAAAGTTAAAACCAAAAAACAGTATGGTTACACAGTTAGTAGCCCTTGTGATTCTGCTACAGACTTCTAGTGATATACTTTAACCAAGTGTAAAAGAGACTTGTAGCATTTGATGTCTATTTGCTCTTGTCCAATCAGTACTCAAAAAAAACCTCAAAAAACGGGTTTCTCACTGTTCACTGTACAATTTCTGACTTTGAACACAATTTCATTCACCTTCTGAAAAGGCTGTCAGAAAAGCGTACAACGCACATATGTACAGCTCCCAGAATCAGTAACCGCTTGCAAAATCCATGGCAAGAGCTGCAGAAGCACAGGTCAGAAATGCAGAACTTGTCTCAAATTATAGCCCTCTGTATATTTCCTTTAGCGCTTAGAGGTCTAATCCATCTCCCTTCCTCAAAATGGCTTCTGCTAAAAGCTGCTGTATTACCAAACCTCAACTCTTTGCTCTATCTGTAAGAAGGTAATATACAGACAAACGAGGCAAAACAGAAAAGGGCCCGTAACACGTTAAAAAGCCCCACTGATCAGGAGCATTTAAAGGTACAAGTCTCATCACATCTAGAGCACAGTCATGTACTTCAGCCAGCATCAAGCGGTACAGAGCAGCAGATAAGGCTAGCGTTACAGTTACAACAGCACCTTTGCGTATCAAATAATACTAAAACCATTATCCCAAACATTTGCTGCTGCCAAAACTGCAGCACGTCAACAATTATTACTGTCAGGATTCATTTCTAACTAGCTTTTGCCTTTTATCCAGGACCTTTAAAAGTAGGGAAACAAACAGACATTACATTCTGTGACGACCACCATCAGTCTGTCAAAGGAGACAACGCAGCTCACATTCATTGCAACACAAGAGGAACTACCTCACATTTACCACAGGAGAAAAAGAGAAAGTTTTATGGTGACTCTTTCTTATGAGATGCACTCCAGGTTCACATGCTAATTTATTACCTGCCTGCAATAGCGTTCATCTTTGTACCGTAAGCTGCCTTCCATACCTATTTATGCTACAAAGACAGCTTTCCAGGTCTCTCTCTTACTCAATTTGTGCATCCACTGTTTCCCTGAAGAAACAGGAAATCCTTCACAAAGACTCACAAGCCACCGATTACAACCTTCCAGGTCTCAATGACAACCACTTGCACTAATGGGAAGGGGGGGGGGGGGGG
>VXAL01006410.1:10779-55442 GCA_013399475.1 Chauna torquata
GACGACACACAACAAACCCCACAGGAGAAAAAACAAAACTCAAAAATACTGAAGGTTTCAGGGAGAGAATATTCATTTGGAAGAAAATTGCAAGGTTTTTAGTGCTGAAGCCAAAAAGCATCAGTTAAAATCTTATAAGGACACTTCCAGATCCTAAGCTGACATGAATAAGCAATTTGTCAAACAACTCCCAAGTCACAGAATTGAAATGCTCTCTACAACCAGCCTAAGGATTCTTCAGGAAAATCAATTGGGTTCCTAATAAGGTTAAAGTCATCTAAAAAATATTTTAAGATGGATAGGTGAATCTGAAGAACAAGGCGGGGTGTGTGTGTGTGTGTGTGTGTGTACTACAACAAGCTCTCCACCCCCAAGTACTTCAATATGGTCATGAGAAGATCCCTGGAAGTCCCAGCAGCAAAGATGATATCAGAAGGAAGGGCTCAACATTCAAGACCTGGCAAAATTTTAACTTAAAATAGTGTAGTGACAGCAGGTTTAGTAACCTCAAAATTTAGGTTCTCACCTCCCCCTGCCCCCTTCTCTAATTTTACAGGCTCTTCCAGGAGAAGATAAGAGTATACATGTCTAGAAAGAGTAAAATGAGTTATTCTCCTTCTCTTTATCCATGCATCCCATGATCATTTGCACCCAGACAACAATGCTCTGGAGCATCCTGGCATGGTATTTCAAACTGTAGCAAGACTATTGATGTGAAAACTCTGAGATGTAAGCTCTGTCAACTGCCACCACTCAACTGGAAGATGACCAGGAACATATTGCACTGACTAAAACTTCGAAGAATTCATTAACCTTTTAATTAAAAGTTAAAAAAATAAAAATAAAAAAAAAAACAATTCTACCACTCCTAACTTCTTACATTATGAACTGGGCTGCATTGCACAATGCCTAGAAAGTTTGATAAGGGCAGTAACATCCTGCTGAGATAACACTACATCTCATCCAGGTAAGCCTGTATTTATTATATGATCACAAGTAATTGCTTCAGCACAAGGACATTATTAATTCTGTTGTATATTAATTAATCTCAATACTCATTTCCCAACACAGTATTTCCTACAACTGCTTCTCATAGCTCTTTCTCCCTACTCCTTACGTGAATGCCATTTTGCCTAACCATAGTGCCAAGCCAGTCTATTTGCCAGCAACAGCTGCACTCACAGCAGCATATTCTAAGTGAAAAGAGCTTTACAAATGCCAGAGTGCTGCTTTCTTATTGCTATCTGTGGTAGAATAGTTCTTTTAGACAGTGGGTTGAACTCCACTTACTGCAGAAATAAGAGCTCCAAATCCCTGACAGTGTTTAGCATGATACTGTCTGATGCTACCTTTCTGCAACCTGTGTCTGCCGCACTCAGCACACTGTGCTGCCAACTGAGCCTTCAGTGCAGTCAATACCTGGAGTACTTCACTGGGTCATATCCACATATCAAGAAGCTGGGAGCAGTTTCATAGCCTGTGATCTGCCACTACACCAGTGTGCCTACTGGAGCAACTACCCAATGGAAGAACTTTCATCTGCCCTTTCCGCCAGCATGCAGGTCGTTTTCTTACAGGCAGGCAGGATTATTTAGCTATTACGTGTGGCGAGATGATTGAGAACCTAGGAGACCTACTTTTAGCAGGTCAGCCCCAGTGTTGCAAGGGGTGCCCATAGGGATTCACATGCAAATAGCTTGAGAAATGACTGATGTGGATGAAGGGGGAGGGGAGGGAGAATTACTGTTGACAAGGTAAGGCCCCACATATCCATGAGAATGAAGACAGCATAAGAATTATACACATTTAGACTTCAGCATTATTCACACCCATCACCTCTCACTGTTCTATGAAAGCAAACCACAATCAGTGATTCAGCAACGTTGGCCCTCCATGCACAAGCTCTCCTGCTGAATGCAAATGCAACGAACAATGAGTAATTTCAGCTCAGCTTTGTCCTTATTCTCCTTGGGAGGAAAAACTGGTTGTTCCACTCACACAGCATAAATGAAATATTTTCTGTAGTTCAACACTTAGAATTGCAACCAAAATTCTTAAATTATTCTGCTCTCACTACAGCTGCTGTTCACTGCACAGTGACACAGGGATAAACAGGCAAGATATGCTGTCTAGAAAGGACAGTCACTTTAACATCATTTCAGTCAATTTTCTTTACTTACAACAGACAACCTTTGAAATCTGTTGAGATGTATGGTTAACAAATGTTAAATCTTTATGATAAGCCTTGACCTCAGATATCACGGGGGATTTACTGACCTTGTTGCTGATTTAATAAATACCTGTGGTGGAAGGGGAAAAAAAAAAAAAAAAGCTTTAGCTGCCAAGTGCCCCTGAGGAGCATAAGACACTGGAACAGAAAGGTATGCAAAGCAGCTGAACAAAAGGAATGAACTTCAACTTTGAGGGGTGCAGGAAAGCCAAGTTAGAAGTATGCAGTAGGGCTCTGGAAAGGATAGAGTGAAATAAAAAAAAAATATTTAGATATCCAGAATGAAAGCTGTAAATATAATTCCATTCTGAGTATATGTCTTCAGTTTACAGCTCAGATCAAATTGCATCAGAACTGTCTGATCTGTTAGACCCCTTTTCTACTGCAACAAAATTTGGTATAGGAAATTTAGACTGGAACAACAGAAATGGTAGAAAACAGGAATTAGGATTAGGAAACAATAATGCCAAAGGCAGATAAAATAGCAGTTTTCAAGCCAGAAGACAGCAACAGTTATCTTTCATGGCCACTAGGAAAAGGAAAACAAGAATTTTAAGCTTAATTTGCAATAACTAACACTTAGCTTAAATACTGGAGGAAATTCTGAAGACATTGAGAAAGGAGATGAAACACAAAGTTAGACTAGCTGGGAAGCCTGGAAAATCATCCAGGACGGTTTCCAAGAGCAGACACTAGCTGAACATGTGTCAAGGAGGGCTGAGTCCACTTGACCTCACATCAGCACACAGGCATGGATGAACTGGTCCCTGGGATTCCTCCCAGCCCCACAGCTTAAGACTTTGTGTAAGGACAGAATAGAAACTGTCTTATCTGGAAAAACTAAGCAAGATTCTGATCTTCCCCTTGATTAAGAGGACACAACAGGTCTATGTCTGCAATCGAAATATCTTTTTAAGTAGTCACCAGACTATGACTTACCAGCATTGGAGCTGAAGAAGGTAATGTTAATTTCTGCTACAATTTCAAGTTATCTTCTCTACCAGACACTCCTAACTGTCCGAGAGCTTCAATACACATTCATATTGTAAACTACAACTCTTTTGCAAAGGTTACAGAGAAACCTCATTAAGGTATTGAGAACATTGTCTTAACTGACAGAGGTCTAACTAGTTTACAAGCCCAAGGGGAGGAGTGGAAAAATCAGTGCTGCCCCAGGACTAGAGCTTGTTCTTTGAGGAGATGTAGTTTAGCGCTAAATTTGGGGAGGAAATAGAAATCTGAGGGGGCCCACACCAAAAATAAAATAAAATCATATTAACTTTCTTTCATGACGTTCACATATGTAACACATATGAAAGTCAACAAAACTTTCTGCTACAATCAGCAAGGAAGAGGAGATAGAGGTGGTTTCTCTTACCCTGACCAACTCTATCGGGAAGGAAGCGTTCAGGCCCATGGCGAAGCTAAACAGTCTTTACACAGAGGTCGTTATTTGCAAGCAGAAAAGGTATTAAAGTTGATGCCTTTCACTCTCCTTTATATACTTCAAAATGAAGTTATACATATACACTTTGGCCTATGCAGAGATGCATTCTGCGGACCTCCATTAGTACTTGCACAGCATTTCCAATCACTATTCCATTCTCAAAATGGATTTTTTTTTTCAACTCACTCAGACTAGACCTGTCAAATTATCCTTCCAAACAGGACTTAAGATAAAACATCCAAATTTTTTCAACAAAGTTTTCACATTTCTCATTGTTTACACCGGGATCACCAAGAACACTTGCTTTCCTCTTTCATTTCTTGCAAGTGTAGCTCCCAGCACTTTGCTGAATAACATCAGTGAAGCCTTACCTGTTTGCTTCATGCTTTTTCCTGCTATTTTCCTTCTGCCTTCATCTCCTGCCCCGCCACTCACAGCTGATATGCATTCTCCTGGAATTCCAGCTCCAGACCACCTCATTCACCTATGTCAGGAGTCAGCCCTTCTGAAAAGGTCTCCCACCTTCCATGTCCTACTTGAGCTTCAGTCCAGCCCTGCTCCCTCCCTACCACAACGGCAAGCCCTCGTTCCTCCTGGCCCCACACTCAGTGCCAGGGCAGCCCCAGCTGCCCCTGCAAGGCTGCATGCTTCTACTGCACGGCCCTTCACTGCTCCCAGACTGGTGGAGCGTTTTTCCATCAGGTCTGAAATTCCACATCAACACATGAGCACCCAGGAAGAAACATTCTGCACTCCATCTCCAGACCCAGCCCACACAACAGTGGGTGAAATACCATCTGAGATGGAGTTCAGGTCCAGGCTACATTTCTAAACTAACTCCTTCCTGACAGTGACCCCAGCACATGACCACAAGAATCAGTTGGGCAAGCTTCTGTCTAAACACTGATAAAGGTTGAGGATGATTGCCATCAACCAGCTGTACATAAAGGATTCCTCTATGAGCAGACCTTGCCCCACTAAGTGTTCGCAGGTAGGCAGTATCATATCCTATGGCATTACAAAACTGTGCGAGGCCAAAAGTCACAGTGTCTGTGCCTACACTTAGTGTATATGAAATACACAAGCATTTGTAAATTATCTTGTTTTTCTTGTTTTCTAGTCATTTGAGAAGTCCTAGAGTAACATTATTTCAGGATTTTTGTTTTGTTTTTTTTTAAAAAAATCATCCACCCTGAAGATCCTTAGCTTCCTATCTTGATGTTTTAAGAAATATATAAACATTAGAGACTTTTCATAGCCAAATTAAATCACCCAGATTTACTGTAATAATTTACTGTTTTATAGGTTTATATGTTAAAACAGCTTCTGTGCTAAAATATGCTTCTATACAGACACAAATATGACTCTGCTAGGCAGAATATACTCTGATGCGTTTTCAGTTCGGTAAGCACCATGGAAGTCATTACTCCGACAGCAATGGCTCCTCCAGCTACTCTGACCCAAATGTCATCAGTTGCTCCAGCCTTAAAGTGGAGAAGTCCATTGACCTCTGGTGGGAAGAGTGCGTGAATAATTAATTGATCAAGAAACTTACAGCAGGAGAATGAAGAACATTGAATATACACCCAAAATGTCCGTAGTTTCCATGAGAAGGAATACACACACACATTTAATCCAGACCCCTTCCAACAAAAGCAAATTTTAAGATGAAACATTTATGCTTCGCAAAGTATCCTCAAAAGCTTCACAGCTCAATATTAGAGGAGTAAAAGACAAAAGATCCATATAGAAATGGAGAAAATTACTTTATTTCTGCACACCTGCCTAGATCATCTCTGTTGTCCATACTTGGGATGTATGAGGTGGGGGTTTTGTTTGTTTTTAAAAACCTTAAGCCTCATGGTGGCAGAGGATGATTTCAGAGTGATGGGCAAATGGCATTCCACTCCTAGGGGAGCGGCACATCTCCTAACAGGGCTCTGGGCCATTCAGCAACCAGCCCTGTAATTAACAGGGGAGCAGAGAGGTGAAAGGCTATACCTTCGTCTGAGCCAGTCTAGGAACTGGTAACTCATGCACGAGGGTTTCTGTTGACAGGTATTAGCCAGGAACACCTTGGCACGCAGGCAGGACTGCCGGGAGCACGCCTGAACACGACTGCTAACGCGCAAGTGAAAACCAAAAATGTGTGCAACAGTAAGTTGGCAATTTAGAATGCATTTATTGACATCTATGCCTCTCTATAAACAAATAAAAGATTATCACTTTGGTGAACAGGATACGCTGCTTCACTTGAAATAAATAGACCCTCATTATGCAAAAGAGGCTGTCAAGGCCGCACAGCAAAAATGAAAGAACGAACCCGCATCCCTTTACTGTGCCAGCAACAACTGGAAATGAAGACAAAAGCTTTTCCGAGTCTGAACGGCTGCCAGTTACTACATTTTGAATTAATGACCAGAGTTTCACCTGGTCACCACACAAACCACACTCATTGTCACACAAGTCTTACGTAAGACCTCAGCCCTGCAGCCCCTCGTGTGTGACGCTTTACTTTTAGCAGCGATTCAGATGTCTGAATGAGGTGACTTGGCCAAGTATTGCTCTTGATCATTTAAAGAAAATGCTTTTTGAGTAGAGCTGCAACAGGAAAGGCTGAGATCCCATTTCTGAAATATATTCATTGTGTTACTGGTAGGGGGTACGACCACAAGCCTGGGTCCCTGCCATCACTCTGCACCTGGTTGGGGGTGCAAGGCTCTGATGATCTTGTGGTAAGTCAAGGAATACGCAGCGTTGTCCTTACAGCTACTACACATGAGAAACCCCATGTCAGGCCCAAGAAAAATAAAACCCTCTTACATTATATTTCAGGTTTACTGCCTGGCGTTGGTGTCAGGGAGGTGCACTGAAACAGTATGTTCTCAGCTTCCCAACAAGACAAAGCAAGACAAAAGCCAAGCCTTGCACTAATTACACATTCCCCTGACTCAGGAAGCGGGAGCTTTAAGGACAAAACCCAAACAGCCGTGACTCAGTGGCAGCAGCATCACGCAGCACTGTGGCCTCTGCTAGCATGCTGCATTTTAAGCGATCACATCCCTGCACATTAAATGCTGAAATATTCTGCTCGTGAACTATCAAGGGAAAGCTTAACCCAATACAATGACATAAAACAAGGTGTCACATCACTTTGCTAAACAAATGGTTTTTGTCCAGCATGAGGTTGTTCTTTTCTACGGGCTTAGCAGTATCTCATTCTTAAACTTGGAAAGTGTTATTTCTGCTAGCAGAGAACAGCATCTAGCAAGAATGATAACACCTCATGCAGGAGACAAGTAGCTCTTTTGACAGGCCACTAACATGAAAACAAGTCATAAATTAGCTGCAAAATGAAGTCTCTCTGGATGCAGTGCCTGAGTGTATTTGCTTTGTAATTTATTTTGCTAATCCATACAGAATTATTCAATCTTCCAGACTTAGTGAGGTTATTTTTTTGTAACTGATTTCTCTTTATGTCTGTTTTCATTCTCTTTTCATAAAACAAAGACCCTGAAGTCTTAATTCATTAACTCTTACTCAAATCTCACAGCGGTGATCTGTAAAGCAGGGTCTAGCATGGACAGAGTCCCTGGATCACATCTCAGTGCTTGTCACGGGAGAAACTACTGGACAGCCCAGGCTGCACATTTTCATGAAGTCCCTAACTCACTTTCTTTGAACATAAGGAAAAGGAAATTGATTTCTTTTGTCAGTTCCTGTATATTCTCCATGTTCTTGAGCTGCAGAGCACAAAGTAGAAAAGAAATAAAATGCTCCAAGGCACCCCCCAGCAACTTAATAAAAAGGAATAAACCAATATAAGGAAAATAGAAAGTAAACACAATTCAATGAAGTCTGTAGAAAACTTTTCAGTTTGAAGTGCAGGGGTTTGTTTGTTTACATTCATATTTTATAAATAGTTGGCAGAATAAGTTTGCCATTGTTGACTTTCAGAGTAAATTAAAAGCAAACATTGAAGATCATTCAGGAGAGAAAATTTGATGCAGTAAACCTAAGATGTGTGGGTTTCTTACAGTTACTGCATCCAAAACTGAAGTCCCAGACTATGTTACCAGCCCAGCTGAAAAAGACATGGAAGATGAACCATTTTTCAGCAACGTTATCTAACACTGAACACTTTTAATCAGCTACCCGTGTGATTTATGTATCTGATCATAATAGCTCAGCTTTCAAATATCAAAGGCTTTCAGTTCATTCCCAGTGAAGCAGCAGGAGACCAAGGCCTTTTCGCAAGAGTCAGAGAAAATACCTTTGAGAATTGACAATCTCTTTGTGGAAAGCTGCTCAGGTAGCAACCTCAAAGAACAAGCCCCATACTCTTAGGCTTGCAGCCTTGGCTCCACAGGGCCTGAGGCAGATCAAAACCTGCAACACCAACAGGACTCCTGCAGGCAATGGTTACTGTTGTCCAGGGCCAGGCCACCCACAGGATCACTCTCAAGGACCAAGCATAAGAGATGCAATACAAACAGAAATGAAGAGCTGCAGCACAGCCCTGCTCAGGTCTTGCAGCCAGGATTTTCATCTATCCCCTCCCAGCCCCTCCCTCTTTCCAAGCATAAGAAAGATTAACCTAGTGAGTTCTCTCCTCACTGCAGGCGTCACTACCAGAGGTAGCATCCCAGCAGGCAGCTTTGTCACAAAGCAGACAGGAAGGGCATGAAATATTTGGGCTGCCTCAGAAAGCCTGCATAATCACACTTTCTGAAAAATGCCATCCACAGAGTGCTCCAGCCACCCCAGTACTTTTCAGTTCATCAGTAGGATGCTGGCCTGAAACAGGACAGGCTTTCAGCAGAAACTCTGCTGTAGGGGCACTATGAGCAGCAGCTACACAAAGGAGCATGTCAGACTGAGTTTTCAGTACTGTCATTTAACTCTGTGGTCCTGCTCGGGCAAGTTAGCTACATGAAGACCATTGTTTGCTGTTGAAATTGTGTATGTATATATTTATATTATACACATATTTATAATGTATGGCAGTAACTTTTTTGAAAATAAACACTTTATCATCATTAAATTGAAAATAAGCTTCTGTTGTGAGGGCTGCTTTAAAAAAAAATCTTTATCAATGGAAAACATTTTTCAGGCACACCCAAAGAAAATGCAAAACAAACCCTATATACCTCTGCAAGTATTGGAAGAGCCCAAACCCAGAAATAGAAAACAGTTTTATGAAGAGAAAGCTGTGGATTACAGATACCTGCAGTATTTATAAATTGCAAGGAGGAAAGAACGTTATCCATTCTCTTGAGGTTTCCAGGTAGCAGAAAACTAACAAAGCTATGCAAATAATTTTGGATCTGCCCTTGGTATGAATTTATCCTTATAGCGGGACTGCTATGTTTCAGTTTCTATTACCACTCAGCTATATTAATAAATTCTCTTCAGAATTCTCTTCAGAATTCTCTTCAGAGACTTCTTGATTTTCCATAGCAAATTATGCAAAAGTTACTATGCATTATTTCACTTGGTCACATGTATGTATATGTGAAATAATGCATGCTGAGATCCTAGGGAAAAAAAAACTAATCAGACAAAAAAAAACTAGTTAGTTCGGAAATAGCTAAGAGGAACTCTAGGTATTGTAGTCAGTTTGAGGCAGACATAGAACAATAGGATAAAAGGTCTGCAACAGTACACTTTTATATAACCACAGAATTGATATGTCTTTTCAATTTGCTCATGGAAATATCCCCCAAATTTTATCTTTCAGAAGCCACAAACACTGTCAATCACAAAAAATTTTTTTTTACGAAATCCAGTCCTGTTGAATAAAAGGCATAAGGTGTGTATATATATATATATATACACACACACACAAATATATATGTTTCCAGTATAAGAGAATGCAAAACGGCCAGGTCCAGCAATCCTATGTTATCTAAGAAAACTGGGGCTCAAGGACAATCTCTACATGTATCACCTCACAGGCTCATTCTCTCATTTTTCATGAAAGTGCCTCTCTTCATATATATATACACAAATACATAAACACACAAACAAAGGAAGTCAACATTAAAATTATATCAGTTGCCAAGAATTCAGATTTCTGTACTTCCCCCAATTTTACTTTTGTAGTTACTATACCAAGGAGGCAGCCAGTTAACAAAAAAAAAAAACACACACAGAAACAAACTTCGACCTTGAAGCCATCCTTTGATTTCGACACTGAAGAACACACTCCCTTTGCAAGCAGGTGGAGACAGTTTATTTGGGGTAAGCATGCGTGAGCCAATCTTTAGTCACAAAGAACACCTACTTCACACCTGCATCAAGTGTGAGGCAATGCCCTTACGGAAGGGAGCTGCGCAACAGGGAGAAGTGGCAAAAGGAACCAATGAACATTTACATTAAGAGCAGCCATTCTGCAGGAAAACCAGCTGTAAAATAGTCTTTATATTCCTTCCAAGTTATCTGCCATTGGCTACTCTCTATCTTGAAAACACCTAGGACAAAGGCAAGCAGACCTAGCCTAGTAATAAATCCTCGCCCAAAACAGACACACACCTCGGGAGCATAGAATCCAACACAAAGAACAAATGGCACGCAAGGTGGAAAGGCTGAGGATCACAGTTTTCAGAGGAGGCAACTTGAGGAGAAGGAAGAGGGGAAGTAGAAAAAAAATAGATGATCGTTATTAAATGGCACTAAACTGCAGCCAACAGTTTCTGAAAGCACCCAGGGGACCGTGATCTCTCGCCAAGAGTGATGAGTGCTGCCCTGAGTCAGTGGACTTTTTAGACTTGACCAGGTACTTGAGGAGATGTTTAGAACACCCTCCCTGCCTGCAAGCGATTAACAAAACAAAGAAGTTAAATAGCAACAGACTGGATATGGAAATGCTTTGCTTGATCATCACCCTCAACCTGTGGCACTAGGCTATACAACAGTCTTTGGGAGAAAAGTATGCATCACTTCCCTCATAAAATGCCCATTGTCTGCTTTACTGAAGTAAAGCTCACCGTTTTCTGGGCTCTGTTCCTTATCTCTACTCTGCACTCCAATGAAATAGAAGTAACTTGTTGTATCCATAACTTTATAGAACACTTTTGCAATGCTATAACCATCCCATTTGGAGAGATTTCCCACCACCAGACACCTATAGCAATGTATGTTGTCATGACTGACAGATTCAGTTTGACCTACCTTTATCATCTACTTACTCATTCTTTGGAATGAATCTTGGAAAAAAAGATGGAAATCACACTCCTGTTATGTAGTATACAGTTTACAATTCACTAAGCAACAAGTATATGCTCATGTTGGATTTATGACAGTATAATTGGCTATAGTTTCAAATTCTGAGGATAAGTAACAGAGCTGTAATGTCATAACAGCTAGAGGAAAGCAGAGTTTACACTGACTAGGAATGATCCTTCTCAAACTAAGTCCTACTTATACACAAATGACTGTAAATAGCCGTCCCTTGGCTCTGTCCTGGATGTATCCTTATTTTATTTAATATTAGGAAGTAAGAGTGAGATCCTTAGCTAATCATAACTAACGCCATTTGAAGATAATTTTGACTGTCCATTAACACAGTCAAGATAAAGCAGTTCAAAAAAAAAAGTAATAATAAGAGGGCCTGAACCAGACATTTACCATTAAAGTCAGGGGAAAGTCCCTTGCTCACATCAATCATTTTATAAATAATTTCTACTATGAACACAGTGAGGACGCTAACCAGAGTACAACAAAGGTTTAAGTGTATGATCTAAGTTCAACTGACTTTGAACACAAGTTTAAATGAGTTTTCTTGACAGAAATACTACACATCAAACCATCTGTTAAAGAACGTTTGCCCAGATTTCCAGTTCCACAACACTAGAGTTCTGCTATGATCTGTACAGCAGTGTAGCACAGAAGAAAGCCCAGTCCTTTCCAGCTTCCAACAATGTGCTCTCAGATGGGCTTTCCAAAGTGCAGCTTACTGAAGGGAGCCAACATCACAGCCTGACGTTGGTTTTTATTAACACACATCTCAAATAGGAAATGAAAAAAAATAACTATTTTTTGTTGCCGATTAGAACTTAGGAAACAAATTATGAGATCAGACTAAACTACTAGGATTTTTTGTTTGTTTGTTTTAAATATCAGATCCTAGGTGGTTAGAAATTTATGATTGGAGATACTNGATTAGAACTTAGGAAACAAATTATGAGATCAGACAGACTAAACTACTAGGATTTTTTGTTTGTTTTAAATATCAGATCCTAGGTGGTTAGAAATTTATGATTGGAGATACTGAAGAGCAAAACAATTAGTGTAAGTCTTACTTCTGGTATTGTACAAATAAAGCTTTTCCCAACTTTGGGGATGTTACACTATCAGTGAAGAGAATTTTTTTAGCTACTCAAGCAGATGAGAATTTTAAAAAAAAGATTGTACTTTAGCAAACTGAAAGTGTAATTTTTACTTTAGAACTCTCCACAGTACTGTATCAATGCAGGAAGCAAGTTCCCAGAAGCTTTAGATATTTGCTGGAAATCTTTGGACTCGGTTCATCAGAGTATCCCAAGACATCTGCCTAAGGCTGCAAATTTAGTCAGACTTGTACCATCCTGGAACAGCAGATACAGGCAAGGCAGGGATAACTGAAGTGCCTGGTGCTGTTTGAATTATCTTATGCTAGGCAAATGAACTGAGGATTTTCTGGCAAGATTACTAAAAGAAAAAAAAAAAAGCTTTTCTGAAATATAGTCTTCAATTTCTTTCCCTTGCAGTTCTGCTACTGGCTGGAGTATTTTTCTGCAAAAGTGTGCTGTTTCCTCTTATACAGATTGTTTTCACAGCTGCTTTCAAAGATATAATCAAGGATTTCTAAGGTTACCAAGATATAGCTCAAAAAAACCTGATGCATACCCAATGCAAAGGCTATGGTATTGTCGCATACAGACTCCTCATGGTGATTTATGGACACAGATTTTGCTTCTCTGACTTGTATAGCCTCAGCCATTCTTTTAATACATCCTGTGCTGTTAGAGCTATCTGGCAGCTTGGCATTCATGAGGAAACAACTTACGAATGTACAGCCTATGCCAAACGTCCGACAAATTAGCTACTATCATGACTATTTGTGCAAGATTGTATATGTGCTAGTATACGTGCTAGCATTCAGACCATCAATATTCTAATCTACTTCAAATTCAATTGCCTGGCAACTTTGCAAATTGCTGCAGAGCTTATCAGGCATTAATACTTCCTTATTCTTGCTTTAACATCTGCGTCACAGCTTATAAAATAGCAAGCTGAGCCAGTGAAAGTGAGAGTCACGTAGGGTTGTGAAAGCCCTGCAGGACTACTTGTTAAGACTCCAATCTCCATCCCAAAGCCTTGTTTGCTCAGCTTTAAGAGCTCCCACAAACCTCTGTAATACCACAGGGGCTTTCCTAATTAACCCTTGGTTATATGATTATACATAATAAGCACCTGAAGGCTGCATTTCTCTTAATTCAGACACCTTCAGGGAGACCCAAATTCTATTTCTTTCTTCCCAGAGCTGCTGGCAGATACTAGATAATGACTCCTCTTATCAGGCTCTTCTGGGACTTGCCAAGAGAGGACTGCTACTTTGCAATCCTAACAGGTCTCTCACAACAGCACAATGCAGCCACAGGGCCAGGGGAGAAAGAAAGAGAGGATTGTTTATGAAAGTTGTTTTTAGTAAAAGGTAACATCCCCTCCCTCCTTACCAGCCCCAAGACCTCTGACTTTATCATCAGTGTTCTTATGAGAAAGGAATGCATAGGAAATAAGGGGTTCTAGAGCTATCTGTGCCATAAACTAAAATCAGTTAATTAGACCTGATAGGCACTTAGAGCTACTGTACATACCCTCTAAGCATACTGTCTGATGGGATTGTATTTAGTGCTTTTGTAGCCTGACCTCCCTCAAGAAGATTTTTTTTGGCTGAAAGATTACCTAGCTAAAAAAAAAAAAAAAAAAAGCATCTCTTTGTTTACAGCTGAAGACAAGGATAGACTACTGATGGCATGCAGAATAAGATGCCATCCTCAACCTGAGTGAGCAATGTCTCAAAGAGAAAAAGTCATCCGCTAGAGAAACTAGTCAACATTTCACAGACAAACAGCTCTGCTCCCTGCTAGGAAATCCTCCTAAATAAAGACAAAGTCTCAGTTTTACTGCTTATTAGTCAAATATGTTTAGAGTTGCTGGACATTAGCAAGATGTACTTTTGTTGTCAGGATTAGGGAAAGCATTAGAACAATAGAGATTGCTGCTGTTTCACCACCAAAGTGATCAATGCCATGAATTCAGTGATACCACTGCGTGAAGACCAGTCAAAACTCGCTGTCTGTCCCTGGAGTAGTGCCAGGGGAGTAGGGGGGGAAGTGTTGTATATCAGCAGCATGAGCAGCTGGAGGAGATGAGGTACGTTCCTAACAGTAACCCTTTACCTCAATTAAACACCTTTCATCCAAAGCATCTTAAAAAAGGAGGAAAGAATTACCCTCATTTCACAGAGACAAAGACTGAGGAATGCACACTTTGTATAACTCATTTAGATGTCACACAGGGATATGTTTACACTGAATACCATGGGCATGTGCCAAGCAGATGAAAGGTTTTTTCAGTTCTTGTGCCATGCTGGAAAAAAAAAAATAAGCTGTGTGAGCACGTTAGGACAGCACCAAGCCTGACAGAACAGAGAAATCCTTTCGCCATGACTTCATAGCCTCAGGCACAGCACTACCTCAGCTAACATGGTCGCCTGCTTTATAAGTAAAGCATACAGGCAGATGAGCGCGCACATCTGCCTCTGCATCAGAAGACAAACAAGAAAGTAAGATCTGCAGGCCCAACTGCTTAAAATAACAAGAGCTTGGCTACCAACTCAATTGAAGCCAGATTTTTATCACTGAGCTCTGACTTGTGTTGGCATTATCCAAAAATATTTCAATGGTATAACATGCAGCGGGCAGAGGCAATTCTCAGGATGCACAGCCTAGACTACATTGGAGTTCAAGGGGAGCTTAGGTGTCAATCCTCTAGCATAAGTGTCGGAAGTTGCAAGGGTCCAGCTTCACTTCATTCAAGAACCAACAGATTTGCACCTGTGCTGTCATACCAGAGAGGTTATTTTAATTTAGACAGCCAACTGGTGCCAAAATGGGAAAGCTTGCTTAGAACGCCAAGTCAATGGAGTAAATATAATGTACTCTAAGAGAAGAGGTTTCTGAGAGAAACTCTTAGGTAATTATTATCAAGGGAGTTAGATGTTCTGCTAGTCAGGAAGCCTGGCCCATTATTAAAAAAAATCCACTACAAATAATAGAAGTCTATTGTTGAAAGACACCATATAAAAATAAAATGAATTCATCAGGTCATGGGGGTGGGAGGAATGGCTATACCACCAGGTATCTTCTAGGAATGCTGTTCCCTAAGTATTTGTAACTACCTGCTCCCATGGAAGAAGACATTCAGAAGAACTACTCTTAACAATATTCTGATATAGTTTGATCGAAGAATTCAAGTTCATTTCTTCCTACCCCTCCCATGACATCTTCAATGATTTTTATCATTGAATAGGATTGTATCACTAAAATATCCAGTGAGGAAAAAAAAACAACACTAGCCAAAGAGTAGCTATGCATAAGCTTTTGGCATTAGTGCTTGACTGATGCGCGCTGAATCCAGAAAAGAGCTCAAAGCTGCTTTAACACAATTTACAAACAAGAATATGGTAGTGGTTAGCCTGCTGTGTGGAAGGAAGTATGATCACAAAAAGAATGTTATCTGAGAGAAGTAAGGTGACACAGCACAAAGCTGATGCACACAAAGCAAACCCATGTTGTTAATTGCAAGAACTTTTAGCTAAACTGCAGCAATGTGACATATAACCCTACTGGATCCACAATATTTTTTCAGCCATAATTAGCTTCCCCCACCACAAACATAAGCAAAAAGTATTTGTATCCCAGTGAATGGGGGAATTAAATAATTTGGGATGTGAAAGATTCTGCAGGTAAATAAGCTACAGACTGTAAAAAACAAACCCGCGTTTTTAGGAGGTAGAGGCAATACACACCACTGCTTCTCTGTACCCTTGCCAAGGAGAGTGTTTATGACTCAGAGGGCAACAAAGCCTTTTGTGTTCAAGGACTGTCTGGATTTCAGGACGTGTGCTATTCCAAACAGCACACGTTTCAGAGCAGTTCAGAGATGCCATGGTCCATCACATCACCCTAAGTCACCTTGACATTTCTGAGATTATCCATCATTGAGATGATAGCCTCAGGGCTATAAACCTTCTTTTTAATACATTATTAATGATAAAGGCTGTTACAGACTGACTGCATAGTCCTAACATCTCCTTTTCCTCTCAAAAATATAACCAAGACTACTGTATACAGTCACCACAATAATATCCTGCTGGTTTCGATTAGGTTTTTCAGGATCACAGAAGACTTGAGAGACTCCAGTGTCTCAGAATTAGCTGGTATCTGCCCAGGAAATTGTAGGTTGTGGCCCCAGTTCAGTTCTTTGACCTATGTACCAAAGGGCATGGGAATTACAGACGCTCCAGTAGCCCTATAAATCATCAAATAACGATCCTGGGATAAGAAGTGTAAGCTTGTTGTTTCAGTTAGCCCCACAATTAACTTATGTTGCTTATCTTTCAATGTAAGCATCAGGAACAACTTACCTGTTCTACTTTTAGAAGAAAATGTTTGCCTAGCTCTCAGATTGTACCTAGGACTGGACAGTAACATTAATAGACCATGAAGTAGACTATTGGAAAGCTGTCTTCAGTGTATGGGGCACACTGGAATCTGTTGGAATCTCCCTCCAGAAGCATGGGTGGCTTCCAGGAGCAGTGATGGCATCCTTCTGCAGAGCTCCACATTCCTGGTACCAAGAACAAGCTCTGAATTGTCATCTGATTTTTCCATCTACCCACTCTGTTGGCTTATAGCACCTCTTTTTCAAGAGCTGCATCCACCCAAGGAACGTGAGGTTGTGTAGTTTATCCTAAAAGTTTAGGGAGCTGGTTCTATTCTTGCTTTGGGGTGGTGCCCACACATTCCACCCCAGTCCTTCTAAGGAAAAAAAGCTTACAAATACCCTCTCCCCATCTGTAATTAGAACAACAGCATCAATATATACGCTTTCCAAGGCTTTCTTAGTCACAGTTTTCTCAGCTTCTCTGTTTGCAAGGAAGAAACCTTCTCAGAACAGCACTAGCCAAATTCCTCCTGCATGCACGTGCTTTGCCTAGCTGTGGGCGGTGATACAGCTCTGATGTGGAGCCTCTACTCTTTTACCTGCTTAATTTAAAAAAAAGCCACTCCTTTAAGAAAAAAAAAAAGAAAAAAACTACCTCAAATGAAGGTCAGAAATTTCACATACACCCCTTTTTCTGAGTGGGTTAGCCCAGCCTACGTGTTACCAGCAGCATTACTAGGCTGAAAGTCTTTCGTTATCTCTTGAAAGTCAGCATTATCTAACTATTAACAACATTACATGGATATTCATCTAATGCTCTGATAACATTATCTCCCAAGCTCTTGGCTGTAGAAGCACACAGCTCACACTCACACTCAGCTTTGCACATCAAAGGGAAAAATGACAATAGCGCAGCTTTGAAAAATGCCTCAAACTGGCCAAAGTACAGAATTCATAAGCAGACAAAGTGTTCTGTTTATCTGGCAGCTGGGTGCGGCCCAGGCATGCTGTAAGAGCCCAGATATAAAGGCAGCACATGCCTGTCAGGAACACCCCTCTGCTGCACTGACTCAGCGGAAAGCAGTGGGAAAGGAAACGTGCTCTTAGATTTCCAGACCCCGCCAAAGCCCCGCTCCCCCTCCCTGATGCTGTCAAAGACAAGGAGGAAAGGGGCTCCACCAGGACCTGGGATCTAAAGGGGGGGGAAGCAAGACACATGCAAGCATATCTACTTGTATACATATGTAAATACGTGCACACACTATCACTAGAAAATTGCTTCTAAGAGCTTTGAGCCACCTCAGCAATGTGCTTATCCTGCAGCATGCACGTTAAACTGTTGCCAGAGTTCAGAAGTATAGGGTCAAAATATTTCCACCTTCTCTGATATTACTCCAGACAGTCTCATTTCAGTTTTAGACAGATTTTCAGTGGCTGCCAAGCAGACTAAGTTCTGCTATATTTTCTTTGAAGTACAGTATTTCTGATATGTCATGTGAGCAGACAGATTCACAGTTTGGTGGGGGGTGGGGTGGGACAGCATCATGAAATAAGAGCAACATAACCACATTTGTCTGCTTCATCTGTTTTGCTCAGCAGAACACTACTTTTCAGGTCCAGCTAATCAGCATTCATCAGTGAAACATGATATGAGAGAGCAGCAAGAGCCCTAGAGGTGTTTGTCTTCCTCTTCTCCAAATCATGAAGCTTTTTAGCAGGTGTTTCAACAAGAGGGTTGTTCATGAGAATCTCATTGATCAGTAGTGTGACTTTGGAGTGACTGTCGAGGAGCAGAAAGGACAATAGAAACACTGCACCTCTCAGGAGCCTCTAGCCTTTCCATATTTGTCTCTTTTAGGTAATTATGATCTTTTTGTCCCAGAGAAAGAAAGGCCTGCTAATAGGTACCTAGAGGATCTAGAGAGATTTTTCTTAATGCTGTGAATAGCCATAGAGACTCTCTGGCCAGAAAAGCAGCCACTGTGTTTACACCCTGAGTACAGGCAGGGAAAGACAGTATTTTGTTTAAGGTAGAATGACTTCAGCACAGAGCATTTTCATTGTTACCAGTTTTCATACAATTAAAATCTTACATAAAAAAATCAAGACAGTTACAACACAGACATCTGAAATAGCGTTTATATCAGCAATTTTTAGCATAAACATTTATAGATGTGATCACTAAGTATAACAGAAGAAGATTGGCACTTTTTTTGTGCTGAGACACACCACAGTATAGCAGTACTCTGAGGCTTGTAGTCATACAGGAATCTTGTAGAGCCAGGTTTGAGCTGCACGTTGCACATGCATGCACTGCAGTAATGTTACCTACTTCAGAAGTCTGCTACTGCATAACACCCAGCTTCTTCTCTGTCAAGCTGCTCAGTTGTTTTCATCCATCCATCCACAACTTCTTGGCACACTTTGTTCCCCTCCCCTCCCCCTTTTTGGAGTATTCAGAATAAGCTTTTTCAAGTTCACTCCTAAAACTTCCTGTTCATTTTGTTTCAGGTTCATATTTGAGGTGCTTTCATTTAGCAAAAAACACCCAGAAGTTACATTGCAGGTTTTTTCCAGGTAAGAGTTACTTCATGAAGTCAGCAGCAATGGATTGCGGCTCAGTTAACAGTGTGCATCTCCAAGAGATGCATACCATCTTCCTAAGAGGGAGCACATTGCACTCTCACCGCAAGTCCAGCACTTCTCACCAGAGTCACAGCTTTTAGGTTCCACCAGCCACCTCTGCAGCGTGCAACACGTTTAACGGCTTATAAAGAACGGTTTCCATAATATACCAATACAAGAATCTAGAGGGTGCATAAAAAAAAGATACTCTTACCAGAGAAAGACCACAGTGCATTCCCCCCACCCACCCCTCAGCTACTGGTTCTGAGACAGCATCTGCTCTTTGGTGCGGTGCCTGCAGGCCCACAGTTAGCTGATCCATAGGGCTGCACAAAACCTCCTGCCTCCCAGCCCAGCCCTAGGCACATGCTGCAGGTCCAGTCTCAGATCAGGTACTCTCTATCCCCCTTCACTTCCACTCCCTAAGCAACACATTGCAACCTTCTATTCCAGCAGAGTAAGGTACCATCTAACATAATAGTGCTTTGGATTAGCCCCCAAATTACAAAATTAGTATTTAGACTCAACACCTTCAGCCAGTCTTGCACCAGAACACTTTTTCAGAGATGTTCCACCACCACAAAGAAGAGATCTAAATAGAAGAGCAAAGAAGTTATACACACCTACTATTTCCAAGATGGTGTCCCTGTTAAAAACAGGAGCATAAACTATAACTTGCCTTGATATATGTGTATTCATGGGTGCACATAGTTCAAGAGTTATTTGAGAATATATCCTAATCAGCTAGAGCACCTCTAGGTAGAGACCTATGTCAGGCAACTTAAACTGCAGTCAGCCTAGACAGCTCTGCTGGGAGACAGGACATGTTAGCTGGTGAATAGCATCAGGCTAACATAGATATGCTGTTTGTCAGTGGAGCTAATATGGCCTGTACTGACGTATCAGCCACCTCAAAACCAAACAAAGACTCTGAACTTCACTCCAAAGTGTGGATACACTCATATTTGCACAGAATTCCTGTTTGCTGATTGATGAGGGCAAAGCACACTGGGGCAGTTAAATCCTCTGCAGAGAACCTTGGGAATCCATCAAGCTTCTCCACTGGTACTGAAATAAAATAAGTGAAAGAAAAAAAAATCACATGAAATCACTAAGAAAAAAAATACATCTTTAACCTCAGGTGGACTCAGATGGATTTCTCTTCTATTTATTGCAGTAACAGAAGTTCATGCTCTTACTCCAGTGCTTCTAGTGTCCTACTAGAAGTGGCATACCAGGTCACCATCCTTCACTGCAAGAAGCACAGAAGATGCTAGATGCAACACAGCCCTGGCTGGAACTTGCCATGCATTGTAGTAACAGACAAATACAGCCGGACACATGCCAGCATTTAACAAATATGTTGTGTCAACAGTGGAACATACAAAGCTGAACTCACAGGACTTCCCAATGAGAAGCAAAGCCATGCAGAGCAAAAAAGACAACCTAGAGCATTTAGCTCATACAATATGGGTGAAGTTAACATGGTCTCATTCATTCCAAGTTGGAGTAAAACTACTTTGAAAGCAGGTGAATTATAGCAGGATGTGACAAGATAAAAAAAAGGTCAGGGGACAACTGCATGAATATAAAGCAATTTAAACCAAAAAGCCACCCACCTACACATTGCAGAGACCTGCATATACAAGAACTCGTGGAGCTAGACCTCAGATCTGTCAAGGAAGAATCTCTATTGAGAACAAGTCTGACTCCATGCGTATATTTTAGGTCCAAACTAATAGTAGCCACTAAATTTTGGGTGAACTGTTAGTTACTGCATGCATTTTATAGTCTATCATTTTTCAGAATTAACATGAAACAGGAAGATTCTCCCACAGGCCCAGTAGCCATCTGGTGCTATTGCTGTACTTCATGAAAAATTCATTGCCACTTCATCATAGTAGGTTATTTCAGAGATTGTAGTGTTTTATGGTTTATAAGCAGAATATTCTCCTCACTTTTGATGTTTGCAAATCTGCTTCAGCATCAAAGTTCAACAGATTATGTTCTTTCTGGCTTCATCCTGTGGATTTCTAGCAGCCTCAAAGGCTGCAACAGCAGCTGAAGTCAGTTTCAGTAATAGCTTTAGAAAATGGACAAAGTGATCTGTTTTACCCCACCCTCCCCCCTCCAAAAAAAGCACCAGTAAAATGTGTCCAGACATTAAGAGCTGCATTACAGCTCCAGACTCCAATTCAGCTATTCAACTCTAACAGAGCTATTTGAAGTGATACTTAGCTTAATTTGATGCTCATTCTAGCTCTGAGAAGTTTTACATTTATCATGTTCCACTCTTCGGAGACTGTGCATCCAGAAATATTTCAGCAGGTTCTACAGAGACTGAAATGAAGTCAGTGATTAAAGAGTGCATGGCCTAACTCCTTGTGAGGGCTAGGGGAAACATCAGTAGTGCATTAAGTGACTGAGCTCCCAAATAGTCATCAGAAGCTTGGCTACAACACCTACCCTGACACTGTCCTGTACCACGCTGGCATGAACTGCATGTGCTGTGGCTTTTGACTTTTAGTGCTTGGAGTCCACACATTAATTTTTTTTCCTCATGCTAGTATGAATAAGGTCAAAAGAATTCAGGTGATATAGCCAGGCAGTTCCTTTAATTAGAATGAGACTGCTTGTGAGAGTAATACTTAAAGAGTGGGAGTAAAATATGTCCCCAACAGTTCAATATACAACAGGCTGCAATGGGAAGTTACTAAAATTGAGAAGGAAGTGAGTGAATATTCATAAGTTCTCATCAAAACTAAGATCACCTTTAGAGGTCCCTTTTCTTATCTGTGAAGATGTTATCAGCCCACACAAGGCTTTAGTCTTCAGCTCTGCATGTTATCTCAGTCATGGATATTCATATACGATAGTAGGATACCTTTTTTGTCTTAAAAGTTGCCTTTACATAAACAAAATCCCAAGGCAGTTTACCCTGGGAGTCAAAAACAGATTATAGGACAAACCTGAACGTGCTACTTGAGATCTTGTGGAAGCATGCAGAAGGTGGAAGGGAAATGGGAATATTGTCTGGGGTGGGTCTAAGGAAGCTGCAGCAAGAGATGCCAGAGGCAACAGTGATGACTCCTGTTGGTATGAAATCAGCAACAGCAATTTAAGAAAACATGAATCTATTGCTGAATAGGCTGGGAGACGTGGTAGCAACAGAAGCAGAAGAGACTTTTATTGTCAAGATTCAGTGTCAGGCCTTTGAGTCCTCTACCTAAAGAGAGAGTCTGAGAGCAAACTGAGCATCTGTCTGGTCCTACGGATTCACATGACAAATAAGGGTACTGAGATTGCAGGCCAATGCCATTGAGATGCCACTCTCAATCACCTTTAAAAGGTCAAGGTGGTTGCAGGAGGACTAATAGCTATAAGAAAGGCAAAAATGTCATATTCCTCTTCAAGAAGGATGTTCTTGGGAAACCACAGACTTGATCACAGTTCCTTGAAGACTTGCTCCCTGGTCTTTCCAAGTCATTTTCAAGCACACTAATGATGAGAAGGTCATGGTGATCAGGCAGAGTCATCAGAAGGAGCTAGTGCTCATCTGACCCAATCTCCTTCTCTGAGGAGAATAGTAACTCTGAACAAAGGAAGAGCAGTGGATATCAATTACTTGGACTCCAGCAAAGCTTTCAGTCTCCCAGAGTATCCAGATTAGCCAAATCATAGGGGTATGGACTGGATGGGTGGCATATAAGGGAAGTAGAGAACTGGCTAGACCACTAGGCTCAAAGGGGCAGTTATTCAAAGCCCTTGGCAGCTAGTTGCAAGTAGCATTCCTCAGGCTTGATCCTGGGGCCAAGCACATGTTATGAGGAGAGGCTGAGAACTGGTTGTTCAACCTGAAGTTAAGGCTGAGTGGGGGATGGAGTTGTTGTCCTCTACTGTAATGGCTGGCTATAAAGAACATATCAGAGGTACACAGCTGAGGATGAAAGTTGACAGATAGCAGGTCCAGCAAGGGAAATTCAGATTAAAAAGGGGGCGGGGGGGAGCTGGTCAAAATACAATTGGTCATACACTAGACCTGACTGACCATGGAGGTTGTAGAATCTCAGTCCTTGGAGATAACCAAAGCTTGACTGAGCAAGGCTCTGAACAATCAGGATCAACTTCAGAGCTAACTCTCTGCTCAAAGCAGGACCAAACCAGGCACCTGCAAGAATTTGATTCTATGATCTTGAGTGCAGAGACCCAGGCTGTTCTTGTCCAGGGAACAAGAAGATATTGAAGTACAACCACATGTAAGGTATCTTTTACCTAACGGAGGAAAGAAGTAACTTGCAGTAAGATTTTCAGAGGCACTCATTTCCCCCCTACTTTCCATTTGTTTTTAACATGGAAAATTCCAGTCTCCTGAAGATTCTGAGCAGAACCTACAAACAGGCACAAGAGATTATACACTGCCAAGTTTAAAAAGTAAACTATGCACACCGCAGAACATCTTGAACTTTTAGCTTTCCTGCATTACAGATGTCTGCATGGACAGGCTCTAGTCACTCTGTTGAGTCAGCTTTGCAGGAAATACCTACACACTTAAGCAAACAATAATAGCAGAAGATGCAAGAGCCCTCTCTCCCAGCCTTTTCAATAAGATCGCCTCAAGGTGGTCTCAGAACCATTTACATGCAAGCCAGTCAGTCAAACAAATCCTCAACTAGGAAGTTTAGAGGAGCAGGGAAGAGGTGTTTTGCTTTCCAACAGTTCTTTCCTGCTTAGGACAAAAAAAAAGGTTATAGAGGTCTTTTTACCTATAACAATTTTCCCATAGTAGCACTACTACCAATTGCTGTGGCATATGGCAAGTGTTTTTGTTAGTCATTTTAAGCTACTGATAAGTCATTTCCAAGGGGACAGAGTGGAGCCATTGCACCTCCATGAATTTTCACTGCTTACTAACACCGCTTTCCAAAGATAGCTGTATGCTAATACTGCTGATAGACATGAGAATTGTCCCCTTTCTTCCAGTACATCCTCTGAAATTGTCTTATCCATTCCAATCTCCAAGGGACAGTGAATAAAGAGGTTCCAGCATGGTTTTCTGAGGCATTTAAAGTTTTTTTTTTAATTCAATGAAAAACATAAAACAGTATGTCCATTGGAGTGTGTCTAATTTAGATGACAGCACTAAGAAACCTCAGAAGCCAGAGGTGATCCCATATTTTGTTTTATTACCCGTAAGCTATGGCTGCTTCACTGTTCTGAAGGCTGCTGGCCTTACACAAGGCTATATAGTGCACCAGCATCTGGCCACCATTCTGCTAGTTTCCTCCTATATTCCATCACCCTGTATTCCTCTCCTTCCTATTTATCTTTTAGATTACAGGGCTGAGTATGGACATTTCAGTCCATGTTTGCACAGCCATTTGTATGAATACTGTGCTTACAACCTAGCATATTATTGTGTTAATTAGACCAGTTAGCAGCCACAGCACACTGAATCCACTACAAGTTCTAACATACTTTCTTCAGTGCTTCAGTCATTGTACTTTCTTATATAGTAAGAGTACTTACAGTACTTACTGCTATCCCAATTTTAAGAATGAATCACCAGCAGTATAACATGAAGCTGCAATAAAGTAATATTCCCACACTATAAAATTGAATTCTCTCCAGAAAGAGTAAACAGAGTTGGCTTGGAAAAATCAAGCAATTGAGTCAGTGGTCAACAGGGACAAGAGATTTCAGATTCAAAAATCACTTCTAAGGAAAGCTAGCCTTAGCCTTCACTAACCTGAATCTCTTTCAGTTTAACTGTCTCCATCAGCATCAGCTATGGCTGCTCATTAGTATTCTCAGTACTCAACAAGTTTGGTTAGTAGCCTAAAGCACCATGTGTGATAGGCAGCATTTACTTAACAAGGTGATAGCCCACAGGCTTAAGTGGGATTGCTTATTTCCGCTCATGCTGTAGCAGGTCCCAGACACTTTGCACTGATGGAAAGGAAGAAGATAGGATCTGGTCCTCCTTAGTTTAAATGAGTCTTTCTGCTAAGAGGGAACAGGAATCTGAGTCAGCACCTACTGAAATCAGTAGAATGTCTCCCATCCTTTTTTACCCACTTCCCCAATCTCTTTTAAATTCAAGGCTTGATCCAAACATATGCAAATAAGTAAAATACAAGTTTTACTTTGGGCTGCATGTACTGAGTGATACCCAGAACTTAAGTTTAGGATTTTTCAGTTTATTTCTTTTTGTTTTCCTTTACAAGAGCAAGAAGGCAATCAGTTTAACAGCTTTTATTGCTTAGCTCTATGTAGGTATTTCAGACAACTAGCTCATTTAAAAAAAAACATTCATCAACCACCTCCTCTACATATAATGTATTCATAATATGACCAGCTTTGTTGCAAGAAGATATCTTCCAATGCAATAAATTTAAGCTTACTTTTAAAGGATCTTAGCTAGATTGAGACTGTTCACAAAGCAATAAATATGGCCTTTAAGATAAACACATTCTTACTAGAACATTCAATTACTGTGTTACTGTAGTAACAGTAGTACATACTTGTTCCTCATACAGCTAAGGAAAAAAATAAGATGCTGACTGTCAAGCAAGTGCTGGAGCAAAGTGCTCGGATCACATCCAAGAAGCGGTCACATTAGCTGAGGTGGCATCAGACAGTGTGACTGACATTTCAGTAACTCACTTTGGTTTTCATTAAGCAAGGAACGCTGATGCATATAATCTGGCTGTCAGGTTTAGCCAGCTAAACTGCTGTAGATTCATTTCATTAACCTAAAACTGGATGTGCAAACAGTGCTGGACACTATTAGCAGTCATTCGCACCAGGCAGAGCAGGTAGGAGTCCAAGGCATCAGTCCAGAGCCTATTAGACTTGGAGATGTAAAGAAAAGAAGGATCATCTCAGAACTTAGTTTAAGTTGAGTAAAGAGATAATATGCATCTACTTGTTTGTCTGAAGGAAACATTAACCAAAATTAACTACTTTAAGCATACTGACTGAGGAACAGTGTTGAGCTCACAGCTTTCCTAAAGCCCAGCTGCATTATCTAGTTTCATTCAGGCTTCATTCTGGCCCCACTTGCCCTTGAAACATGCAGTACTTGGCCTTTCTATATGGACAGTTATAGCTGCCTGAACCAGTCCTTTGGTGTTGCTGGAAGGACATTGCCTGCACTGCACCCTGGCATGTGTGTAGGGCAGGTGACCACCCTCTTCTCCCACATGCGCCACAGCAATCCTGAGAGCATTCCAGTGGGTAATAAGAGAGCTGGTCAACAAATAAGGCTTGGATACAAGCCTCAAGTCCACGGTACACAGCCAGGGAGGCAAGCAGTCACACCAAAACAGTGACAGTTCAGTACCAAGTCTTTGTAGGTATCACAGCACAAGACAGGTTAAGGATGTTGGAAAGGAAAGAGCTAGCTTCTTAGGCAGTGACAAAAAGACTTCTCCATAAGTACAAGAGGCTGTAGCCATGCTAACAGATGCACTACTGGTCCCATACACCTACACAAAGTGTAGAAGGAAAGATTTCCTAATTAGATTTGTTTCAAGCAGAAGTGACAATCTTTCCTTTGAAATTAATCTTTTATAACTGTTTATTGTCATTAGTTTATACGATCAGATTCGGATCAGGCACAGTGAGAAAGACACACTAAGATCACAAACATACGCAAGATAGACTAGTTAAACTGGAAGGTTCTTCCTTATCTGCAACTTCAAGTTATGAGCAAAAGCATTTGTTGTGGTATAATGCTCTAACTTCACTTACCTCACTAACATAATTATACCAGCACAAACACTTATTCTGTTGTGATCAAGTCTACAACACTGGCATGTGTAACAACAATATCAAGATGTCATCCTGCATCAGTGTTTTGCCAGGCAGAGTTTCAAAGATGGAAGCAATGAGCTTGGCTCATAAGAAACAATAGAAAGAGTGAGAACTCTATCCTGGTTGGATGTGCCTTTTTAATATTCCCCACCAAGGAATGATTTTTGCAGAAGTTACAAAAGAACAGTGGTATGAAATACTAAGAGACTGAATGCAACTAGGACTAATAGCTGGGGACAGCAAGCATGCAAGTCTCCCACGAGAAGGAAAGAGGGAAGTATCCCCCAAGGCAATACGGATCCCTTATATTTGATCTTATCCCCACATCACAATCTACACATTGTTTTTTTGGCAAGATGACAGGTAGGAGAACAAGCTGACTTCTCTATCAGTGGGATGGTTTGGCATGGTACAAGAGGCACATATCCTTACAACTACAAAGTCAGACAGCTTAGCAGAACCACCCTGTTTACTTAACGAAGTGACGTAAATCACACAACCACGCAAGTGTGGCCTTTGTTCTTTCCTCCAGCTATCCCTGCTTTTCCTCAAGGCGTTCCAACTAATTTCAAGTCTAGAAAAGCAGTCTGTAAACCCTAAAGTGGGTACAGCACCTTTTCAGTGTCCAAGTGTGGACTGTGTAGCCACCAAGAGAGCACAATCATGATAAGTCTGAATATAACTGTTGGCAACTGGAACGTTCCTAGAAATTCCATTTACATAAGTCTGTATGTTTCACTACTATTAATAGATTTTTCCTTAGGAAGTGCAGTGCTTTGAAGGAAGTGGTTGTGCTTCACAAAGTATATATAAACTTTATACGTTAGTCTTTATACTAAGGAGTTACTAAACAATTACCAGATTGTATTATACTAGCACAAGTTCAGTTCCTTATAGTGATGTACGTAAAGATGGTGAAGCCTACTGATGTGCTTAAGAAATGTTACACATGTGAGTAGCAAGATCATGGCATCTATTAATTCTATTGAAGATAAATTCTTGATTTAGAGTGTGACAAAAACAATCACCTAATACAATGGCAGACTAAACAGAATATAGCTCAACTGTAAGATATTTGCCTGTATATTGCAAGACAGGCAGTTAGGATAAAGAGAATCATACCAGTTTTTAGTTATTGTATTTTAAGTCTCAGCAGGCTTGTTTTCAGTCATTAAGATTTTTTGTCATTTCACTACCCAAAAAGTAAAAGAAATCACAGTAATATTAGCCAGATTTAAAGGCAGGTCACATCCCTCAGCTAAGACTTTTCACTTAACGCAGCAGAATGTCATACCCCATCTATTTCTATCTAAATAAATACACAAAAAGAAAGACAGGACAAGAGGCATGGGGTGGGGAAGGTGGGTGGACACGACAAGTTGTGATTGTTTTCATTTTTAATGAAAGAAAGAATAAATGATTACTGTTTTCCACATATAAGCCCAGTTTGCAGGCCTGATGCAAGCAGGGTGAGAGGAAGAATAAGGCATCTCCCAACACCACGGGATGCAAGGGAACAAGTCCCAAGTCAACGTTCTTGCTAAGGGGAGAAAGAGATGCCATGTGCTGCAGGCAGTTCCCCTAGGCTGGCAGCACCACCAGGGAGGTCAGGGAGCATGCAGCATCCAGCAGGGACAACCCAAGCTCCCAGGGCTGTCGCAACACGGTGTTAATTTAGAAGGGAGTGAAGAAGAGGCTGAAACTTCCTTAAGTACACACACACCCCTTTTAACTCTAATAAATCCACATGCAGGAAGTGAGACAATGGTTTACCATGAAAGAGGGAGCTCCTCTGCGTAAGCTCCAGTTTACATAATCACCAGAGCTGTAGAGGTCTGAGTGATGAGTCATGGTTTCCATGGGTTAGAGGTGACCAGCAAGACAGCTGCTCTTGGCCAGAGCACCTCCTCATGCCATGAGAAGGGCACCCAAACTGTTCAAGGCACCTTGCAGTAAATGGCACCCTTACGACCATTTGTACACAAATATACCCCAGCCCAGCAAGCGTACGCTGCTGCCCCCCTTGCCCAGCAGGCTGCCCAGCCAGAAGGAGAATGGAGGAAAGGGGAAGGCTGTTATGCTGGGGAAAACCAGTTGCATCCTCCTCCCTGATGTTATTAGGTAATCTAACTGCTAATGTAAGAGCTAGACAGACTGACAGTAGCCAACCCAACCATTGCAGAGTCTTTAAAGAATTTGTTTATAATCTCAACAGAAGGTACAGCTTACCTCCTCCTGAAAAGAAATAAACACCGAGTCAAGCAAATAATTGCTCATTTCAAACATTCAGTTCAAAAACATAATGAAACTGGAACTAAAAGTGACATATGCCTCATTGTCATCACGAGCTCTCATACACATCTAAAATTCTCTAGGTAAAAAACTGAGTTGACCAAGATGACTTGAGGAGCTGTCAGTCAACAATACCACTCTAAAAGCAACTCTTTCTTGTCCTCAGCCACTATGAGGTCTTAAGGTTTTATTTTCCAACTCTGAGAGTCATAACCTCTAATTGACTTCACTCTTCCTGGTAACCAGAAGTTATCATACATAACAAGGGTCTTCACCCTCCAATATCACTCTTTTTGCTGTCCACATAGCCATCTGAAGCTTAAAACATGCTTGTAATGTTATAGCCTACAAAACTCCCCAGTAGTTCTGCAGAAACAAGCTTGCAGTTAGATCAATAAATCAGATGGAATCACCATAAAAAGAATTAACAAATGTGTACTTAAAAAATTAAGAGTTGTCAAAAACTTAGACTCCTTGCTTTGAGATTGAAAAAAATATACTAGCAGTACTCAATACAGTGATGTAACAGAAGTCAGTGTTTATTACAAGATACCAAAACAAACTATGAATCTTTTGTAGATTAAGGCAGATACTGTTAAGAAGTGAACCTCAGTTCTTACTTCTGCTTCAAGTAATTTCAATTCTATATTTTGGTGATGGCAACCAGCAAGGCCAATAACACTGGCTCTAGGAATCCTTCTGAGTTTTAATATTTTTGCAGCATTTCAAAACAAAGATATCCTTTATTGAATTGTACACTTTGTGCATGTTATTACTTTACAAATATCAAAGCTCTGATTTCACACCAGGAGTTCCTCCGCAGCAACAGTACTAGTTTAATGTATTGCCACCATTCAGCTCCATCTCTGAATGGATGTGCATGGCACCCTCCAGTTGTGCTAGCATACGAATTTGAACAACTGCAGCCTGAACTGATAAGCTGGAAAAAAAAAAAAGGATAACCTGGAAGCCTTAGTGAAGCCAGATCAGCTCACTGAAAGGTCTTTAATACTGCTGCACAACCACAGGACACAAGGCTATTTTTTTATTTTTATTTTTATTTTTTTAAAAAAAAACAAACACTTCATGCCATGAAGCTATAGCCAAAAAAATCTAGCAGATTTAAAAAGCCACCTACCTCATCTCATGAATACAAGCCCAAGATCCCATTTAAAAAAAAAAAAATCCAGCCTTACTATTGGAGAACAGCTTGATATATCATAATCCAAAGAGTCAAATAAGAACTCCAAGCTACTTTTAAGGATTATAAAAATAACCGATAGAGAAATTCTAATGTATTCTCAAAAGCCTGTAAGATTTGGCTGCAGGATTGCCTTTATACAGACAGCACTCGCCTGGGAGAAAGGGCATTCCACTGGTCTCCTTTCACTCCATCACAGTGAAAGAATTTAGAAGTTAACAATTGGAAGCCACAGGAAAGTGTCTATGAGGAGACACCGAAGGATCATACCATAATAAGACCAGGCGTACACAGCAATAAGTGTCTGCATCTTGACAAAACATTAATGTAATGGGACCCACTGGTTAGGAAAGGCTCATCTCTGTTTTCAAAGGAAATGTTTTAGTGCCAATTGATTATTCAAAATGCAAGCACAAGCAAGCTGGGCTCCATCTGATCACTTCCTAAATCAAGAACAACTTACAAACATCCCCACAGCAAAACCTGCACAGAGGAGGTACCTAGCCTACCCGGGCTGAGCAGAAGCATTACACAAGACATTTACCCTGTCCCCAGCTTGTTGCAGCCCCTCACACTCATCATGTTCAAAATAAGATTGCCAAGGGCAGAGTACACAGCCTGGGCTCTCCCACCACTCCCTCCTGAGGCACAACTGCTCTGCAGGAGCAGAGGACTTTGAACCACATGGCCACCTCATCAAGCTACAGCTCTATGGGACTGTGTACTGAGGCTGGACATCAGGTACATTAGCATGGGACTGCCAGGAGACCTGAATCCTTGTGAGAAGAAGGCAGAAGAGCCTGCTAGCATTGGCATCACTGGGATGCTCTGGGACAGAGCTGCACCTCCAGTCCAGCCCCTAGAGGCAGGAGCTTCCCGATGGTCCCACTGTCTCCGCTTTGTGTCCGTCCCTCCCCCCGGAGGGAAGTACATGCCTTCCTGTAACTAAGAGCATTCCCAAGTACCTAGCAGCCCGAGAGTCACCAGTGAAAGTGTCTAAATAGGAAAATAGGAGACAAACACACTTTTTCCACACTCAGTTCAGCAAAAGATGAATCATTTCACATAACTGGCACAAACTGAGGCCAAGCACTAGGGTGCACTGAAAGCAAAGCATCAGCACCTGTCACCGGCAGTGATCACCACCACCCCTGCCACCAGGGCTTCAAAGACAGGAATATTACCCTGTTCATCTCTCTCTCACCATTATGCCCATATCAAAGGCACTTGAATCTCTTTCCCCAAGAAAGTTTTTACCAGAAGCGTGACACATTTCCAAGCCCTCAGAAGTCAGACAGGGCCCCTGGCTGGTCAGACAGAAGAGGGTGATGTGGATGACATTTCTCCTCAGGCCCAGAGACAGCAACACTGACAGTCCCTACCTCTGGAGGTAGAGGCTAGCTCTAAGTGCCAATCATGACTGTCCAGAGAAGCGCAGCAAATGGCTCTTCAAGTACAGTAACAAATTAGTTGCAAGCTTCTCTGTCAAAATGTCAGTTAAAATACCCTGGTTTTTACATTCCTTACCAAAAGTTAGTAAAGTCACTGCAATACCCCCCAGTGTTCTCTGCATTTTTAAGTGTGAGAAAGACTGAGAATATTCAGTCTGTTTGGATACAGGAGAATTCAGTCTGCATCAGGATTTAAAGAAGGCTTCTTGGAATTGCTGTACAGGACACTGATGTAAACACATTAGAGTCCAAGACCACTGTTTCAGGGACAGGGGTCCCGGGGTGGAGAAATACAGCTATTAGATCCCCCATTCGCCTTGAGCTGCTATTGGCACCAAGATCCTTTTACTGCACAGGGACCAGACCTTTTTTTTTTCCCCCTCCTCTCCTCAGATTCCTGCCACTGAGCTAGGAAGCCAGGCTCCCAGAGCCCAAGCCAGTCTTGAGCTGATAGAGCTTGTCAAAAGAAGGGTTTGGGGCCCTAGCACACAACCCATGGCTTGGCGACAAGAGTAATCCAGCATCAGCACAGACTAAGCACACTGAATATGAGCTCTCCTGAGTCCACTGCCTGGTGTGCCAGCCCTGGTCCAGAGGCACTGCAGGAACTTCACTGCTGAAAACCACTGAGCTGAACAGCTTGATGGAAGGCATACCATTGCAGTTCACCTTGCATGAGAAAAAAACATCCACGCACCACCCTATGCATTATTGTTATTCACAAACAAAACCTGGAGTCACATGTTCGTCGAAGTTAGGTTATTAGAGGGCAGTCATTAGGGCCTAGTAGACAGATAAGTTTCTATAATTAAGGTTAACTGAGCACTTAGCAAGTAGTGTTTACAACCATGTTTAGAAGCTGTTCTCAAAAAAAGCTATTGAACATGGTTGTATATCCTATCAGACCGCACTTTAAGTCTTTGCTCATTCATCTCTGCACTTCAGTTTGTAATAATAACCACAGCATGCTCAAGAAAAATATCAATGGCACAATGAACAATATTACTATATATATTAAAAATGAGAGGAATGTTCACCAGATTTCCATCGCAGAATCAAGAAAACTCCTAACATCTCTGCCCAACATACCCAAATATAGTTATGTTGGTGCTCTAGTCCTCTGCAGGAACATACCCCTATGCCATTCTCCTCTTCCTTGGGAGGGCTGAAAGCTCATTGAATCCCAGCAAATACAGCACTAATAAGTGGTTGTACTATAGCATACTTTATTAATTCACTGCCACAGGCCTGAGAAACAATAGGTAAACCTCTTTTTACACACTTCTGCAGTGGAAGAGAGAAAGCAAGCTGCCAGGCACAGCACAGGTTTTCAGCAGAAGTCTCAGTTCCAGCCTAGATATCTTCACAATCACAGTTTAATCCACACAATGCACAGAGTCAACAGGATGTTTAGGGAAGCAGATAACTTCTTTAAAGTATCCAGTTATTTTCTCACCACAGATAACTGACACAAAGTCATCATAGTAGCTGGTCTCATAACAGAGAAAAAACCTTCAGGATGTACACACTTACTTTGCTTTCACAGGAGGATGTGGTGATTTAGAGGATGCAGATCTCTCAGTATTTCAGCACACCAGCTTTCTTCTTACCATGGAACAAATGCCTCAACAAATTGAAGTCTAACACTTTTCCCAAAATTACAGAAGTACACATTGTACCTGACTTACTCATTCACAAAAACACCAAAGCCCATAGAGCCATACCTCCAGGTTTCTGCTTTCTAGGCCTCTTCCTTCCTCTACTACTCCTCCCAGCATTTTAGTTTGGTTTCCTAAGGAAATCAGTAATGTGCAATTTCACAGCATTGCCTATAATGGCTTTCAATCCCCTCAGCCGACAAAAAGTTTAACCATGCTAAATACTCAAGAAAGCATTAAATCCTTACCATTTTCATAATATAAGGACAAGGAAAACTTCCTTGCGTACCCCTCTTATGAATTAGGGATGCCTCACATGAAATACTGTCAGTTACTCATACCTTGTTAGACAGAAGGAAAACTAGAAGCCACCAGTCAATTCATAACTTCTCTGCTCACACTTCTCCCTGCTCGCAGCTTGGTTCTCTTCTCAGATCACCCCTAAACATCAGCTAGGGAACTCTCTTTTAACAAACCACTTTCATTCTCTAACAATTTGAGTGTGATTGCTCATACTCTTTCAATAGTCACATGGAGTGATTGCAACTCCCAGCACCTGTGGAAGCAGGCACAGGTGTTGCTAGACTCAATTACAGTATCAGCTAGTAGGTGTGGATTTACTTACATGAAAAAAAAATAATCAGTTTATTATCTAAAAGCTTTTATAGTTGGCAGGTTTGTTGCTCAATTCTATAGCTTTATCTCACTCCCACTGAATTCGATGAAAAAGCTACCTTTGCATACACAAGTAGCTTGACTGAGCCATAAAACACTATAAGAAGTAATTTGGTTTTCTGATTTCTCTAGTGAAAATGTCTGGACTGTGAAATGTGATGCATGCTGTCAATAAAAGCTCTTACTTCACTTTTTCTTAATATATACTATTCAATATACTAATCCTTATATTTTCTTTCTACGAACAGTATGATGATTTTACAGCACCCAGAAGCACCGTGGTCAATTTGCTAAGAAAGAAGACTGCAATGGGCTCTTAGCTACTGTAGATTAACACAGATTTCAAATGGCAGACACCTGCATTTTCCAGCAAAGTAGCTGGCACAGATTAGGGGCTATCATTTAGGATACAAATATAGACAGTTGGCGTAAAAGGCAGGTGTCTATATTTGAGTTAATCAGCTTATGCCTTCTGTATAGCAGACAGAGACACGGGGGATTTATTTGACCTGCCTTAGATCCCACTCCTGAGCTAGGACAAAACATGCCCTAGTCAAACATCTTTCTTTTTGTAGGCAATGAAAATGTCTAGAGATGTCCAAATCAGACACGAATGCCTAATTTTTAGAGGTTGAGTATTAGGGAAAAATGAATCCTGATTGTCGTATCTGTGTTACACCAAAAATCCCTAACACTGCTCCTGGGAAAGCATTAGGTATATGGAAAGCCCTCCTTAGGGAGGTAAATAAGAAACCAGGTGGAGTAGAAAAGTACTCTAAGCTTGACCCACAGGACTTGAAGTAAGTAGGGATTTTCTGACACAAAATATATAACTACGGTCTTCCCACTGAATGTGGGAGTCCCTATTTGAAAGGGAAGAGGGAGAAAAAAAATTCATTTTTTTGGACTATGTGGAGTTTGTATGCTTTTCAAAATTGGCTGGGCAAAGTAAGGGTGACGAGCACATCTAGTTTTCCGAGCAGATCGGCACTCCCTGGTAAGGACGTGCAAGAGCTGCTTTGTGCAGGCACGTACACACAGCTACAATGGATGCAAAGGGAGGATAAAATATTGCAGATTCAAACAGATTGTATGCACCCTGTGCAGAGGCTTAAGTGAATGCACAAGGAAAAAAAATGATTTAGGTCAGACTAAAGCAATCATTAATACAGAATCCCTGTGTTAGTGCTACCTTTAAGAAAAAAATGCTTTTCTATGCAAAAAGATATTGTGCACAAGCAAGCTCTACCCTTAGTGACCCTCAGCATAATCTCAGGATTATCTAGATGAGGTAAGCAAATATCAAGACTTGCACCAGAGCCTTCTCCAAACATTTTATTTGTTTATTAAAAAAAAAAAAAAAAGCTTGGAACTTTTATGAACATGGGCTTTTCCAAAAGACAGACGAAGCACTGCATTTGATTTACATCACATGTCATCACTGCTAAGAAAATGTACTTAGATAATCACAGGACTTGAAATTATATATTAAAGCAGCTAAGGAAAGACACATCTGTGTTTCTGTTCTCTGTGTATGCCCAGTCCTACAGCTGTTGCTTCATATGAATGGCTATGCTGACACTGATGAGAGAACTTCACTCGCCACGCGTGAGATCTGCAAGCTTGTGTGATGCACGTAGGTCTGATTCGCAAACACTAACGACTGCAATTTTTAACTTAAAAAAAATTTTCAAAGTTTTCCACTTGGAACTGTGAGTTCACACCATTTCCTTTCAATAAACAAAATTAACATTGAGAGAGAAAAGGTAGCAAACGCAATGAGCCTGTTTTTCATTTGTTTATATTCCCCTCTAATATATATTTTTATTTAATGTGGTAAAAGGCAAAATTAATACTCTGCACCAAGTTTCAGACAAGTGTGAAATTTCAAGGCTTATTAGATTATTAAGCTTCTGAAATAAGGATTTATGTTTACAAAAGAAGTGCTGACACAACCTGAACGCTGAGCAGTGGTAATGCCACCACAACAGCATGGTTCATACGTAGTTTGAACAGCCCAGATTACCTTGTCCTATTAAAATGAAGGATTTAAAACAGAGCAAAAAGTTTCAAATAATCGTGTTTCTAGTGCTGTCATATTTGCAATCATGTTTGGGTTTAAATGTTTGGTTAAATGATGTGAAAACATGAATCTATTTATATATTCTAGAGTTACACCCACAAAACAGGATCCTAGAGAAATTCTTGCAAACAAGGCTTGCAAGAGTACGAGTAGAAGTGTGTGTAGGTGTGTGTGCCTAGATAGATTATGAATGTAATCAACATGTAATGCTCCATAATGCTGAAAATAATAAATTGTTGTGAATGTGTAAGGGTGGAAAGTGCATTTTACATGGATTATCTGCCCTAGTTCCTGTTCTTATTTTTGGAAAGCAATCAGCTCTTCGTGAGAACTCAGCACCATGCTGAGCCACCCTGGGGCTTTTCACGGCCCAGCCCTTCACTTTGCATTATCATCTGCTAGCAGCCACATCCTGTGCAGACCAATTCATTACAGCCAATAGAGGCAGACAGAAAAGGAGACCCTCTGAATCCCAAGGTCTGAAATCACTGTAAGATACTTTTTTCGCTATATCATGTAAAATAAACCTATCTTTTCAAAGGAATTACCAGCCATTTTTGTTACTGACTACTCCAAATGAAAGGTTATTTTAAGATAACATGTTATTTCAACTCAAGATCTTTGCAAATCACTTTTACCTGGAAACTTCATATGCCTGATCTGGAAGACCATATATTCATCCCAATGTAATTCAAACATAAAATCAAATACTTTTAACTACTTTTGCTTAATAGCTATGGTCAATTGCAAACAAAAATCAGATATGGATGATTTGTTTTATGCATATTTATTTACTGTTGAGTATGACAAAATATTATTTGCAGCTATTGTAATATTTTTGTTTCCTGTGAAGCTGCAGCTCATGGAGTTAAACATAATATGATACGTTGAACTTGTATTTTTAAACTCAAATGTATTACTTTTGAAACAGTATGATTTCCTGATGTCTGACTTCTGAACACAAACACGTTACTAGCCAATCCAGAATCAAAATTACTATTACACTGTCTACTCCTTTCCATTATGCTGTTTCTGTAATATCTTAATACCTCACAGCAGTTTTAAGCATGAATTTAAATATAAGAGCAACTATGAGATCCTTGCTTTACACACAGGTGAAGAGAATTCAGGGATAAAATGACCAGAGCTATCAGTGATGGGGCTGGGGGCACCAGTCTTCAACCTTGACCTCCAGCTTCCAGCATTCACTCCAGGGCTTTACAAGTAAATGAGGTTGAAGTATTTGTTCTAAAGCTGCAGCACACAGCTGTCTTTGTACAGAACCTTTTCAAACAGCCTCTATCCTGATTACAGTAAGAGCAGGACATATGCAAACACTGTACATAAGCAAATTACATCAGAGAGTGGCAGAAATATAGTTGCTGAACCATACCAGTGTTCCTACCAGTCCTACCACAGCATGAAGTGAGGGAAGTGTATTGATATGGCAATAGGAGATCCGTCAAAAAGCGTCAGTGTGGGCACGGTCTGAGAATCCCATTTATCTCCAGCCTAACATGAGTGGTTACAGCTGAATTACAGTGGCTTTAAACGTAGAAGTCAATTTTCTAAGCTAATTAAAATGAGGGAGACTAGTAGTCCTAGGGTTAGCACAATTCAGCTCCTACATGAAATAGAGTATAATCAAGAAAAATAGAATATATATCCCTGATTCAAATAGGAACTCATTAGGTGAAGTTCAATGGAAATACTGCTACTAATAGTCTGTAGGTTGCCATTTTACTTATGCCACTTATGATACAGCAAGAACACAGCAGGAATAAACTGAGACGCACACAGTACCAAAATTTTCTTTGATAAAGCAGATTGACCCACAGAAGCACCTCAGACTGTCCACATTAGGCCAGCTTTACTAAGAGACTAGCTGTGTTTAGCTAAATAAGCCACCACAGCAGAGGTGAACACTCCTTCCTGACCCTCTTGACTCACAAACTCATCCTTATGACACCCAACTCAGAGATGTTCCAACATCAAAGCCTGCCAAAGCTTTTAGGGCAAATGACTTTGACACAGAAAGAGATGGAAATGCAACACTCCTAAGGAAATTATTCTTATTTATCACTCATAAAATGATAACAGAAGATAAGCACCAGGGTTGCAGGGTTAGCGGTAGCCCTGGACCGCATGTGGTGCCTGAGGTATCACCAGGCTTCACACCTTTACCTCGCCTGACCCGGACTTCTGCTGTCCTTGGAAAAGACCTCGGGACACAGCAGCTGGTGTGCCAGCCAGCATCCCCAGCGTGGCAAGCGGCTCGACTCCCCATGGGCCTTCCCCTGGGTCAGTGTAACCACAGATGAATGCAGCGATTAGGTGGCTTACTTAAATGAGGTATTGTTTCATTTCAGCAATAGGAAAACTACAGTGCATAAAAAAGTAAAGATTTAAAGCCAATTAAGCAGCCTAGAAGCATATCTATTTCCCTTAGGGCTCAATGTCTTCAACAGCTTGTGAGGTCCAACAGTTTCAAATCCTCTCTCTCCCTGCACACCCCCCCCCAGCCAACAACTGTACCCAATCTTCTCCTTTCTTTTCCTAACTTTCAGTATTCTGTCATCTTTAGCCCTTCGATCTGGAGGAGCAGCTGTGTAAATATAGCTGGAACTAAGAAGGGTTAATCTTGGCTGCTCAGGGATTAGCATCTCTTACCTTCCTAAGATGTTTACAAGCAGGTACTTAGTCTGGAAGCACTGTCTGGCCTCCCTGCCTATGTTTTCTTCTTAGATTTTGGGCTTGCCTTTGAATAAATTCAGTGTACGAAAAGTGAGTGAATGTGCCCTCAGCTCGGCCAGGCAGCGAGCAGGCAGTGCCTCAGATCAGTCACAGCAAGGGGCAGTGAAACAGGTGCTGACAGGTAGGATGCTACAGTCTCTGATTTGCTGCTTGGGATACATATATATATATTTAAAATTTCAGTTAGGTCTTTGAAACTACATTTTTACTTCTTTACAACTGATTTAAGAAGACCACCTAGCACTTTAAGGAAGGGCAAGCTAGCAGCTGTGTATTACACCTTGATTTTGTTCTCAGATAGGTGGGATCACCGCTAGAGCCCATGTGGCAACCCCAGGCATCACCCTGCCATGAAGCTAGGCTGCATATTTCCCTTTAGTTTCAAAACACACAGAGTTTATCCACATAGTTCTGCAGTATTGTACTGCTCCTAAAAATAACCACAGTCTGCAAAGCCTTGTGAGAGGGACAGGCCTTCACATACACAGGTCGGTCAGGAATAAAAAAAAAAAATGCTTTCCTCATCCCTCAGACTAAACACGCAGGAGACCATTGCCTGTTCACAGCTCCCCAGATATCACTTCCCACAGCAACAGCAGTGGTTTTGGCTCAAGGACACAAGGCTGTTGGCTACCGGAGCATGGCCATAAGCTGTGAGCCTCTCAGAAAATGATTCACAGGACAGCAAACTGACAACACTGATCCAAAAAGCACGCAGTCATTCCTAGATTTCCCTCTCAAAATAAGCCAGAGAGACATAGCATTACGAGCAGACATTTATTAACCTTCATGCACAGCAATCTGCATACAGCTGAACTTAGACTGCATGCTAGGGCTGATGCCCTATACACGTTATATCCAGGCTGCCTACATTTTCCACACTCTCCCTTATGAATTCCTTCTTTATAGTACCAATGCAGTATCCAAATCCTTCTCGGATGCCAAGAATTACACTCTCTCTTCAACAAAGTTTCAGCCAGCCACGAATTAACACCATGCTATCTGTAAACAAGGGCTCCAAGATGCAGATAGCTGCCTTCACGCAGACCTGCTGGGGTCCCCCACCCCACCAGGCTGCTGTCGGCTCCTGGCCAGCTCTGGGACCACCCCACCTGAAGTCAGCAGCTCCTGCGGGACCAAGGGGCTGTGTAAAGCGGCACAGAGAGCACCTCGCCGAGTCAGCCCGGGGAGCAGTAGACTGGCTGCGGGTACCGCTTGCCACGTTGAAAGGATCAACCATGTCTCAACAAAAGGTGAAAATTCAGACAGAAAGGTTTCCCCCATCACCTTGCTGGAAACCAATATCTATATTTTTCAAATGTAAACACACATTCAATGCAACAACTTCAGCTGAAAGGGTTGGAAGTTAATACACAGCTATGCAGCTTGAAAAGAGACCAGGCCCTGAAGACCAGTCAACTTTAAATGATTTTATATGCAAAAACAGCTGAGGCAGTGCCATACCGACTTTTGTAATTCTACAATAGCAGCGATAAGGTAACAACAACTTGTGGTTTGTTTCTAACAGTGCTGCACCAATCTAAATGCAACTCCATGCCTTCTTAAAGTAGTCTCTTTAACTTAGCCAGTACCTTGAAGAACACACTATCATTTGAAGCTCATTTTAGTAATATTTATTTTAAAATATGTAATTCCAGCATCATAACAAAATAACACCTGTTTATTTAGCTCCTCTAAAGATTTTCTGTCACATACCAGTAATTTATGCCAGATTCATCAGTTCTTCAGATGGAAAAGAGTTATTCCAGGCTGACAGAACTATGCCAGCAGAAACTCAATCAGCTAGGATATCAAATGTTCTATTGCAATCACCATTTCGTTCACAGCTGACGACTTTGTCATAGTAAAGCAAAACTCAGTTTTGGAGGTAGAGCAAAACTGTTCCTAGTAGAGATACATGTATAGCTTGAATGCAAAACTCATCCCCCCACTTGAAGTTTTCTACTCCAAGTTAGTGTTAAATGCTATACAGTAACAACCAGGTCATTCAAGAAACACTGCTCTCCACCTGTGATTTCTTCCTCTAAAGAGTGCTGGAGTACCAATCAGTCGTGCCTTTGTATTTAAAGTCATTCACTGAAGCTTTTATACATGTAAGAGACTGTCACCAGTTAAACACTGGCATGTTTAATATGCAAAACAAAATATGTTTTTTGGTGGGCAGGATGCTTTTGCAACTATTCCCAATAGAAGTCTAATGAATACTTGAAATAAAGCAATCATTACTTTGTATTTTACAGTTTGTTTACTGGGTACAAAGAGCCAGCCTGTCACATCAGCTTCCTTAGCCTAGCAGTACTGCGCATGTGACAGGAAGGAAAATGTTAGCCAGATGATAGGAATTATGCCCCAGATTCACAGGGCTAAGCAGCATACACATAACTCTTTCTCAAGATTGACTGTTAGTAACCTACATTTTGATGTGCCATCAGTTACATGAAGAGAACTGCAAATACCGTGTTTTTGAGAGACAGGTTTGGATACTCTTATTCAATCTTAACAACTTTGATTTGCAGGCTTCTAAATGAGGTCTGTCTTGTCTTTGTTAGAGGTCTAAAACTAATTAAACACTTTAATCTCTCTTTTACATTCCACTCCCTGCCATAAAATCTGAGGATGAAATTCACCGAAGGCTTAAGTACACATGAATCCCTCAGACAGCTTCAGATATTTGAGCCTGAAGATACTAAATTCAGAACAACCTGTGTAATGCCCAACAATATCTATCAAACATCACACAACAAATAACACAAGATAGGTTCACTTATATAAAGGATTTTTCAAAAAATGCAAGACCCATCACTTCAGAAAGGAGTCACTGTAGTTAATTTCTTCTGTGACCATACCAGCACACCCCTGATTTGAATTTTTTTTTAATGAGATACCTGCAATTTGTAACACTGGGACATTTATGAGACTCACCACATTTATAAGATTTTGGTTTCAACAGAAATAGTTCCACTAGAATCAATATGTGCCCAGAGGTTGAGGAGAATGTACCACTGCAGTACAAGAAGTCAGACACCTCTCTCTGCAGATTTGTTTTGAATTGTTTATTGAGGTTTAAGAAGTCATCCACATTTCTATAAATATAGACATTACTTGAGTAAGTGACTTACAATGTCACCAGTGCAGGTACATATATAACCAACATACAAAAGCTCCACTGGAAGCTACTTCAGTTTATTCAAAAAGGACCAAGATGTCATAAAAAAACAGCTGTCACTTTCAGTTATTGAAGACACTAAAGTGCATTTTTGGCTACCTCTCGGACAAACAGCTGCAGGTTAAAAAGTTTGATTTTTTTTTTTTTAAACATATTTAAGTTACATTGATTGACATTCAGGTTTGTAGCTGTCATCCTCCTGATACATGGCAGCAGTTAAGAAAAATGTATCACTTTGCTGGTTGAGTAAGAGGAGGAAATAGATTTTGCTTTTTTTTTTTTTAATTCAGTATTTCCAACAAAAATTTAAAGAGAATCTAACATTCTGATGAATTTTTACAGCACCACTAAAGTTAGTCCTAAAAATCCAGGCTCTGTTTTAGCCCTTTTAATTTTTAGCCAAGTATCTAAACAGTCACTTGAAGCTCTGTACCAGTAAGAAAAACTACCCTCCCTTTTCTGTCAAGCACTATCCTGCCCAGTTAACACTGTTTGCACACTCTGTAAACAAGAACAGCTTAAAGCATAATTAAAGCAGAACACAGGCCCATCTTGAAAATCTTCTTCCCCCGCTTCCCCCCCCAAGTAGTGTCAAATGTTTTGAGTGTATAAAGCATTATTACATTCCTAACCACAAAATACTTAAAGAGTCACGATAAAAAAAAAGCATACGTTGAAAGTGACATAGCAATACCACTTTAATAAAATGGGGTATTTAGGGGAGAGACAAGATGTGCTCTGCTAAGTTTAACTCCATCTTTACTTGATTACGATTTAGTTTTATTGCCAAAAACGTCACCAATAGAGCAAACAATGCTGCACTGGTTAGAACCACAACAGCTAAAGTTGTTCTTCATAGCTCTTTTACTGCAATTAGTTTACTTTTAATTTGATAGCATGAGGACATAATACTCATCATTCAAAAATAGATTACTAATTTTGACTAATAGCTTAAAACCTGATTTAATGTGTACGTATAAGGATGAATGGCTACTTCTAAAGAATAAAAAAAATCTTACATACCAAAAACATGCTATATGTTCGGAAACCACTTTTCCATGCTCCAGCGCGTTGTTTACGTTTTTTACTTGTCAAAAAAGTCTTTTATCGGTTGAAAAATCCACTGCACTTAAGTTTCAAGTATTTGAACTGAACGATTCAATTTCAAAAAGTGCCAAATTAAAAATTAAATACACATGTAGCCAAGCTTTCATAGAAATCCCCAAATAAGATAAAAACCAGCCTCTTGAAATTACTTCATACATGTTTTTAAAGCTGTATAATGTTCACCTAAACACTCCACTTACGAGCATTAGAAGTTTAAAAACACAGAACACCTTCAATGCAAATCGCTTGCAGAGGGCACCCTCAAACATATGAATACAACACTAAGCAGAAAAATCCTCGTTTTATTTGGCTATTTAGACATCCATGTCACATATACCCACCCATCCATCCATTTCCTGATAGTATTACATCATCTATTAGGGCTTCTGAAATAATGCAGAGCCATAAACTCAGAAGAGACTATTAAAAACAAAAAAAAAACAAAAAAAAGTCCCATGACTACACAGCCTTCCACAAGGCAAGGTTGTGCAACTGATTGTTTAACGTAACTAAGCTTAACAGCATCCAAACAAGCAGGCCTGGGTTTGGAAGCTGTCTTACGTCAAATTTTGACCATGTAACTACTCTAACATAGAAAGGTCAAAATAGAACTCATCTCTTCTTTTTCTGCTGCCTCAACATTTTCCTTCGCTTAATTATCATATCATATAGTTTTTCCAGTCCCTCTTTGAGTCCATCTCCAATGATTGCACAGGTAGGCTGCAAATGCCAGGGAGTCGAAGAACTCAGCTCACTCATTGCTAACATTTTCTCGATTTCAGAAAGAGAGAGAGAGTTTCTCAAGTCCTGCTTGTTAGCAACTATAAGGACAGGCACTCCTTGATTTTCAGATATCCTAGTGATTTTATGAAGTTCTGTTTTGGCCTCCTCCATTCTCTCGACATCGACAGAGTCCACCACAAACACAATGCCATCGGTGCACCTTGTGTACGACTTCCACAGCGGCCGCAGTTTCTCCTGGCCGCCCACATCCCAGAAGTGGAACGTGACCGTTTTAGAGTTGCCCAGCGTCACTTTGATTTTCTCCGTATTAAATCCTTTAGTGGGGACAGTGTTGACGAACTCATTGAACTGCAGCCTGTAGAGCACGGTCGTCTTTCCAGCGGAGTCGAGTCCCAGGATCACAATATGGAAACACTGGAAAGAAGGCAGGCTGGACAGGATCGGCGTCTGGTCCGAGAGTCCATTCCCCATCGCCAGACGGAGAGGTGACAGCAGGCTGCCACTAGCAGAGGCAGGATCCCACCGCGACGGCCGCGGCCGCGCTCGGCTCCGATCCTGCCGGCGACAAGCGCAGCGTCAGCCCCCGCCTGACCCGGCCAAGGTCTCGCAGCCCCGACACCGCGGCCAGCACGGCTACGGAGGCGGCTCCGGGCAGAGAGACCGCCGACCGCCTGCCCGCC